>CM017559.1:37314325-37516484 GCA_007844125.1 Sinonovacula constricta
AGAGAGAGAGAGAGAGAGAGAGAGAGAGAGAGAGAGAGAGATTTATATAGTATTTAAGCGATGAGTGGTTAAACAGCGATTACAATGACATATGTAATCCGAATAGGAGATTTTTTTCTGAATTCTTAAGATCCCTTTTTCAGTAATTTTGAGAATTTCCTAGCAAAGTCAAACATTAACATTAATTCCTAAGTGAAATGATCACTTTACGAATTGTCTGAAAACTTAAAATTAAACGAATTTTCTGGTTTAAGAGTTTGTCTGTAGCATTCGGGTTGATTTTGAAAACAATAACAATGCACAACTTGCATTTTTCCAACAAATATAATGGCATAAAAAAGATTTAAGATTGCAAGCAGAGCTTACCATTTAAATTTCAAGATCGATTGGACGCACCAGCTGCATTTATGTTTGCCAAAAAGTAAACTTAATAAAACATGGCAAATCGACCTCAATATATATGCTGCCATTTTGGGGCAGTGAAAAGTGGACATGATGCAAGCTATCATTGAGACATTCGACATTAGCGAAATAACATTTTGCCTATTTGTTGCCTATGTTTTTGTGGAAAATAGGTACACTTACTATCGGAATCAGATGATATTGGCGTCTTTCATTTTTAAAACCAATGTTTTCAATGTCTGTAACCATACATTTCACTATGAGCTAGCATCGCGCTTGACATTTGCGAGAATTATTAGAACTTACTGATATGTCGGACTTGTTTACATGTGATACATCGCTATTATCTATTATTCTATTACATTATGCTACCACTACGAAGTTGCTTAAATCAGATATGGGCGCATTTGTTAAGATCGCTGATATTTGCTTTTAATTGACCCATTTACGTGCTTAAGATGTCATATTTTTTCATGTTTATATTTGGACTCTTTGCCAAGAGAAAAATGATAAATATACATTTATCTTCACCCATTATTGGCGACGCGCTGGAGCCGCCTAAATGCTGAAAAATATTGCACATGCGAGCGGATGTCTTCGGACATTCTCGTTCTAGCTAGAGAATGATCGAGGGAAAATGGACAAGGCGTTCCGAATTCCGGAAGTTTCGCGATTTACACATTCCCAACGTACGGGTTCTATTTCGGTAAATGACGTTCTTTTTATATATAATTATAGCGAGTATGCAGTATTATTATTATATGTAAAGTTGTTCTTTGTATTAATATGTTTATAAATCTTACGAAAATTATTGGTTATTCGTTTAAAATTTACTATTTTCTCTATTTCTAAATATAGATCAATAGCGCATGTAGTGGTACGTTATGAAAAATATCAATTTTACTCATACACAGATGACTATCGTGGAATAGTTTAGTGGTTATGGACTTGTTAATCAGTTTCTGGCGACGCTATAAAAATGCATTTGCGAGCGGATCTCCTCGGCTATTCTCGTTCTCGCTAGAGAATAGGCGAGTGAAAATGGGCGAGGTGATCCGAATTTCGGAAGTTCCGCGATTTACACGTTCTCAACATACGGGTCCTTTTTCGGTAATTGGTGTTCGTTTAATATTTATATTTATCCCACCATCTCTGTAAATATCGGTTGATATACCCCGTGTGATAAAGATGAGCTTTATCAACCGATATTCGCGCACCTGCTCTAAGCCGGACTACTTTTTTGACGAAACGATCAGGAGTGTTTACGAGAACGAAACTCATTTATTCCATAATTATGCTTGTGGTCACCCCAAATATGTCCATAATATAAATTTTGCTGAAATAGAGCAAAAGAGGCTATTAAAAAAATAGGATGCGAGCGGTTTCGATCTCTGACCTGCAGGATTGAAAACTTAAGTGGCAGCGTCTTTACCGACTGAGCTAACCGGACAGTTGCTCGCTACTCTCCGGTTTTATTTAACAATGATATAGTAAATTTGAAAAAAAAAAAAAAAAAAAAATCAATCAGAAAAATGAAACAACATGTATTACAGAAACATGATTAAAATTGTTTAGTGATATTAATAAAATCAATAAAAGTACGAATTTGTAGTCTGCAAAAATAAAAACAAATCTCGAAATGTCAGATCATGCGAGTCCCCGTTGTTTTGATGTTATTTAGTGTGAATTGAAAGCATGTGATGAAGAATCGCGTAAAAATCTAAGCAGTGTTGAAGAGATGAGCTACGAGGATTTCGAGGCAAAATCTGGCTTTAATCCGAACATTTTTTAGAATGAAATTGATCTTGAATCTGTGGTGACTGTCTCAGATTGCAATCATCTGCCTAATCTTAGGGCAGACCCTGATGATCAAATGTCGTTACATGATGAACATTCAAATGGTTTAGATAGAGCTCGATCTTTAGTCGAACCAAATACAGCTGACTGCACAGATCTGGACAAATGTGCTAAAAATCACAGTTTCTAGACGTTAACATGAACACCAACCCACCACCTCCAATCCCAACATTTCTCCAATTTCGCAAGTCATCCTGTCAAAAACACAACTGTCTTCGAAATTTTAAAGCGCTATATTCATAATTATGTTCATAATTTCAATGTCATCAACAATTAAAATCCATGAGCTACTATTTGTTACAGCCACAAACACACACACAAACCTCGCGTTTCTTAATGCCAAATGCGTAGCAACTTTAATGTTACACGGCCTTGACATTACACACTACATGTATAACTTTACACGAGGGTGTGATTTTTGTTGTTCTTTTTTTTCCAACCATTATTTTCAGTTATCGTAATAAAAAAAATACAACCTTATGTATAGCGCAAATAAAATAAAGAAATAACATGTTTATTGTTATATTTTTATTGTAAATAGAACTATTTCTTATAGCCGAATTACTCTATTGCTCGCGCATAAATTTCGTGTATTGCATTGGAATGTCAGATTATGTAACGGAGGAGCAGTAGCGGTAAATTTAAATGTTTACCTTTGAAAAGCTGTTCATGGTGGGATAAAAAGAATACCAGGTTAGTGTTGATATAGATAAATGTTATCATGCTCGGCCCGAAAATCAGAAAGCACTCGGCAAGCCTCGTGCTTTCTGATTTTCTTAGCCTCGCATGATAACATTTATCTATATCAACACTAACCTGGTATTCTCTATTTATTTGTATTTATTCTTTGGTTGTAACTTTCATGCAGTTGAGGTATTTTTACTTTTTAAATTTCTAAACATTTATTTACATCTGACAGTTATATGAAGACATGTTTGTCCCTTTTTAGGATTGTACATATAAGTAGCCTTATATACCAACATTAAATTATTCCAGTGATTTTAATGTTTACTTAATAATTTAAATCAGTCATCTCTAAATTTCTAATAAATATTAATTTTCATTGTTGCGTCGCCCTTTAATGCTTTGCATCAATGTTTTTCTTGTTTTAATACAGGTATGTTAGTGTGTTTTGTTGTTGCCATAAATCCCATTTATTTTTTTACCCAGCAAGGTATCTTATAACAACCTGAAGACAATTTCAGCGGACAGTTTTCGAAACACACCAAATATCAAATATTTGTAAGTACATCAATGTCACACATTATTAAAAGAAAACCTTTATTTTATAATTATCATGAAGGAGAAAAAGAAGAAGAAGAAGATGGTGATGATGATTATTATGACAATGATGATGATGACGATGATGATGATGACGATGATGATTAAGATGGTGGTAATGATGGTAATTATGTGGAGATGAAGATGTCATGGTGACGACGACGATGAAGATATTGATGTTGCAGTTGTTGCTGTGATGGGTGCTGCTGCTGATAACGACAATGATGCGGTATTTATTTTATTACAGCTATTTAGACAATAACAAAATTGAAGACGTGGTAGAACATATGTTCAGCAATCTACCCAACCTCGTGTATATGTAAGTACTTTTATAATGTTGAATACAAGTACCTGAGACACTGTCAAGCAGCAATTTCTTTAAAGTAAGACGCTAAATAAATGTCTCATATATTTTGCTCCAATGTTGCATCTTAATAATACATGTCAATTAAAATATAAAAAGTTAAAAACAACAACAACAAAACATTATTATGTTTTCGTATTTACATATTTTTAAAAAAATATTTTTAATTTTTACTCCAGATACCTTATCTTCTTTCTCCAAAATAGTCAATTAGTCACACATGAAGCACATGTGCTAAGGGCACTTCCATTGGTCAGTAACGCTCAATGCCCACCCCTTTCCTGATACCAGTGCAGCCTGAGGCTGTGTCCAGCCGGTTAGGCCCACCCCCACTACCTTCTCCCAACCTATTTTACCACTACCTTCTCCCAACCCAATAACCTACCGCTGTGATCACAATCTGCAGCCATTCGACGAGTGTGAAGCCAGAAAAAACCACATTCCAATGCTTTTTAAAGGCATTTTGTCACTCTTAACGAGACAATTACACACCATCAAAATACAGAGCAAATAGCAATTGTGTTCATTCTTCAGTCTGCTTCGATCATTGCCTTGTAGCTAGAAGATAATTTCATCAAAGTGTATACATGAGTTGCCATTTGAATCGTCCGCAAATATACCAATCGGAACACCTCAGATAACTCACGAATCATCTCTCGGATGTATGTAGGTAGTCGGATCGCCTCGGCCATTTCCCTAAATGGGACAAACGTCAAAACAAAGATGGCAGCTCCGATGACAGCTCATTACAGTATGAAGCTTGTAAAAGTTTGTGGCGGCTTCAGTTTTAAATCATCCAAGTTTAATTTACCAATTGCAGCAGACATGCAGCTGTCAAGCGATGCCATTGTTCATGTTTTGTGCGAACTACATTTTAGGAAAATTCTTCTTCCGACTTTCGGCGAACAAAACGATCGTGATTTCAATAAGTATCATTGCACCAGATACATCCGGGGGATGATTGCCCCGAGGACGGAATTACCCGAGGAGTTCCGATTGCAAATAATTTTTTATACGGAATTTACCCTTCCTCAGGTAATGACTGACAGGACCCTTTAGCTAATGAGGTAACGGGATTTCCCCGCGTGTTCGCAATGGTTAGCCCAACGGATTGACAGGTTAGACAGTTGTTAAGGAGGCGGTGGATAGTTCGTTACAAATAATGAATGAATGTTCCAAAACACAGCTATTGAACTAAGAGGTTTTCACTTGTCAGACAACTGTTACGTCGCATAGATCGCTTGTATCTTTATTAACCAATAAAGACTGTATACTTTCGCTGACAAATTAAGCAGTTGTGCAGTTGTAAGTGTTTTCTGGAGACTGACTCTTACAAATGAAATAGAAACATCCCTCATCTATCGCAATTAGACTAGCAGAGCAAAAACATGAGACTTAGGTCTATTGAGCCTCCTGCATAACAACGGTGAAAACAAAGGTGATCTGCAACCTTTGTTAAGCTCTATTGGAGTGTGATTTTAAAAGGGAAAAATTAACAAATAAGACAGACTCGTGCAGCGTCTATAAAACTGAATGATTTAGCAATCCTCGCATTAGAGTTGAAGAAAAAAAGTAATGTATATTTTTAAGATTAATGATTGTCCGTTTATAGTCAAAAGCAAGTTTACATCAAATTTTTCGTAAAGTATGATCTTTTTCGTCGATATGTTTTGCGTAGACTTATAGAACTATTTATAGATCATAGAACGATAGAGCTATTTAGTGTCACCATCACTTATTTTCTTTAGAAAATGTAGAAAATAATATTATAATTATTATTATTATAATAGTAATATAATTATAACAATATTAATAAACTCCTTGCTTAGTATCGCATTTTTTCTTCAAAGAAATAACTCCAATATAATCTGATCTTATGGTTAACAAAATACATAAATATTTTGCCTGAGGTAAGATTTTGTGACTTAATTTCGCAAAATACAGCAATCAATAATATCTGGAAGATTCTTTATAGACTTTATATCGACTTTATAGTTTATATGCTAGAACTCGTAGCATATTTAAGCACGTTAAATACATTTACATGTATACCAATTTCGCCCGAATTCCCATTGAATACATGGTGTGACAAACAAAGCTGTATTGATTTGGCATGTTCTATGCAAAGCATTAGATGTTAGATCAAGCAAATATCAGAGAAAAATGTTAACTATTTTTTTTCTTAAAGACCGCAAACCAGAATGTTGGCAGAATAAAATATAACTAAGCATTTCCTAATTGGAGCTGTTTTCCTCTAGACAAATCATTGTAGTTACTGGATAACAACAATACATTATTGAATTAAGTTTCCAAGCAAAGCCTTTTAAAGACTAGACCGAAATGAAACAAATTTTGTACACAACATCAGATTAGCATTGTGTTCCAGTGCAAGCTTTATTTGAAGTTTATACAAAACAAATATTTATCGAAATTGCTGCCCTTGGCCGAGCGATTGGAGTCGCCGATTAGTAATACTTCATCACCTCACCGCATAGGTTCGAGTCCCGGTGGGGAAGAGAACTTTTATTGTGTCTGACTAGGTGACATACTTCGTCGGCGGCGGAGCCTAACTTTGTAACCGTAGGTCCAAATGACTCCAAACTTAGTATGCATGTTTCTGGCAATAAATCGAAGTGCAGCGCACAAGAACCGTAACTCTACCTTGTTCCGTTTTTGAATTATTCCCCTTTGATTGATTTTTAGAGCATTTCTTGTCCGGAGTGTAACTTTGTCACCGTAGGACCAAATGACTCCAAACTTGGTATGCATGTTTCTGGCAATGACTCAAAGTGCAGTGCACAAGAACTGTAACTCTACCTTCTTCTGTTTTTAGTTATTCCCCTTTGATTGATTTTTATTGAGCATTTCTTGTCCGGAGCCTAACTTTGTCACCGTAGGTCCAAATGTCTCCAAACTTGGTATGCATGTTTCTGGCATTGACTCAAAGTGCAGCGCACAAGAACTGTAACTCTACCTGTTTCCGTTTTGAATTATTCCCCTTTGATTGATTGTTTTAGATTTAGAGCAATTCTTGTCTGGAATGTAACTTTGTCAGCGTAGGTCCAAATGACTCCAAACTTGGTATGCATGTTTCTGGCAATGACTCAAAGTGCAGTGCACAAGAACGGTAACTCTACCTTCTTCCGTTTTTTAGTTATTCCCCTTTGAATGATTTTTAGTGCATTTCTTGCGAAGGGCATAACTTGTTGTGCATGTTTTTTGCAATGAGACAATTGAAAGGTTATTTTATATGTGAATTTTGTGCAAATACATTGCTAATATCTGTACAACAAAAACTAATTAACATTTTTTATGTCGACTAACAAAATTTTCGTCAGGCGACACATCCTTCTCGCGGAGTTCTAGTGTTAGTAAGTCTTCAAGCGGTGCAACGGTAGTTCTACCCAGACAGTTTCCTGGAGTATTCTCGGCGGCAACAAAATAAACTAAATTATAAGAATTATTAAGTACCCCACCCCTACTTAGAGCCGTTAGTGTGCTAATGACAACTGCAAAAGAAACACAACAACAATTGAAAACTTAAAAACGTTAGTACCTATAGACACAATTACGTACTTACAAATACACAATTTATTGTAAATGGGATTTGTAAATAATACTTGGAAGTGAAATCAATGTACTTGTAATCGACCAAAATGTTTCGTCCTCTGAACGATACCGACCATCAGATGAAGGCACATAACTTAACGTAGATATTATATGCTCTTTAGTGTCGCCATCAGTTTTCATTTCTTTAGTCCGAGTATAATAAAAGATTTAAAGAAAGCAGGTATCTCAGAAATTTAATGGCTGACTCAATGGACATTTTGAGCTGCCCGTAAATGATGGGAAACTTTTACGTCACCTCCAGTTTCTTTATGTATACTAGCAGGTGCCCGCTGAGAGTTAATTAATTTATTTAGGAGGTAAACAATAGATTTATAACGGACGCAATAAAAGGGTAGGGTGCGTCTACTACTTCTGACCATAGTGGTATCAGGGAAGGGGTTGGAGTGATTTGGTTCTTGCTGACCAATGCTGCACCATGTGTGACTAATTGTTTTTATTTACGATCTCCCCTACCCATATGGCATTCCTGTATATAATACACAAACTATATGTTCCAGATGTGACCTTACAGTAATGATTTTATCTTGGGGGTTGGGGAGCAGAAGAGGGGTCGGGGCTAGGATGTCTAAGGAACACCATTTACAATGCCTATAAATCGCATGTACATGTACGAGCAGCAGATCGAAAGTAGAATTTGTCATATTTCCTTATTGAATTAAGTTTAACCTATACTAACATACATATGTATCTGTTAACAATGAAGAGTAGTGATCTCCCAGGGCTAACGTACAGTATTCACAGCATGGAATATTGTCTTTCAGAACGATGGTTAACAACCGGATTAAAAGAGTTGCTTCAGAAGCTTTTTTTAATGCACCACTTTTAACTGAAATGTGAGTATCATAACCTAAACGTCATGCGTGGGATTGACAAAATTAACCAATGATTTTTAAACCTCTCAATGTTTCGTCCTTAATCATCCATATCGATAGATGTGTTTGACTTGACCATGTTTCTATCAAGTATTTGTTTCCAACAGATCAGACACCTGATCTGTACATTTAACACAAGAACAGATATTATTTCACGCAAACAATCGCATGGTTTAGAATCGGATATATTTCAACTTAATTTAAATTGCTATTAATAGGTCAGCACTGATTCCTCACTTATTGGAGACAATCTATCGGTCCAGACAATACCATAACGTGTAACATCTATCGGTCCAGACAATACCATAACGTGTAACATCTATCGGTCCAGTCAATACCATAACGTGTAACATCTATCGGTCCAGACAATACCATAACGTGTAACATCTATCGGTCCAGACAATACCATAACGTGTAACATCTATCGGTCCAGACAATACCATAACGTGTAACATCTATCGGTCCGGACAATACCATAACGTGTAACATCTATCGGTCCAGACAATACCATAACGTGTAACATCTATCGGTCCAGACAATACCATAACGTGTAACATCTATCGGTCCAGACAATACCATAACGTGTAACATCTATCGGTCCGGACAATACCATAACGTGTAACATCTATCGGTCCAGACAATACCATAACGTGTAACATCTATCGGTCCAGACAATACCATAACGTGTAACATCTATCGGTCCAGACAATACCATAACGTGTAACATCTATCGGTCCAGACAATACCATAACGTGTAACATCTATCGGTCCGGACAATACCATAACGTGTAACATCTATCGGTCCAGACAATACCATAACGTTTAACATCTATCGGTCCAGACAATACCATAATGTGTAACATCTATCGGTCCAGACAATACCATAACGTGTAACATCTATCGGTCCAGACAATACCATAACGTGTAACATCTATCGGTCCAGACAATACCATAACGTGTAACATCTATCGGTCCAGACAATACCATAACGTGTAACATCTATCGGTCCAGACAATACCATAACGTGTAACATCTATCGGTCCGGACAATACCATAACGTGTAACATCTATCGGTCCAGACAATACCATAACGTGTAACATCTATCGGTCCAGACAATACCATAACGTGTAACATCTATCGGTCCAGACAATACCATAACGTGTAACATCTATCGGTCCAGACAATACCATAACGTGTAACATCTATCGGTCCGGACAATACCATAACGTGTAACATCTATCGGTCCAGACAATACCATAACGTGTAACATCTATCGGTCCAGACAATACCATAACGTGTAACATCTATCGGTCCAGACAATACCATAACGTGTAACATCTATCGGTCCAGACAATACCATAACGTGTAACATCTATCGGTCCGGACAATACCATAACGTGTTACATCTATCGGTCCAGACAATACCATAACGTGTAACCTAGAACGACAACATAGAAGACGGTCTTTTTTAATTGTCTTGTTGGTATTGCTTACCAGTTAGTCCTGTGCCTTAACAAATGTCAGTGTCTATGGCATAAGGACTTGAACGACACCCTAATAAAAAAGATGAATGTTGTTCTATCAATTAAATGCAGTTACCATTGCATTTCTTACGAACATTAAATTAAAGGTGTTAACAAACAAATAGTTGCATTGCTGTACATATCTCTCCACCAAATGCTACAAATGTGTCTTCGTCCTGAGGACGGAGTTAGATCAGAGGTTCTGATTTGAAATATAAAATTACAAAACTTATCCTATTCCCAATAAGCGGAACTAACAAAGTGTTGCTACACCAATTTAGTTATTTTACACGTGTTCATGGTACAAATATGGATTCTATGTGGGCAGAATAACATTTAAGAATTTCTGCGTACAGGCAGCTACGCGCAAGCTTACACATATTTCGGATTGTGGATATGTGGAATAATATGACTTGGATAATAAAATGTTCATAGTTGATTTTTTTATATGGCGATTACGACAAAGCCGTCTAAATATTTATGTTGAACTTATTTAGTGTTTAAACAAACAGCAACCAGGACATATCTGGTGGGTTATCCCATTGCATGAAGTCTGTACACGTGTGTGTTGTTTTTTTTTACAAAAGTGAAAATTGTTAAATCAAAATAAATAATAGATCAAACTTTCACCTCTAATTACCGATTCTTGATTGGCATGTTATTAACTCAGTAGTACGTTTTCGAGTCAACTCTCATTTCTGTGTGTATCCTATGGTAACAATGTACTCTCCAAGAGTCTACGTTTAACTTGTGAAACGTTCGTTTATGTTACTATCGGTTATGTTGATATCGACTCAGACCTTTTTAAATGTTCGAATCTGGAACTGTTATGTCAGACGTTTTCGATAAAAAGTATTGCAATAACATCGTTGAAATTCTTCGATGAAGGGTTATCTTTATGAGTGGATTCCTGATTTACCCATGTGAGCGATCAAAGCAGGTGAATTTGTTCATTGTCTCAACGTTTATCAAGTTTCTCCAAGGGCTTAATGAAAATGAAAGACTTTGGAACTCTTCGGCAAGCTGCCTCAGCACATTCTGCCTGCATCGTTTTGACGAATTTATGTGTAGATAAAAAAGTTTTAATTGCATCTAGATTGATATTAATTAAACACCGTTGGGTTAAGAGAAGGTAATTGTGTGTTATACTTAACGAGTATCTGTTTTGCATTGATAACAGTTAATAAAACATACCTGTATGTCTTTTACAAAGACAACGGACTGAGTTTTTTAATCTGTTATAACACAATAACATTATCATAACAAGTCTGATTAAACTTTGTTTTGTGGATTATTAACAACACGCGTGTTATGATATACAAAATTGCAAACTTTATTACGAGTGGAAATATGCGATATGTAAACAGTGTAACATTTATTATTGTCATCTTTGATTGATTGGCACAATCTTTTATCTTATATGAAAGTAATATAGTTACTTACTAGTTAAAATTTTGGTGAAGAAACATTACTGTGATAAACAAACTAAAAGTTTTAATCCACACCGCCGCGTATCTTTAAAAATACCTTTCTTGTTATTGTTTTAATCCTTTATATACATTTTATGAAACAATTTCTTTATTTCTTTTAGATACCTTTCTGGTAACAAGATTGAAGAACTACCAGATCGAGCCTTTAGTAATTTGGACACCTTAGAATACGTGTACGTACTCATTTCATTGTTGACTTTCTGCTGATACTTAATCACATGACGCAGTAATGTTATCAGAAGTTTGATTTATTTGTCCAGGTCTTTCCCCTACAGTAATATTTGTATTAACTTAACATACCATTGTGTCGGTAGAGAATGGCGACATTGAACTGGCACTCATTTTTTTTATCCACAATGTAATCGTCAAGCCTCGTCTAGCCTCAGATATTTTACGGTCTTGTATAAACAAAAGCACGGATATCGCAGACTTATTTGATTGGTTTGTAAACCTTTAGCCGTTCACAGAGACACGCGCCGTGCATGATTGCCAGTTAAATGTTGCCAAATAATACTTCTGATTCTTAAAACTTCCTGGTCTTGAGGTATCAAACTCGTATCAATGAAAGTTGTATAGATACTCCCTGGCGTTGAGGTACCAAACTCGTAGCAATGAAAGTTGTATAGATACTCCCTGGTCTTGAGGTACCAAACTCGTAGCAATGAAAGTTGTACAGATACTCCCTGGCCTTGAGGTATCAAACTCGTAGCAATGAAAGTTGTATAGATACTCCCTGGCCGTGAGGTACCAAACTCGTAGCAATGAAAGTTGTATAGATACTCCCTGGCCTTGAGGTACCAAACCCGTAGCAATGAAAGTTGTACAGATACTCCCTGGCCTTGAGGTATCAAACTCGTATCAATGAAAGGTGTATAGATATTTCCTGGCCTTGAGGTATCAAACTCGTAGCAATAAAAGTTGTATAGATACTTCCTGGCCTTGAGGTACCAAACTCGTATCAATGAAAGTTGTATAGATACTCCCTGGCCTTAAGGTACAGACTCGTATCAATGAAAGTTGTATAGATACTTCCTGGCCTTGAGGTACCAAACTCGTATCAATGAAAGTTGTGCAGATACTCCCTGGCCTTGAGGTACCAAACTAGTATCAATGAAAGTTGTATAGATACTCCCTGGCCTTGAGGTATCAAACTCGTATCAATGGAAGTTGTACAGATACTCCCTGGCCTTGAGGTACCAAACTCGTAGCAATGAAAGTTGTTTAGATACTCCCTGGCCTTGAGGTACCAAACTCGTATCCATGAAAGTTGTTTAGATACTCCCTGGCCTTGAGGTATCAAACTCGTATCCATGAAAGTTGTTTAGATACTCCCTGGTCTTGAGGTATCAAACTCGTATCCATGAAAGTTGTTTAGATACTCCCTGGCCTTGAGGTATCAAACTCGTATCCATGAAAGTTGTTTAGATACTCCCTGGCCTTGAGGTACCAAACTCGTATCAATGAAAGTTGTATAGATACTCCCTGGTCTTGAGGTATCAAACTCGTAGCAATGAAAGTTCTACAGATACTTCCTGGCCTTGAGGTATCAAACTCGTATCCATGAAAGTTGTTTAGATACTCCCTGGCCTTGAGGTATCAAACTCGTATCCATGAAAGTTGTTTAGATACTCCCTGGCCTTGAGGTATCAAACTCGTATCCATGAAAGTTGTTTAGATACTCCCTGGCCTTGAGGTATCAAACTCGTATCCATGAAAGTTGTTTAGATACTCCCTGGCCTTGAGGTATCAAACTCGTATCCATGAAAGTTGTTTAGATACTCCCTGGTCTTGAGGTATCAAACTCGTAGCAATGAAAGTTGTACAGATACTTCCTGGCCTTGAGGTACCAAACCCGTATCAATGAAAGTTGTACAGATACTCCCTGGCCTTGACGTATCAAACTCGTAGCAATGAAAGTTGTATAGATACTCCCTGGTCTTGAGGTACCAAACTCGTAGCAATGAAAGTTGTATAGATACTCCCTGGTCTTGAGGTACCAAACTCGTAGCAATGAAAGTTGTATAGATACTCCCTGGTCTTGAGGTACCAAACTCGTAGCAATGAAAGTTGTTTACATACTCCCTTGCCTTGAGGTACCAAACTCGTATCAATGAAAGTTGTATAGATACTTCCTGGCCTTGAGGTACCAAACTCGTATCAATGAAAGTTGTACAGATACTCCCTGGCCTTGACGTATCAAACTCGTAGCAATGAAAGTTGTATAGATACTCCCTGGCCGTGAGGTACCAAACCCGTAGCAATGAAAGTTGTACAGATACTCCCTGGCCTTGAGGTATCAAACTCGTAGCAATGAAAGTTGTATAGATACTCCCTGGCCGTGAGGTACCAAACTCGTAGCAATGAAAGTTGTATAGATACTCCCTGGCCTTGAGGTACCAAACCCGTAGCAATGAAAGTTGTACAGATACTCCCTGGCCTTGAGGTATCAAACTCGTATCAATGAAAGGTGTATAGATATTTCCTGGCCTTGAGGTATCAAACTCGTAGCAATAAAAGTTGTATAGATACTTCCTGGCCTTGAGGTACCAAACTCGTATCAATGAAAGTTGTATAGATACTCCCTGGCCTTAAGGTACAGACTCGTATCAATGAAAGTTGTATAGATACTTCCTGGCCTTGAGGTACCAAACTCGTATCAATGAAAGTTGTGCAGATACTCCCTGGCCTTGAGGTACCAAACTCGTATCAATGAAAGTTGTATAGATACTCCCTGGCCTTGAGGTATCAAACTCGTATCAATGGAAGTTGTACAGATACTCCCTGGCCTTGAGGTACCAAACTCGTAGCAATGAAAGTTGTTTAGATACTCCCTGGCCTTGAGGTACCAAACTCGTATCAATGAAAGTTGTATAGATACTCCCTGGTCTTGAGGTATCAAACTCGTAGCAATGAAAGTTCTACAGATACTTCCTGGCCTTGAGGTATCAAACTCGTAGCAATGAAAGTTGTATAGATACTCCCTGGTCTTGAGGTACCAAACTCGTAGCAATGAAAGTTGTTTACATACTCCCTTGCCTTGAGGTACCAAACTCGTATCAATGAAAGTTGTATAGATACTTCCTGGCCTTGAGGTACCAAACTCTTATCAATGAAAGTTGTACAGATACTCCCTTGCCTTGAGGTATCAAACTCGTAGCAATGAAAGTTGTTTAGATACTCCCTGGTCTTGAGGTACCAAACTCGTATCAATGAAAGTTGTGCAGATACTCCCTGGCCTTGAGGTACCAAACTCGTATCAATGAAAGTTGTATAGATACGCCCTTGCCTTGAGGTACCAAACTCGTATCAATGAAAGTTGTATAGATACTCCCTGGCCTTGAGGTACCAAACGCGTAGCAATGAAAGTTGTACAGATACTCCCTGGCCTTGAGGTACCAAACTCGTATCAATGAAAGTTGTATAGATACTCCCTTGCCTTGAGGTACCAAACTCGTAGCAATGAAAGTTGTACAGATACTCCCTGGCCTTGAGGTATCAAACTCGTAGCAATGAAAGTTGTAAAGATACTCCCTGGCCTTGAGGTACCAAACTCGTAGCAATGAAAGTTGTATAGATACTCCCTGGTCTTAAGGTATCAAACTCGTAGCAATGAAAGTTGTATAGATACTCCCTGGTCTTGAGGTATCAAACTCATAGCAATGAACGTTGTATAGATACTCCCTTGCCTTGAGGTATCAAACTCGTAGCATTGAAAGTTGTACAGATACTTCCTGGCCTTGAGGTACCAAACTCGTAGCAATGAAAGTTGTATAGATACTCCCTTGCCTTGAGGTACCAAACTCGTAGCAATGAAAGCTGTACAGATACTCCCTTGCCTTGAGGTACCAAACTCGTAGCCATGAAAGTTGTTTAGATACTCCCTTGCCTTGAGGTATCAAACTCGTAGCAATGAAAGTTGTACAGATACTCCCTTGCCTTGAGGTATCAAACTCGTAGCAATGAAAGTTGTTTAGATACTCCCTGGTCTTGAGGTACCAAACTCGTAGCCATGAAAGTTGTATAGATACTCCCTGGCCTTGAGGTATCAAACTCGTAGCAATGAAAGTTGTACAGATACTCCCTTGCCTTGAGGTACCAAACTCGTAGCAATGAAAGTTGTACAGATACTCCCTGGCCTTGAAGTACCAAATTCGTAGCAATGAAAGTTGTTTAGATACTTCCTGGCCTTGAGGTACCAAACTCGTATCAATGAAAGTTGTATAGATACTCCCTGGCCTTGAGGTACCAAACTCGTAGCAATGAAAGTTGTACAGATACTCCCTGGCCTTGAGGTACCAAACTCGTATCAATGAAAGTTGTATAGATACTCCCTTGCCTTGAGGTACCAAACTCGTAGCAATGAAAGTTGTACAGATACTGCCTGGCCTTGAGGTATCAAACTCGTAGCAATGAAAGTTGTATAGATACTCCCTTGCCTTGAGGTACCAAACTCGTAGCAATGAAAGTTGTATAGATACTCCCTGGTCTTGAGGTATCAAACTCGTAGCAATGAAAGTTGTATAGATACTCCCTGGTCTTGAGGTATCAAACTCGTAGCAATGAAAGTTGTACAGATACTTCCTGGCCTTGAGGTACCAAACTCGTAGCAATGAAGGTTGTACAGATACTTCCTGGCCTTGAGGTACCAAACTCGTAGCAATGAAAGTTGTATAGATACTCTCTTGCCTTGAGGTACCAAACTCGTAGCAATGAAAGTTGTACAGATACTCCCTGGCATTGAGGTACCAAACTCGTAGCCATGAAAGTTGTTTAGATACTCCCTTGCCTTCAGGTATCAAACTCGTAGCAATGAAAGTTGTACAGATACTCCCTGGTCTTGAGGTACCAAACTCGTAGCCATGAAAGTTGTATAGATACTCCCTGGCCTTGAGGTACCAAACTCGTAGCATTGAAAGTTGTACAGATACTCCCTTGCCTTGAGGTACCAAACTCGTAGCAATGAAAGTTGTACAGATACTCCCTGGCCTTGAAGTACAAAATTCGTAGCAATGAATGTTTTTTAGATACTTCCTGGCCTTGAGGTACCAAACTCGTAGCCATGAAAGTTGTTTAGATACGTCCTGGCCTTGAGGTACCAAACTCGTAGCAATGGAAGTTGTACAGATACTCCCTTGCCTTGAGGTACCAAACTCGTAGCAATGAAAGTTGTTTAGATACTCCCTTGCCTTGAGGTACCAAACTCGTAGCAATGGTACTCCCTGACCTCGAAGTACCAAATTCGTAGCAATGAAAGTTGTTTAGATACTTCCTGGCCTTGAGGTACGAAACACGTAGCAATAAAAGTTGTTCAGATACTTCCTGGCCTTGAGGTACCAAACTCGTAGCAATGAAAGTTGTTTAGATACTCCCTTGCCTTGAGGTATCAAACTCGTAGCAATGAAAGTTGTACAGATACTCCCTTGCCTTGAGGTACCAAACTCGTAGCAATGAAAGTTGTACAGATACTCCCTGGCCTTGAGGTACCAAACTCGTATCCATGAAAGTTGTTTAGATACTCCCTGGTCTTGAGGTATCAAACTCGTAGCCATGAAAGTTGTTTAGATACTCCCTGGTCTTGAGGTATCAAACTCGTAGCAATGAAAGTTGTACAGATACTTCCTGGCCTTGAGGTATCAAACTCGTAGCAATGAAAGTTGTTCAGAAAGTCCCTGGTCTTGAGGTACCAAACTCGTATCAATGAAAGTTGTATAGATACTCCCTTGCCTTGAGGTATCAAACTCGTAGCAATGAAAGTTGTACAGATACTCCCTTGCCTTGACGTATCAAACTCGTAGCAATGAAAGTTGAATAGATACTCCCTGGCCTTGAGGTACAAAACTCGTAGCAATGAAAGTTGTACAGATACTCCATTGCCTTGAGGTACCAAACTCGTATCAATGTTACTCCCTGATCTTGAGGAACCAAACTCGTATCCATGATACTGTCTGGCCTTGAGGTACCAACTCGTATCAATGAAAGTTGTATAGATACTCCCTTGCCTTGAGGTACCAAACTCGTAGCAATGAAAGTTGTACAGATACTGCCTGGCCTTGAGGTATCAAACTCGTAGCAATGAAAGTTGTATAGATACTCCCTGGCCTTGAGGTACCAAACTCGTAGCAATGAAAGTTGTATAGATACTCCCTGGTCTTGAGGTATCAAACTCGTAGCAATGAAAGTTGTATAGATACTCCCTGGTCTTGAGGTATCAAACTCGTAGCAATGAAAGTTGTACAGATATTTCCTGGCCTTGAGGTACCAAACTCGTAGCAATGAAAGTTGTACAGATACTTCCTGGCCTTGAGGTACCAAACTCGTAGCAATGAAAGTTGTATAGATACTCCCTTGCCTTGAGGTACCAAACTCGTAGCAATGAAAGTTGTACAGATACTCCCTTGCCTTGAGGTACCAAACTCGTAGCAATGATACTCCCTGACCTTGAAGTACCAAATTCGTAGCAATGAAAGTTGTTTAGATACTTCCTGGCCTTGAGGTACTAAACTCGTAGCAATGAAAGTTGTTTAGATACTTCCTAGCCTTGAGGTACCAAACTCGTAGCAATGAAAGTTGTACAGATACTCCCTTGCCTTGAGGTACCAAACTCGTAGCAATGAAAGTTGTTTAGATACTCCCTTGCCTTGAGGTACCAAACTCGTAGCAATGGTACTCCCTGACCTCGAAGTACCAAATTCGTAGCAATGAAAGTTGTTTAGATACTTCCTGGCCTTGAGGTACGAAACACGTAGCAATAAAAGTTGTTCACATACTTCCTGGCCTTGAGGTACCAAACTCGTAGCAATGAAAGTTGTTTAGATACTCCCTTGCCTTGAGGTATCAAACTCGTAGCAATGAAAGTTGTACAGATACTCCCTTGCCTTGAGGTACCAAACTCGTAGCAATGAAAGTTGTACAGATACTCCCTGGCCTTGAGGTTCCAAACTCGTATCCATGAAAGTTGTTTAGATACTCCCTGGTCTTGAGGTATCAAACTCGTAGCCATGAAAGTTGTTTAGATACTCCCTGGTCTTGAGGTATCAAACTCGTAGCAATGAAAGTTGTACAGATACTTCCTGGCCTTGAGGTATCAAACTCGTAGCAATGAAAGTTGTTCAGAAAGTCCCTGGTCTTGAGGTACCAAACTCGTATCAATGAAAGTTGTATAGATACTCCCTTGCCTTGAGGTATCAAACTCGTAGCAATGAAAGTTGTACAGATACTCCCTTGCCTTGAGGTATCAAACTCGTAGCAATGAAAGTTGAATAGATACTCCCTGGCCTTGAGGTACCAAACTCGTAGCAATGAAAGTTGTACAGATACTCCATTGCCTTGAGGTACCAAACTCGTATCAATGATACTCCCTGATCTTGAGGAACCAAACTCGTATCCATGATACTGTCTGGCCTTGAGGTACCAACTCGTATCAATGAAAGTTGTATAGATACTCCCTTGCCTTGAGGTACCAAACTCGTAGCAATGAAAGTTGTACAGATACTGCCTGGCCTTGAGGTATCAAACTCGTAGCAATGAAAGTTGTATAGATACTCCCTGGCCTTGAGGTACCAAACTCGTAGCAATGAAAGTTGTATAGATACTCCCTGGTCTTGAGGTATCAAACTCGTAGCAATGAAAGTTGTATAGATACTCCCTGGTCTTGAGGTATCAAACTCGTAGCAATGAAAGTTGTACAGATACTTCCTGGCCTTGAGGTACCAAACTCGTAGCAATGAAAGTTGTACAGATACTTCCTGGCCTTGAGGTACCAAACTCGTAGCAATGAAAGTTGTATAGATACTCCCTTGCCTTGAGGTACCAAACTCGTAGCAATGAAAGTTGTACAGATACTCCCTTGCCTTGAGGTACCAAACTCGTAGCAATGATACTCCCTGACCTTGAAGTACCAAATTCGTAGCAATGAAAGTTGTTTAGATACTTCCTGGCCTTGAGGTACTAAACTCGTAGCAATGAAAGTTGTTTAGATACTTCCTAGCCTTGACGTACCAAACTCGTAGCAATGAAAGTTGTTTAGATACTCCCTTGCCTTGAGGTATCAAACTCGTAGCAATGAAAGTTGTACAGATGCTCCCTTGCCTTGAGGTACCAAACTCGTAGCAATGAAAGTTGTACAGATGCTCCCTGGCCTTGAGGTACCAAACTCGTATCCATGAAAGTTGTTTAGATACTCCCTGGTCTTGAGGTATCAAACTCGTAGCCATGAAAGTTGTTTAGATACTCCCTGGTCTTGAGGTATTTTTAAAACTCGTAGCAATGAAAGTTGTACAGATACTTCCTGGCCTTGAGGTATCAAACTCGTAGCAATATAAGTTGTTCAGAAACTCCCTGGTCTTGAGGTACCAAACTCGTAGCAATGAAAGTTGTTTAGATACTCCCTTGCCTTGAGGTATCAAACTCGTAGCAATGAAAGTTGTACAGATACTCCCTTGCCTTGAGGTACCAAACTCGTAGCAATGAAAGTTGTATAGATTCTCCCTGGCCTTGAGATATCAAACTCGTAGCAATGAAAGTTGTACAGATACTCCCTTGCCTTGAGGTATCAAACTCGTAGCAATGAAAGTTGAATAGATACTCCCTGGCCTTGAGGTACCAAACTCGTAGCAATGAAAGTTGTACAGATACTCCATTGCCTTGAGGTACCAAACTCGTATCAATGATACTCCCTGACCTTGAGGAACCAAACTCGTATCCATGATACTGTCTGGCCTTGAGGTACCAAACTCGTATCCATGATACTGCCTGGCCTTAAGGTACAAAACTCGTATCAATGATACTGCCTGGCCTTGAGGTACCAAACTCGTATCAGTGATACTGCCTGGCCTTGAGGTACCAACTCGTATCAATGAAAGTTGTTTAGATACTCCCTGGCCTTGAGGTACCAAACTCGTATCCATGATGCTGCCTGGCCTTGAGGTACCAAACTCGTATCAATGATACTGCCTGGCCTTGAGGTACCAAACTCGTATCCATGATACTGCCTGGCCTTGAGGTACCAAACTCGTAGCAATGAAAGTTGTATAGATACTACCTGGCCTTGAGGTACCAAACTCGTATCAATGAAAGTTGTATAGATACTCCATTGCCTTGAGGTACCAAACTCGTATCAATGAAAGTTGTTTAGATACTCCCTGGCCTTGAGGTACCAAACTCGTAGCAATGATACTCCCTGACCTTGAAGTACCAAATTCGTAGCAATGAAAGTTGGGCCATGCCAAATCGGAATTCTGTTAAGCGTCCGCGTGCGCGTAGGTTTTGGAGTCCACAATCCAAAAAAAAACAACAATTTTGTTAGTGAAATTTTCTTAAATAATTCCAATGTTCCGTGAATCGATAACGACAATTTCGTTCGGGGAAAATGTGTTCGGTAACGACGTATATTACTCGTATGCAATTTATCATAACCGTAATCATGTAGACGCTTGATAATAAGAGAATAACGCGAAATCCAAGCGTTCAGAGATACTGATCCAGTCAAACTGTTCGTTGGAACCACGATGGGTTTTTTTTTCTTTTCTTTTTTCTTTTGGTTTCTGTCTTATATAAATTCGAATTTAACAGTTCGCTCGTAAATAACATGTATTGGTGAGAAACAGTCCTCATGGCAAGCAAAATTATTGACCTTTTCGAAATTACGAAATCTCGCGCAATCACGCTCCGCGAGATTTGAGGTCACGGGGGTTCCGTTTATGTGCTCGCGTGTAAACATAGAACAGCTGACTTACTTTCGTTTCTTCTTCACACACAAAGAGAGGGACAAAGTGAATAAAAATGATAAACCAAATCATCAGAACTTGTATTTATATGTTTTAAATGAATTTACTTGCTGAGATAATTTTATTTTGCTATGGGACAGAACGATTTCTGCTGTGCTGAAGGTTGTAACCACGAGAGATCTCGAGGTGCCACATGCAATTTTTACAAGATTCCTAACAATAAAAAAGCTCAGACCTGCGTGGCTGACTTATTGGAGAAATGGATACGTTGTCATTTAGCCTTTAGTTCCAATCAAAATTGAAATTATCTTCCAAATTATGTCATTTTGAAGACCACCCCCTTCCCCCCACCGCCAAGTCAAGGAAAAAATGGTTTAAAGTGCCAAGTATATTTTCCCATAGACCAGCAGTAAGAAAGGCCTCAAGATGACAATCAAAAGAAAACATAAAAACTATGCATGGTAAGCTAATCTTTTTTTATTAGCACCCCCTCCACTCATTTTTTCAATGGTCAAACATTTGAACAACACTATAACGATCCATCAAAGTATAAGCACAAAGTTAAGGCCATAGAGCAAGTAAAGTTGAGTGAGCATTCCCAATCGCTCTTTCGTATTCTTACCTACCCTTGTAATTGACAGTAAGAGAATGAAGCCATTAAAAGAAGCTATACTTTGCCTAGCAAGCTCTTTTTCAAAGTATTCTGATTTTATGTGTGATCAACAAAAAAAGGATCCTTGATATTCCCAACCTACCCTCCCAGCTAGGTCCCCCGATGATGGCATACATACAAGAATCAAGCATATCCCTGGTCAACCTCGATCTGCTGTAGTCGCAGAAAAGTATGCCAATCTTGAAAGTCTTCTTTCAGAAAAAGACAACTATGAAGCAGTTTCACTTTCTGATGTTTATCCATTTGATAGGAAGAAAGGGTACTACTATGTTCAAAACATTCAGTTGAGCTTTGACATTACATTCTACCACTATTGTAGTGGTGGTCCGAATGAGGACCTTTTCTTGGTTTGGAAGTCCCCAAGAATGCTCGAACCCTTATATTTATAAAATTTTGCCACATAGATCTCCAAAGTATTTTGTCTCAGATTGCCATTTATATATTGTTTAATTCTATTATGACAGTATTACCAGTATAATATAGTTCATGCATTGGTTCATTGTACATGACACATTACTCCACATTCCTTCTTACTTACAAATAAGTTGTGACAATATTTCCATAGTTATGCCATAATTACAATATAAATTTTTTGTTAAAAACACTAGTCATTTTATATTAAACCATATATTTTATGTCTGTGCTTACACTAGTCATTTCTTAAGTAATTCATACCATTGTTTCATATTATGATGATGTTTTTCCAATAAAAATATATATAATGCATTGGGGTTTTTTTTTGTCGTAAAATATTTGTTTTTTCGTTTTCGGTTTGTGTTTTTTTGTGAATAGGTACCTAGGTTTGTCAAACTTGAGTTGACGCTTAACAAAATTCCAATTTGGCATGGCCTTGTTTAGATACTTCCTGGCCTTGAGGTACTAAACTCGTAGCAATGAAAGTTGTTTAGATACTTCCTAGCCTTGAGGTACCAAACTCGTATCAATGAAAGTTGTTAGATACTCCCTGGCCTTGAGGTACCAAACTCGTAGCAATGAAAGTTGTATAGATACTCCCTGGCCTTGAGGTACCAAACTCGTAGCAATGAAAGTTGTTTAGATACTCCCTTGCCTTGAGGTACCAAACTCGTATCGATGAAAGTTGTATAGATACTCCCTGGTCTTGAGGTACCAAACTCGTATCGATGAAAGTTGTTTAGATACTCTCTTGCCTTGAGGTACCAAACTCGTAGCAATGAAAGTTGTTTAGATACTCCCTTGCCTTGAGGTACCAAACTCGTATCGATGAAAGTTGTATAGATACTCCCTGGTCTTGAGGTACCAAACTCGTATCGATGAAAGTTGTTTAGATACTCCCTTGCCTTGAGGTACCAAACTCGTAGCAATGAAAGTTGTTTAGATACTCCCTGGCCTTGAGGTATCAAACTCGTATCAATGAAAGTTGTTTAGATACTCCCTGGCCTTGAGGTACCAAACTCGTATCGATGAAAGTTATACAGAAACCTTGCTGACGCTCACTCACTAAAATGTGGCCTTGAGGTATCAAACTCGTATCAATGAAAGTTGTTTAGATACTCCCTGGCCTTGAGGTACCAAACTCGTATCGATGAAAGTTATACAGAAACCTTGCTGACGCTCACTCACTAAAATGTGCACGACACCTTGCCGTTCTGATGTCTTAATATTCTTAAAAACTTAAAGCAATTTTTAATTTGCAATTTTCAACATTGTTTATTTTTATAATGTATGCTTAACAACATCTTACCTTATTTAGTTAATATGTATTTAAGTTATTTGTTTTGTATTTCAGGATACTGTACAATAACACACTTCGTTCTATATCCGAAGACACGTTCTGGGAGACACACAGCTTATCGCAGGTGTAAGTTTAATTAAGTTAAGGTGGTGTGCTAAATTTTGTTCAAATGTTCTTTTCTTTGAGGATGATAGTGGCCGAGTACAATAATATCAAATATACAAACAGTTCTCAACACTCAATAACGCTTTGCTACTCCCCTATAATAAACACAACACTATATCCAGTATCTTAACATGAGTTTGGTTTCTAGGGATGATAAAGAACTTTGTAAAATGAAGCTTGGAAATAAAATGGCCAAGAAAATCTCCAATGTACGATGCAAAAAGGAGTAAGACGCTTTTACATATATAAAATTATTGATCTTAGTCATCATTATTATGAAATAAAATTGTCATTAGTACTGTAAAACATATTTTACGCGGCCCTGGTACAGTAACTGGTTGAGCGTCGGTTTCAGGTAGTGGAGGCTCAGGGGTTCGAACCAGGGCCGCGACATACCAAGGTCGTAAAGAGTTCGTGGCATTGTTCCCTGGCTTAAATTCCAGTTTAGGTTGACGTTTTTGAAGATATCTATTGATTTTTATTATTGTTTTTAGTATTGTTTTTGTAATTATTATTATTATTCTATTACAATTGCTAATATTTTTTTCTTTTGTTGCAGAGACTTAAGATACAACCGCTTGTCGGAGCTTCCATATGGACTGTTCACGAAACAGACCCGCCTGTCTACAATGTAAGCCTGAATAGTATAATCTTTTCTGAAATGAGAGTGCAAAACACAGATTTGCTTTTTATATTGAATGTTATGCACAAGACGCGAAACTATATAAAATCACAACGATTTTCGATAGAAATGGGCAAAAAATAAGCAGTAGTAGAACGGAGTGACATTGTGCCTCTCTCTATAGAAATACGGGCACCGGCTTGGTATAATAAACTATAAATAAACAAAATGGGCAGCAAACGTATGGTTGCTGCTTTCATACTGTCCCTCAAGGGATTTCCGTTCATAAGACATGTCCTACATCATACATCTAAAGAAGTGTTTTATTATGCTCCAATGGTGATAATAATTTTTTTGCCAAAAGCCAAAAGTTGCTATATATATATATATATATATATATATATATATATATATATATATATATATATATATATATATATATATATATTAGGGATGTCAACTGATATCCGGATATCCGTTCGAATCATCAGATATCCGAATCGACTGGTATCCGGATATTCGCTTAAAATGTAAAATTTTAAATATACATATTAAATGTTTTTTAAATATAAAATTAAATGTTTTGACCATTTTGCTAAGTTATCTTTCTGCTGTTATGTCAGTGTGCATTCACGCATACGCAGGTGTAACGGATTATCGACAGGTGGTGACAGGTGGTGACACGCAGTATCGTATATTTGGCTTCACACTTTTAGAAATGTGCTAAAGCATGGTGGTATGTATAATAACATGCTAATTAACCGCCAACGTTTGAAGCTACTGATCCATTTTGCTTAGCGAATACTATCTTTAATTTTGTTGATGAACTTCATAGGTTTAGAAATGTGCTCAAGCTTATGTAAAATAATTTGCCAATTAACAGCAATTGTTTGAAGCTATTACTTATCCATTTTGATTAAGGATTATAATCTTTAATTTCGTTTGTTCGGCTTTATTAAAGAAGAGATAGAGCTACAATTATGTAGACAATTAACAGGTTTGTCGGCAAAGATCAGTTACTCATGTTTAATTAAGTCCGTTTGGATTGTATAAACGAATTGATGAATTTATTATGTTTTCATTCGATCACGGTGATCTTGACTTATTCACATCCACTTCCTTAACAAATCATTAGTTATGCCTTGCAATCTTCAGTCCGATGTTTGGCGACATTTTTTATTAAAACGATGAAGTGCCTATGCCTATGGACATGTTGATTAAATTATTTCCTTTGAAATTACGATTTAATTATGTCAATGGAAACGTTAGTAACCCCGCACACATCCGACCGCAACATAAGAATTTACTAAGATTTATATCCGGATATCCGTTCGGATCGTTCGACGGATATCCGGATACCAAATTTAGTATCCTTTGACATCCCTAATATATATATATATATATATATATATATATATATATATATATATATATATATATATATATATATATATATATATATATATCAGGTTCTAAGATTTTTGCAGTTTTATTGCTTTAAAGTAGCTTACTAATGTATTGCCCGCCAGATTTGAAATCAGTTAATGCGGCCGTGCGATACGACTCTTTTAGCATAACGTAACGTAACATAGTGGTATGGTAATCGCCGGACGTACAGGCTTTAAACACGTCCTCATCCGCGCCGGCTCTGACTTTGACCAGACATCGTTTACTTCAAGAACAGGATCCTAGACAAAACGCCATCGCTTATATAAAAAAACAACAGCAGAATCATAAAACGTTTCGAGTAACAGTAGGGTCAACAAGGACTATGGAAGAAGGTGTAAATGTATATGCAGAATATTCATGCAACACATAATCCTGGTGATGGCGCCATTTGCATGATACAATCTAAAATGATTTGATGCCGGTGTGAAAAATACCTACACGAGTTCCATCCATTTCTCTAGGCAAACCATATAGCCCATGAGAAATAATAGCGCTAAGCAAGTGAAAAACTGCCTACTACCCCAAATCAGCCAGGCGCCAAAACAGTCACAAGATGCGCACACGAATATTAGCAGAACATTAAGTTACAGTAATCATACTGCAGCAACAGACAACTTCATGTACGATGACATTAGGAAGGACCAAATAAGAGCAAAACACCACCCATAAAATCTAGCAGCGGTGAAGTGAATGCTATCATTTGTTTCCAAATGGACTTTCAACCGCAGAACACTTTTCATAAAGAAGAAAATGACATGCTATTTAGTGGTGTTTTTTAACTAAAATGGATTTTTTAATATTCTTTCCTTAATATATCCTATATATTGAGAACCAGGTTGCATTTTTAAACTGTGCATACATGTATACTCATAGCTTATGTTATTTTCTCCATTTGTATATTGTCTATAACGCATGCGCTATCTTAATATTAACACCATTGGGCTCCTGTGGTATTCAAACACTATTTGTTGTTTTCCTCCTGCAGACTGTTGACAAACAACCCATGGCATTGTGATTGTAAGATTCAGTGGTTAATACACCACCCAAATGTAGCAGGTATGTAAGGCAGTGAAATTGGTCTGTAGTTTAATTTTGTTGTAATTAAGTACACCACAGCCACACAGTTCTCTATAGTGAAGACCATTTAGGATTTTGCTGGAGTAATACTGTATTATGTTGATGTGTTTCTTCAATTTACTGTACAAGTATAGTACATGTAGTATAAAAAGTGCCAGATTTGAAGCAAATATAACCGAAGATGAAGCACAGTGCTCTTAACAGTCTAAAAGTTGCCAATGCGTTGTTGTTGTAGTTATAAGATCATGTGTAACTACTCGGTTGTATTTTAAAGTCTGCTAGAAAGGTCAAAGGTGTTCTTCGTACCACGTAAACTTCATACTACTTTTACATCAACCAATTTCGGCAGCTTGATGACGAGCGTTAAGTAGGGTCGATTCTCACCTGCAGTGCTGTATATGGTTTTAAGATTGATGATCGTCCAATTTCTCTTCATGGAGTTCCAGCAAAATTTACTTATTGCAAAATCTTTAATCACTTTAAGCAAAGAACTCATTGACTCATCGTAAGGTTTGAATTTTCCTTGGGTGTCCGGCGCTTTTGTGCGCAGGTAAATCTAATGTATTTTATTGTTCAATACCCAAATCGGATACCCTTTGATGCTATGCACCAATTCTTTTCTTGTATGTTTTATATCTTAATAAAGGTTCGATAAAATGTGCCACGCCGCCAGACGCGTCCAACGCCACCAACGTCACCCGGTACTTTGCCGAGCATGTCCACTGCGCACACACCAATGATGACACAGGTAAGTTTGTACACTGTCGATTCCTATTCAGATATTGTTTAGTTATCTGTTTCCATTACGCCCTTTCTGTAGACTCGCTTGTATGGACTATTGAAATCAGTTACCTAAACAGCTGCGTACACACTTTCTTACATAGCTGCCTACACAGCTGCCTACACAGCTGACTACATAGTTGTCTACACAGCTGCCTACATAGTTGCCTATACACTTGCCTAAACAGCTATCTAAACAGTAGCCTACACAGCTGCCTACACACTTTCCTACATATTTGCCTACACAGCTGCCTACACGCTTTCTTACACAGTTGCCTATATAGTTGCCTACACAGCTGCCTAAACAGTTGCCTACACAGCTCCCTACACTTAGTTACCTACACAGCTGCCTACACACAGTTACCTACACAGTTGCCAACACAGCTGCCTACACAGCTGCCTACACACAGTTACCTACACAGCTGCCTACACACAGTTACCTACACAGCTGCCTACACACAGTTACCTACACAGCTGCCTACACGCTTTCTTACACAGTTGCCTATATAGTTGCCTACACAGCTGCCTAAACAGTTACCTACACAGCTGCCTACACTTAGTTACCTACACAGCTGCCTACACACAGTTACATACACAGTTGCCAACACAGCTGCCTACACAGTTGCCTACACAGTTGTCTACACAGCTGCCTACACACAGTTACCTACACAGCTGCCAACACAGAATAATTTCTCTGGTGTTTGTTAAACTTCTTTGAGAAATAACACACGGGATGATCAATACCCTCACTATCTGATTGTAACAGAACAGCACCAGCACCGACGTCACTAGCATCAACAGCCAATGAAAATCTTTTACCAAAGTCTGGTGCTAAGAGAATTGGTGCGCTCTTAAGTACAGCTTTTAATTTGTCAAATGCAGTTTGACATTGAAAACTCCATACAAATGATTTACCCTTTTTGAGAAGGTTTGTCAAAGGTTCTGCAATGTCAGAAAAGTTTTTACAAAATTTTCTGTAATAGCCTGCCATACCAAGAAATCGCATCAATTGCTTTTTACATGTAGGCATTGGGAATTTAGAAATAGCCATAACCTTTGCTTCAATAGGTTTTACATGATCCTGTCAAACAACATGTCCTAAAAACATTGGAACGTTGCTGGTGAATTCTTCATGCCAAATGGCGTAACCTTGTATTGGTATAGTCCTTCTGGTGTCACAAATGCAGACAATTCCTTTGCTCGGTCTGTAAGAGGTACTTGCCAGAATCCTTTCAGAAGATCGAACTTAGTAACAAATTTGGCTCTTCCAACTTTGTCAATACAATCATCCATCCTTGGTATGGGATATGAATCCGTCTTTGTGATGATATTGATCTTCCGGTAGTCAGTGCAAAGTCTATATGTTCCATCTGGTTTGGGCACAAGAATACACGGTGAACTGTATTTGCTCTGACTAGGCTCAATAAAGTCATTGTCCAGTAAGAACTTTATTTTTTCTTTTAGATATTGTTGTTTTGATGGATTCATTCTGTATGGATGTTGTTTAACAGCAGCTTCACTTTCAACGATAACATCATGCTGGATTTTATCAGTTCGTGTTGGAATGTCAGGAAACAAGTGTTGGAATTCACAAACAAGTTGTTTCAACTGTGCCTTTTGATCCGGTTCCAGATGTATGAATTTCCCATCAATGTTCCTCAGAATGTCCGAGTTATTCAGTTTAGTGGGACTAGGATCCACTTTGGTTTCAATTTCACTGTCCCTAACTAAATTATTAATGTCTAAATCAGGTGGGACAGAGTGAACAACTGACACAGGATTACTAACATTTTGGCTACTTCTGTCAATGTACAACTTTAACATGTTAACATGGCACATTTGTTTTTGTTTTCGTCTCCCAGGAGTGAGTATTATGTAATTGAGGTCACTGACTTTCTTCTCAACAATGTAAGGCCCAAAGTATCTAGCTTGTAATGGTTTTCCTGGGATTGGCAATAGTGCAAGAACCTGGTCACCTGGTTTGAAAGATCTAGTTTGAGTATTAAAATCATACCTTTCTTTCAGTTTTCTCTGAGCCGCTTTGAGATTTGAACTTGCCAATTCACAAGCTTTTGATAACCTTTCTCGGAAATCAGATACATACTTCAACAAGTTCAATGATGACTCATCATCAGACAAGAAACTTCTCCTTAAGTAGTTTTAACGGTCCACGAACAGAGTGACCAAAAACAAGCTCAAATGGACTAAATCTAACAGACTCCTCTATTGACTCCCTAACTGCAAACAAGAGCAATGGGATTCCACATCCCAGCTTTTGTCAGTGTCAAGCAATAAGTACGAATCATGTTTTTCAATGTCTGGTAAAATCTCTCTAAGGCACCTTGACTTTCAGGATAATAAGCAGATGACGAATATTGTTTGATTCCTAGCTCATGCATGACCTGCTGAAATATACCAGACATGAAATTCGAACTTTGGTCTGATTGAACTGACTTAGGGAGGCCAACAAATGTGAAGAATTTTATAAGAGCCTTGACAATCGATTTTGACTAAATATTCCTTAAAGGTATTGCTTCAGGAAAACGTGTCGAAGCACACATGATAGTCAAGAGATACTGATTTTTCTGACTTTGTCTTAGGCAAAGGTCCAAAAACGGTCCTAAACGGTTCCTCAAATGCAGGAATGGGCTGTAACGGAGCTTTGGGAATATTTTGATTTGGTTTACCAACCATTTGACAAGCGTGACAAGAGTTGCAGTACTGAGACACGTCAGACTTTAGACCTGGCCAGAAGAAATGGTTAAGGATCTTATTTTGGGTCTTTCTGATACCTAAATGTCAGGTGATTCATGAGCCAGACTTAAAATTTCTTGTCTATACTGACGGGGAACTACAATCTGATGGTTAACCGCCCAATCATCATCAACTGCAACATCTGGTGGTCTCCATTTTCTCATCAAAACACCATTCCGTACATAATAACCGACCTGCGCACATGAAATCTCATTCTCAGGTAAAACCTTCTCGAACAAGAAATTTCAGGATCACTGTGTTGGTCCTGAACAAGTTGTGACCTTGACCTTTTATCATCAAATTTGTCATTGGATGAATGACCATTAGTTGAAAATGTTGACATATCAGAATGTGACGAACTCACATGTTTAAGGGACGGGTCGTTAGCCTCGTTGTAAATCTGACCTATAAAAGTGTCAGCCAAGTCAACATTAGAAGTGACATTTTTGTCAACGGCGTTTTTAGCCGAACTCTGGATAGCTTTGCTAGCCATAGACCGAGTAGCTGCACAAGAAGGATAAAGATCAGGAATTTCCTGTTCAGCAGGATCAGGATGTTTGTCCATGATAGGTGTGTCAGTTACGAGTGGGTTTATCACGACCTTATCTCCAGCTAAGTCGTTGCCTAGCAACAAATGGACACCCTCAAAAGGTAATGAAGATCTAAGACCGACAGACACTAAACTACTTATTAAAGTAGAAGACAAAACAATGTTATGGAGATGAACAGTTAAAGAACCACACTCTACACCCTGAATAACAACACTTACTCCAGAGAAGATCTTCTCGGAAAACGGCAGGGTATCTGCCAAAATAAGAGATTGGGACGCCCCTGTGTCTCTTAATATCTTAATAGGGGTAGGCGAGAAAGAATCACCTGGAAGTGATACAAAACCATTTGACATAAATGGCTCATAAATATCCATAACAGAGTCAGAATTGGGTTTTGAAACCTCAACGGTATGAAAAGGCTCTTTTGCCTTTGGCAAGAAATCAGCTTTGTTAGCCTGATCAAAAGTGTCAACTTCGACACAAGTCTGTGGCCTTGACTTGAAAGTGGTGAGGCCTGTTGGTTTGTACCCACCACTAGCACCACTAGACTGCTTCTCCTTTAATTTTAAACAGTCAGAAATGAGGTGACCAGTTTTCTTGCAATAATTGCAAGTAGCATTGGATAAGGTATTTCGTTCACCAGATGGTTTTTGTCTGTGTGAACTGAACTGACTTGAAAAGCCAGTGGAATTACTATTGTGTTTTAACTTAGCATTTGTACGTGGACTTAAATTGGTATTTCTTGTAGTGCTAAGTGTAGATGTGAAGTTTGGTTTAGGAACAAATGAGACCTTGTGAGTCAAATAATAGTGATCAGCCAAACGAGCAGCTTCATCTAAAGTTTCAACTTGCTTTTCATCAATGAAGGTCTTTATGTCAGGTTAGATGCAGCGTTTAAACTCTTTAATAAGCATAAGCTGCCGTAATTTTGCATGGTCTTGTTCTATTCCTTTAGATGAACACCATCGGTCAAATAATTGTGTTTTTGTTCTAGCAAACTCAACATGTGTTTGATTAGTTTCTTTTTTACAATTCCTAAATTTTTGTCTATATGCCTCAGGGACCAGTTCGTAGCCTTTAAGGATGTAATCTCTGACAAGATCATAGTTAGAACACTGTTCAATGCTTAACTGTGTGTAGATTTCACGTGCTTTACCTAACAGAAGTAAAGTCCAGTGCTCTTTTGGCCATTTCAAGTTATCTGCAACTTTCTCAAAATGTAAAAAGTATTTGTCAACATCCTTTTCTTGAAATGGAGGAACAAGTCTAATATTCTTTGACACATCAAATGCCTTATTTTGAAAGAGTGTCTGATCTGCTCTTTCTAGTTTCTTCAATTCTAACTGAAACTGCCTGTCCCTTTCTCTTTCTTCCCGCTCTCTCTCTCTTCGCGTTCTCTTTCTCGTTCTCTCTTCTCGTTCTTTCTTCTCGTTCTCTTTCTCGTTTTCTCTCTTCTCGTTCTCTTTCTCGTTCTCTTTCTCGTTCTCTCTCTTCTCGTTCTATTTTCTTTTTTTCAAACTTTAACCTTTGTAATTCTAGTCGCTCTTCTCTTTCCATTCTTAATTTCTCTAATTGCAATTTTAGTCCTATGTCCTGGTCTGACACACCTTCTATACAAACGACATAAAGTCAGTCGAAAGTATGTTGTCATCAATCAAAGTTTGAATAAGCATGTTGCAAATAGCCTGTTTTCGCATTGATGCTTTAATTCCAGGAACATTATAATGAGCAGCGATGTCGAGCAAATCAGACTTTTGGGCCAAATTTAACTCCTCCTGAGTAGGCGACTTTACAAAATTTTCTAAATTAAATGCCATGGTAGCTTGTTGCTGGTTTGTAGAAATATTTGTTCACAAAAAATTTAAATAAAAAAATACACAAAAATAGCAGAGTTATCCTTTAACGTTTCGAATCCCGGACGAGCCCCCAATTTCTGTTACGACCCGGTGTCGCGCTATATAAGTTTATTTATAAAGTGGCACGTTTACTAAACGACGAAATGGTGTAACAGAAAGAACAAGCCAGAAACAAACTAGTACAATAATGTTTTATTTTAAAAACAAAAATATGGCGTAATAAAACTATAACAAATAAATGAAACAAAATTTCAGAAGGCAAAATAAATATTAGCTTACAGTTTGTCCCTTTAGGAGGTGTCCCTTTAACAACGCAACAAATAATCCAGCGTCAAATGATCCTGAAGAGTTTTCGGTAGAATGTTCTCGTAGAAAAGCACAGTTGAAATAATCCAATAATCCAAAGGTAGAACTACACAGGAATATTAATTATATAATCCAAATTCAACACTTTAATATTTATGTCACTGTAAGTCCACGTAAGTTTTAACACAGACAGATTTAAGATAGAAGTTGCAAGTATTTCCAAATTATATGTCCAATCTCTAAAGTAAACTTTTTATTCAAACTTTCCAAACTTAACTTTTTATCGGCAAACACGCCCTTATATATACCCAAAATAATTTCCAGAACATTCACGTACCCACAACATTTTCGAAGGCCAGTTAAAAATAGACCAGTTAAAAATAAACAATTGAACTTTCTAGCATGATCCTTTTCTTCTAGTAGATACGCGAATGCTACGTCATCAAAACCACAACGGTAAACAACCCTTAACCTGACTAGCGTAACCTTAAACGCTGGTGTACTATTGTACATAACACCTACTCAGCTGCTTACATAGTTGCCTACTAAGCTGCCTACACAGCTGCCTATACAGCTGCCTACACAGTTGCCTACACATTTGCCTGTACAGTTGCATACTCAGCTGCCTACACATTTGCCTACACATTTGCCTACATAGTTGCCTACTTAGGTGCCTACTTAGCTGCCTACACAGCTGCCTACTCAGCTGCATACACAGCTGCCTACACAGCTGCCTACATAGCTGCCTACACAGCTGCCTACATAGCTGCCTACACAGCTGCCTATACAGCTGCCTACACAGCTGCCTACATAGTTGTCTACTCAGCTGCCTTCACAACTGCCTACAAAGCTGCCTACTCAGCTGCCTACAAAGCTGCCTATACAGCTGCCTACACAGCTGCCTACACAGTTGCCTACACAGTTGCATACTCAGCTGCCTACACATTTGCCTACACAGTTGCATACACATTTGCCTACACAGCTGCATACAGAGTTGCCTACTTAGCTGCCTACACAGCTGTCTACACCCTTTCCTACAGACTTTCCCACACAGCTGCCTATGCTGTTGCCTACACACTTTGCATATTTTCCTACTCGGCTGCTTGCACAGTTGCATACAAAGTTGCATACTCAGCTGCCTACACAGTTGCCTACACATTTGCCTATACAGTTGCATATTCAGCTGCCTACACAGTTGCGTACACATTTGCCTACACAGTTGCCTAATTAGCGGCCTACACAGTTGCCTACACAGCTGCCTACACGATATTCTACTGACTTTCCTTCACATTTGCCTACACAGTTGCCTACACAGCTGTCTACACAGTTGCCTACTCAACCGTCTACACAGTTGCCTACTTAGCCGTCTACACAGTTGCCTACTTAGCTGCCTACACAGCTGTCTACACAAATTGCTACATATTTTCCTACACAGTTGCCTACTCAGCAGTCTACACAGTTGCATACTCAGCAGCCTACACAGTTGCGTACTCAGCAGTCTACACAGTTGCCTATTTAGCTGCCTAAATAATTGCCTACACAGTTGTCTACACAATTTGCTACATATTTTCCTACACAGTTGCCTACTAAGCAGTCTACACAGTTGCCTACTCAGCAGCCTACACAGTTGCGTACTCAGCTGCCTACACAAATGCATACACAGTTGCGTACTCAGCTGCCTACTCAGCTGCCTACACAGCAGCCTATTCAGCTGCCTACTCAGCAGCCTACACAGTTGCGTACTCAGTTGCCTACACAAATGCATACACAGTTGCCTACTCAGCTGCCTAGACATTTGCCTACACAGCTGCCTACTCAGTTGCATACACAGCTGCCTACACAGTTGCCTACACAGCTGCATACACAGCTGCCTAAACAGTTGCATACACATGATTTATTTATAAAATGGTACGTTTACTAAACGACGAAATGGTGTAACAGAAAGAACAAGCCAGCAACAAACTAGTACAATAATGTTTTATTTTAATGAACAATTAAATCTATGGCGTAATAAAACAATAACAAATAAATGAGACAAAATTTCAGAAAGCAAAATAAAGGTTAGCTTACAGTTTGTCCCTTTAGGAGGTGTCCCTTTGATGGTCCAATTAATAATCCAACGTCGGATAATTCTGAAAAGTTACTGGTAGAATGTCCTCGTAGATAAGCACAGCTGAAATAATCCAAAGGTAGAACAATACGCGTACGTAATTAATAATTCCAAATCCGACACTTCAATATTTATATCACTGTAGAATATAGTTAGTCCACGTAAGTTCCAACACAGAAAGATTTAATATAGAAGCTGCAAGTATTTCCAAACTATATGTCCAAACTCTATGTCCAAACTTCCTTTAAATCGGCAAACACGCCGTTATATATATCAAAAGAATTTCTTGAACATTCACGAAACCCAGAACATTCTCGAAACCGAGTTAAAAATAAACAAATGAACTTTCTAGCATGATCCCTTTTCTTTATATCAGTTTCGCGAATGCTACGTCATCAATACCACAACGGTAAACAACCCCTTAACCTGACTAGCGTACCCTTAAACGCTGGGGTACTACTGTACATAACAATACACAACTGCCTACACAGTTGCCTACACCGCTGCCTAAAACTTTCCTACTGACTTTCCTTCGCATTTGTCTTAACAGTTCCCTACTCAATTGCCTACACAGCTGCCAACACAGTTTCCTACAGACTTCCCTACACAGCTGCCAACACAATTTCCTACAGACTTCCCTACACAGCTACCAACACAATTTCCTACAGACTTTCCTACACAGCTGCTAACACAATTTCCTACAGACTTTCCTACACAGCTACCAACACAATTTCCTACAGACTTTCCTACACAGCTGCCAACACAATTTCCTACAGACTTTCCTACACAGCTACCAACACAATTTCCTACAGACTTCCCTACACAGCTGCCAACACAATTTCCTACAGACTTCCCTACACAGCTACCAACACAATTTCCTACAGACTATCCTACACAGCTACCAAGACAATTTCCTACATACTTTCCTACACAGCTGCCAATACAATTTCCTACAGACTTTCCTACACAGCTACCAACACAATTTCCTACAGACTTTCCTACACAGCTACCAACACAATTTCCTACAGACTTTCCTACACAGCTGCCAACACAATTTCCTACAGACTTTCCTACACAGCTGCCAACACAATTTCCTACAGACTTTCCTACACAGCTACCAACACAATTTCCTACAGACTTCCCTACACAGCTACCAACACAATTTCCTACAGACTTTCCTACACAGCTACCAACACAATTTCCTACAGACTTTCCTACACAGCTGCCAACACAATTTCCTACAGACTTTCCTACACAGCTACCAACACAATTTCCTACAGACTTTCCTACACAGCTACCAACACAATTTCCTACAGACTTTCCTACACAGCTACCAACACAATTTCCTACAGACTTTCCTACACAGCTACCAACACAATTTCCTACAGACTTTCCTACACAGCTGCCCACACAATTTCCTACATACTTTCCTACACAGCTACCAACACAGTTTCCTACAGACTTTCCTACACAGCTACCAACACAATTTCCTACAGACTTTCCTACACAGCTGCCAACACAATTTCCTACAGACTTTCCTACACAGCTACCAACACAGTTTCCTACAGACTTTCCTACACAGCTACCAACACAATTTCCTACAGACTTTCCTACACAGCTACCAACACAATTTCCTACAGACTTTCCTACACAGCTGCCAACACAATTTCCTACAGACTTTCCTACACAGCTGCCAACACAATTTCCTACAAACTTTTCTACACAGCTACCAACACAATTTCCTACAGACTTTCCTACACAGCTGCCAACACAATTTCCTACAGACCTTCCTACACAGCTACCAACACAATTTCCTACAGTTTTCCTACACAGCTGCTAACACAGTTTCCTACAGACTTCCCTACACAGCTACCAACACAATTTCCTACACACTTCCCTACACAGCTACTAACACAATTTCCTACAGACTTTCCTACACAGCTGCCAACACAATTTCCTACAGACTTTCCTACACAGCTACCAACACAGTATCCTGCCATCTGTCCTACACATTTGCCTTTACAGTTGCCTACTCTGTTTCCTCCACATTTTCCTACACAACTGCCTAGACATCAATCAACAGTCACTTACAAAGCTGCCTACACAACTTCCTCCATAGTCGATTACAAAACTGTCTACATAGCTATCTACACAGTCGCTTACACAGCTGTCAACACTAACACATTTGTCTACGCAGTCACATGGAAATCTGCATACACAGCTGCCAACACAATTGCTTACACAGCTGTTTACACAGTCACTTACAAAGCTGCATACACAGTTGCCAACAAGGTCGCTTACAAAGCTGTTTACACAGTCGTTTAAACAGCTGTCTACAAAGTCGTTTACACAGCTGTCTACATAGTTGTCTACACAGCTGTCTACATAGTCGTTTACACAGCTGTCTACAAAGTCGTTTACACAGCTGTCTACATAGTCGTTTACACAGCTGTCTACATAATCGTTTACACAGCTATCTACATAATCGTTTACACAGCTGTCCGCATAGTCGCTTACAAAGCTGCTTGCACAATTTTCTACACATATGCCTATACAGATGCCTACACAGATGCCGGCACAATTTTCTACACAGTTGCCTACAGACTTTCCTACGCAGTTGCCTACACATTTTTCTACAGACTTCCCTTCACAGTTTCCGACATACTTTGCTATATATTTTTAGTTGCCTACACAGTTTCCTACACAGTTGTCTACACACTTTCCTACAGACATTCCTACACAGCTGCCTACACACGTTCCTACAGACATTCCTACACAGTTGCCTACACAGGTGCCTACATACTTTCCAATACAGTTGCCTACACAGCTACCTACAAACGTTCCTACAGACATTCCTACACAGTTGCCTACACAGGTGCCTACATACTTTCCAATACAGTTGCCTACACAGCTACCTACAAACGTTCCTACAGAAATTCCTACACAGCTGCCTACACAGTTTTCTTCCGACTTTCCCACACAGTTGCCCACTCAGCTGCCTACACAGTTGCCTACACAGCTACCTACAAACTTTCCTACTGACTTTCCCACACATTTGCCTTCACAATTGCCTACACTACTGCCTACACACTTTCCTACAGACTTCCCTACACAGCTGCCTACACGGTTTTCTACCGACTTTCCCACACATTTGTCTACTCAGTTGCCTACACAATTTCCGACACACTTTCCCTCCCATTTTCTCACAAAGTTGCCAACACCATTTCTTACAGATTATCCTACACTGCTGCCTACACTTTCATACAGACTTCCCTACACAGCTTCCTACACAGTTTCCTACCATCTGTCCTACACATTTGCCTTTACATCTGCCTACACAGTTTCCTACACATTTTCCTACCCATTTTCCGACACAGCTGCTAACAAAGTCGCTATCACAGCTGTTTACACAGTCGCTTACAAAGCAGCATACATAGCTGTCAACAAAGTCGCCGACACAGCTGTTTTTCACACTCGCTTACAAGCTTACAAAGCTGCATACACAGCTGCCAATACAGTCGCTTACATAGCTGTCTACACAGTCGTTTACACAGCTGCCAACACAGTCGCTTACATAGCTATCTACACAGTCGTTTACACAGCTGTTAACACAGTCGCTTACAAAGATTCATAGACAGCTACCAATACAGTCGCTATCACAGCTGCCTACACAGTCGTTTACACAGCTGTTTACACAGCTGTCATTGTCAAGCAAAAGGGTGGGTATACAATGGCTTTATCGAAACCAGAACACCTGGAGCGAAATTGACAAGAACACGATGACATGTATAAAAGAAACAGATCCAGCTTCATGGTTATTTTAAAAGATTTCCCTATAAACTCTTAAACCCCTGTCACCGCTGTGCAAACAAAGCGGTAAGCATCACAATAAACTGTTGATAGGTCAATCACACATCAGGCAGACTTCAATATTTTTCAAGTTATACTCGTGTCATTTTTTTTTTAATAAAGAGATATGAATAAAGTAGGGCCATCCAGATTTATGGTTCTTTGTAACATAATTACTATCAAAAAAAGCACATTTTAAATTATAGCGCAGCTTAATACTTCAATTTTGACTTTTGCCCTTACAAGTGAAATACCTTTTAAAAACAATCGAGATTCAGTGTGCCCAATCCCCCCTGCATTTTATTCCAATAAGCTTTATCGATCGTTGAAGCAACAACTATGCATCTCAAAGACGTTTAGAGTTTTTATGCTCTGAACATCCTTTCACAAAAAGGGAGATAATTTAAAATGGAACTATTCATAGTTATGGTTCTTAGTTATGATCTGTAACTGCAAGAAACGCTCTATCGTTGTGCAAAGAGTTACATCTCATTATCGTTAATATTTTCCTGAGCACTGATGGAGATAAATGAGTTCAGACGAACAGACTGTGACTGACCGATTGTGCGAGTGAGACACGGACGAACGGCACAAGCGACTGTATCTTCTCCTCTCTGAGAGAAGCATTACCCCCCCCCCCCGCCCTGGATCCGTCTAAGTGTCAAAAAAAAAAATGTTAATAATTTGTGAAAATTTCGTATAAATATTTTTTTAGCAAATGCTTTTCCAGCTCTTTGGACATGTGAGGAATTCGTATTTTTTTAAATTGGGCTATTGGTTATAAACTGTATTTTCACAAATGTGTGACATATTCGTACGTATTTGTCACAGAAGTTGTGAGTAATTCGTATGAATTATTCGCACATGTGATATATTCGTATGTGTGAAAATTCCGGTTCAACAAAGGAACCTACACACTTGTTTACACAGCTGTCACCACAGTCGCCTCTTAATTTCTAGAAACATCGCCGGCTACAATTGTTTAAACGTCACTCAGCAAAGAACTGTATCATGTCTGTAGACCAGTGAGACATGCAACATAATAATGTGGGGGCTGTATAACTTACTCTTTCGTCAAAACCTGCAACAAACCATTAATCCACATGAAAGAAACCTTATAGCGGCGTAGTAAATGTTTTGTGGCCAGAGTGTGACATAAAAGTAAATAATGTGTTTGTCTCTAGTGTAAATCTAACAGAGAAATTTATTCAAGCACCGACATCAAGATGTATTACTGGGCCTCTGAATAGACCACAATTTGTATGTGTCTTCTTTTTTAAATTTGTCATGACATTGAAATGTATACCGTCGAAATGCAACATAGGGACAAAGAAGAGTTGCAAAAACGTTCAGCGTACTATTGTTTCCCTAAAAGATATCGCAGTTGTTGTTTATGAAGAAATATTAAAAAAAGGTTGCGTATCTATGAAAGGAAGATGCTTGAGATATTAAACAAGATGTTCGATAGATCGTTTATCACACTCCACTGCTTCTTTAGAGAAAAAAAACATTCCGGATTTTTATTAGAATACCTGGCTATTAATCATACTGGACTTTTTATTGTCATGCATACGTCTACATCATTTTTTTAAAAAATATCTAGGAATGACACATATTAACTATAACTGGGCATACTATGTCAAGATATTATAAGAGAACACCTTGCTAACATATAGGGATAAATCCAAATGCAGACAGTAACACCTTCCTTTTGATAAAAAGACGTATTCTAGATATGTCTCTGCAAACATGGTATTCTTCTATCATAATTGGAAATATACTAGCCTGTTTAAACATACATTCATGTTTGAACAATATATTGACTTCATTGAAGAGGCAAAATAAAGAATAGCGTTGTGTAAATTTAGAGTCTCGCCTCACAACCTTAAGAGAGGAACTGGTAGATATGCGAATTTACAACATTACCTAATGAAAATGAGTATCGCCTTCTATTGATATGCACAAAATATTCAGATTTAAGAAAACAATATTTAAAAATATTGCCACAATTGGCCTAATATAGATTTCTTTATTATAAAATCTAAATATACGTTAATAAATGCTGCAAAATTTGCAGATTGTGCCAACCTTAGGATAACATAGTTTGATATTTGTGCGTGTTGATAATGAAAGATTTGGTAAATTTTAATAATCAAAATACATATTCAATGGAGATGTTTTCAATAAGTAACAAGTGTTTAATTCCGTATCATGCATAAAGAAGAAGGAAATATACAATTGTACACGCATTTCATAACAATGTTACAATTGTAGTACATGTTGGTAATAATATAAACTTGTGTAATTAAGTTTATGAGCTACAAATCTTGTTCTTTTGTAAACTCTGTCACTCCATGTTACTCTGTATATATACATTATTTGTGTTGTTAGGCTGGAGTCAGATGATTAATACAATAAAATTGTAGTATTGTATTGAAATTTAAAGGGTGTTTTAGAATAAAGAAAGGAACTATTTTTCTCATTATATTATCATTTTTATTGTGATTCGATAAAGTGGAAATCTACTACATAAGCTAACATTGTCAGCATAAAATAAAACAACGGCAACAACAACAACAATAACAGAAATTGAACATTGTTTCTATTTTATAAAAGGAAGAGTATAATACTTGATATAAATTTAAAAGTTATTAAAATATTTTCATGTAAAGTCTTCCATCATAATAATTATTGAATTGTGTTTTTTATATTTTTAAATAATAAAATGTTGTTTTTTTTCATAAATTTTTAAATAATAGAATGTGTTTTTTTAATTTTTTTAAATAATAATGGTCATTCATTTAAGACTATAAAATAGTATAATTGCAATTGAAATTACATTTGATATGAAAGTATGGATCATGCACATGTTAGTAATCATCTTGGAAGGCAAATTACAATTGTCGATTTTTTGCACTAAATCCTTTGCCTGTACTAAGAAATAAAGCATGTTTTGATTATAGAAAGTTTCGTGTTAGAAATTGTTCGTAGTTGTTCGTCATATATATTTGTACACTATATACGCGTATTTAAAGATTAGATTTTCAACCCTTCGCCTTGTCATCTAAGCTTTCATTGTATTTGAACAACTTCTGAATATTCTATAACTGGGATTTGTGATTTTTGTGTTTGTGTTGTTTTTTCTTTTACATTGCACAGACACAACTTTTTGTAATTTTGACGACGTCTAGCTAATTATAATGGAGAGAGAACCCGGACTTATGTCTGGGTAAAACCACCGGTGCACCACACATTAGCTGGAAAACCTTCCCACACGAAAGTTCGAACTTTGACCGGGGCTCGAACCCAAGCTACCCATGTGTGGTTCGTGCTTTGATTGCCACCAATATTGTTTTGATAATGTTTAAACATGTGTATTTTGGAATGTATAAAGGCATATAATTATATAAATTTTATATAGGTAACATTTACTGCCCGTTGTGACTATACTGTAGATGGAGGTATGAAGTTATAGCTCCATTAGATCCACTGGGGACACAACAACACGAAATCTGCACTGGTAGCTTTTAAATATAGCTTCTTAAAATGTTGTGCTATTATCAAATGACTCGCACCAATGATACTCGTCGAAAGATATGGCTGGACCTGTTCCTTGTTCATTTGGCAATGTCATTATTTTTATAGGGTTTCGCAATGCAAAGCAGTCGAATGTGAACCAACTGGATGACGCTTTTCTTATTAAAATAACATTTGTATCTAGAGAGCTTTTAATGACGAAGTTGCATATTACAGATGTTGCTTGGTTAATGCTTTTAAACTTTGAATACATTCTGTCTATCGAAACAGATATCTGGTTCCTAGTCGGAATTGTGGGGGTTTTGTGTCTCACTTTCCTTGCTTTGGCGTCAGCATTCACAGTATGGCTCACAAAACTGAAGTGTACAAAACATGCTGTCTTTCCAAAGGTAAGCTAAGGTCCGTATACGAAGTTATATGTAAGTTATATGTATTACCATATTGAAAATGGCAATTTTGATCAGAGATAATTGAAGCGTGATGATTGATTGAGCATGATGATTGATGGAGCATTATGATTGATGGAACATTATGATTGATGGAGCATGATGAATGATGGAGCATGATGAATGATGGAGCATGATGAATGATGGAGCATGATAATTGATGGAGTGTTATGATTGATGGAGGAGGATAATTGATGAAGCATGATGATTGATGGGGCATGATGAATGATGGAGGAGGAGGATTGATGAAGCATGATGAATGATGGAGCATGATGAATGATGGAGTGTTATGATTGATGGAGGAGGATAATTGATGGAGCATGATGAATGATGGAGCATGATGAATGATGGAGCATGATGAATGATGGAGTGTTATGATTGATGGAGCATGATGAATGATGGAGCATGATGAATGATGGAGCATGATGAATGATGGAACATGATAATTGATGGAGCATGATGAATGATGGAGGAGGAGGATTGATGAAGCATGATAAATGATGGAGCATGATGAATGATGGAGTGTTATGACTGATGGAGCATGATGATTGATGTGGGAGGATGATTGATGAAGCATGATTAATGATGGAGCATGATGAATGATGGAACATGATGATTGATGGAGCATGATGAATGATGGAGTGTTATGATTGATGGAGGAGGATAATTGATGGAGCATGATGACTGATGGAGGAGGATAATTGATGGAGCATGATGAATGATGGAGGATAATTGATGTGGGAGGATGATTGATGAAGCATGATAAATGATGGAGCATGATGAATGATGGAACATGATAATTGATGGAGCATGATGAATGATGGAGTGTTATGATTGATGGAGCATGATGAATGATGGAGCATGATGAATGATGGAGCATGATGAATGATGGAACATGATAATTGATGGAGCATGATGAAATATGGAGCAGGATGAATGATGGAGCATGATGAATGATGGAATGGAGTGTTATGATTGATTGAGGAGGAGGATTGATGGAGGATGATAATTGATGAAGCGTGATAATGGATGGAACATGATTTTTGATGTAGCGTTGTGATTGATGAAGGAGGATAATTGATGAAGGAGGATAATTGATGAAGCGTGATGATTGATGGAGGATGATAATTGATGAAGCGTGATGATTGATGAAGGAGAATAATTGATGGAGGATGGTGATTGAAGTAGCATGATGATTGATGGAGCATGATGATTAAAATAGCATGATGATTGATGGAGCATGATGATTGAAGTAGCATGATGATTGATGTAGCATGATGATTGAAGTAGCATGATAATTGATGGAGGATGGTGATTGAAGTAGCATGATGATTGAAGTAGCATGATGATTGAAGTAGCATGATAATTGATGGAGGATGGTGATTGAAGTAGCATGATGATTGATGGAGCATGATAATTGAAGTAGCATGATGATTGAAGTAATATGATGATTGATGAAGGAGGATAATTGATGGAGCATGATGTCTGGTGTAGCGTGATGATTGTTGAAGGACCATGATTGATGAAGGAGGCTGTTGACTGATGGAGGAAGAGGATTGATGGAGGAGAATGATTGATGTAGGAGGATGATTGATGGAGGAGGATGACTGATGGAGGAGGAGGATTGATGGAGGAGGAGGATTGATGGAGGAGGATGATTGACGAAGGAGGATGATTGATGAAGGAGGATGATTGATGAAGGAGGATGATTGATGGAGGAGGAGGATTGATGGAGGAGGATGATTGATAGAGGAGGATGATTGATGGAGGAGGATGACTGATGGAGGAGGAGGATTGATGGAGGAGGAGGATTGATGGAGGAGGAGGATTGATGGAGGAGGATGATTGATGAAGGAGGAGGATTGATGGAGGAGGAGGATTGATGGAGGAGGATGATTGATGAAGGAGGATGATTGATGAAGGAGGATGAATTGATGAAGGAGGACTGATTGATGGAGGAGGAGGATTGATAGAGGAGGATATGATTGATGAATGGAGGAGGATTAATGGGAGGATGATGATTGAAGGGAGGGGATTGGATGAGGAGGATGATTGATGAAGGAGGTGATTGATGAAGGCATGTTATGAAGGAGGAGGATTGATGAAGGGGGATGATGAGAGGAGAGGATGTGAGGGGATTGATGGAGGAGGAGGCTGATGAGGCCTGATTGATTTGAACTTAGGAGGAGGATTGATGGAGGAGGATTGATGGGGAGGATTGCTGGGAGGAGGATTGTGAAGGGGAGGATTGATGAGGAGTGATTGTGGAGGAGGATTGATCGGAGGAGGATTGATGGCGCGGAGGATTGATGAAGGAGGAGGATTGATGAAGGAGGATGATTTATGAAGGAGGATGATTGATGAAGGAGGATGATTGATGAAGGAGGAGGATTGATAGGAGGAGGATTGATGAAGGAGGAGGATTGATAGGAGGAGGATTGATGGAGGAGGATTGATGAAGGAGGAGGATTGATAGGAGGAGGATTGATGGAGGAGGAGGATTGATGAAGGAGGATGATTGATGAAGGAGGAGGATTGATAGGAGGAGGATTGATGGAGGAGGAGGATTGATGAAGGAGGAGGATTGATGAAGGAGGATGATTTATGAAGGAGGATGATTGATGAAGGAGGATGATTGATGGAGGAGGAGGATTGATGAAGGAGGAGGATTGATGAAGGAGGATGATTGATGGAGGAGGATGATTTATGTAGGAGGAGGATTGATGGAGGAGGAGGATTGATGAGGAGGAGGAGTCTTGATGAAGGAGGATGATTGATGGAGGAGGAGGATTGATGGAAGGAGGATTGATGGAGGAGGAGATTGATGGAGGCGGAGGATTGATGGAGGAGGAGGATTGTGGAGAGGAGGTTGATGGGCGGGGTTGATGGGCTGGTGATTGTGGAGCCTGGGATTGATGTAGGAGGAGGTTGATGGGAGGGGATTGATGAGGAGGAGGATTGGGAGGGGAGGATTGATTGGATTGATGTCGGCGATGCTGATGGAGGAAGAGTTGATGGGATGATGGTTGATGAGCTGCTGATGGAGGTGCTGACTATGGGGATATCGATAGTAAAAAAAACTTTAGTTAGGTTCAACGTTTTACTGTGTTTCGGGTTGGTCTTACTTTTGTCTATGAGCAATAGCCGATGTGATGTACAATATGAAATACTTAGTGTGTAACAGCAGCGAAGAAATGATCAACAGAATTGTCCGCCACTCATTGATGAGAGACAATCTCCATACTGACTTGAGTGTAAGTTATTTTAAATAACAAACTTAGTCATGTGTGTTGTCTGTAATTGTTCTTGCACACAACGCGAATGTTTGTAAAGTCACAGAATATTGAATACAAACGTCCCTAATGGTTGCCGCTATTTGTATACATGTATCAAAGCATGGCTTGCCACGATAAATCTATTGTCGTTTCTTAGGAAGAATAAACGCGTTCATTAACGGTTTTAGGATTTTATCTATAAAACCACAAAAAGCGCCAACAAACTAGACATTCATCGAGTGATACTTCTTCGAATATAACGACATCAAGCTGAAACCCAATACCTAATGTAGTTCAGACAATTTTCGTTAAATCAAATCAGAATGTGTGTTGTTGTTTGTGTTTTTTTATGTTGTTGTTTTTTTGTGTTTTTTTGTTGTTTTCTTTGGGCTCGCAAACTTGATGCGCCGGGTTCGAACTGCACTTGCTGCATGCATATGCATTAAGCTTAATTAGTTCTATGATTCGTTAATAAGTTTTGATGTTATTAATTTTTTATAAAAAAAAATAAAGATTATCTTTTCAGTTTGATTTGCTTTGGGAACGGTTTAAATGGAAGAAATCCAGCAGACAAGCACCTATAAATTATTTCATCAATATCGAACCAATCAGTGATTTGTTTTTGTCTGGCATGTACAAAGGACGTGTTCGGAGATATACTGAGTTGTAAAGCTTAAATCGGCAGCAATATTTGCATGTACTTCCGGCCAATGGTTGACAGTGGACAAATAATAATATGTTGCCGACACGGAATGTGTATTAAGTAATGCCTACAGTCTGAAAGTTCCATAATTTGGGGTTGATCGTGAATATCCACAAGATAAAGCAAGTGTACGAAAACATCTTGACACATGCGAGCAAGAAAGGGACACTCGAGTGAAAAGGACGACAGTTCAAATCCGGTACCCTGCCTAACTGTTGATAGAGGGTAGAATAATAGCAGACATGTTTCCCGACTGGTTCTCACTAATGAATGAGGAACGGTGCTAGATGTGTCAGGCACGCAACGAACCGGCCATCAGCAAATATGCGACATTTACTCCGGAGACTCTGACAGTGACAACCAATCATCGTTTAAAGCTCACATAACAAATCAAAGCGCCGAAAAGCGCGGTTTTTGGTGATGTAAGTTTAACCCTAAAGATGTGCAAACAATGGTCAATATTATTCCGTGGTAAATCTGATTCACAACGCATTGGAAAGCAGACAAGTCTTCAGCTGCAAAAACACCTCTTCTAAATATATAGATAACACATTGGGACACAAGTTACAACACAGTCAGTAACATCCGATAATAGAAACTATTAAATTAAAGTTATACAACAGTTTTTATGATTAGGTCTTAAATAATTGCTAATAAATGCAGCCGGTGGACAATAGCAGTCAATAACACGATGTCGGAGGTGTTCCGTGAGACACTTTTCAGAGAAAGAACCAAGTATTTCCGTCTTTTAAATACGGTAGCTTGGAAAAATAAAGTGTAGCTAACAATTATAAAAAGTAGCATTAAACAAAAGAAACCGAGTATACCGATTTTAGAAAGGCTGCTTGTAAATACAGATGTAGCAGAGAACAAGGAAAACACACAAAGTAGCAAAAATACTCCACTTTTAATCAGAGTTATGGTTCGTTACTGTCAAATATTTATGTAATTTATCAACAGAGTAAGAGAGTGTTTTGTTCCTATGATAGTCACCTCCTTGTTCAAAGCGCATGCTCTCTATGGATGCCTCACATCCTGGCTCTTTCTTGTACATAACCTGGAACAGAACCGCATAAGGCCCCGTGCGGGATATCGCTAGTATCTCGGCCTAGTAGAACTTATAAGAGTTCGCCCCTCTGTTTCGACCCTTTCCTTTAATCACTGGGTGATGTTCCTGCGCGGATTTGTTCATTCATAAACGCGTATTTCACGTAAACCTGCATTAAACAATATAATGCCTTGAACTTCTAGTATTCACAATATTTATGTTAACATTTGAAGCATACAGGTCTGTACACAACGCGTCTAGTCTCCTTTGATATACAAATGTGTTCCTTTACACGCACTACTTCTCTCCTGGCATTGCGACTGACAGCGAGTAGTCAAGGTCACGTTGAGTCAATTCTCCATGCTTCCAAAATTCAAGCTTGCTCAAAACTCTGAGCAGCACGTGCACATGCTCATGGAATATACCGACAGGAAACAAGTGAGCAAGGGGCAAGGACCACGGGCCACAAATACAACGTAAAGTAAGGTACCGTGGGCAGGGTTCGCCTTTTATGGAGTCACGTAATTCCAAGGCGAAAGAAAGTGTTGCCTGATGCAACGGTGCGCGACGAAGAGCTCTCCGGTCCCCCACTTCGATCGAGGTCTGGCAACTCAGGTGTATGAAGGTCGCACATGGAAGGTGGACTTTATTAACCGTGTTGTGAAACGAAGCAGAATCGGGATGTTGGTGCGGACCGGGAGATGTTGGTGCAGACCGGGAGATGTTGGTGCAGACCGGGAGGATGTTGGTGCAGACCGGGAGATGTTGGCAGACCGGGAGATGTTGGTGCGGACCGGGAAATGTTGGTGCAGACCGGGAGGATGTTGGTGCAGACCGGGAGATGTTGGTGCGGACCGGGAGGATGTTGGTGCGGACGGGAGATGTTGGTGCGGAGCGGGAGGATGTTGGTGCAGACCGGGAGATGTTGGTGCGGACCGGAAGGATGTTGGTGCGGACCGGGAGATGTTGGTGCGGAGCGGGAGGATGTTGGTGCAGACCGGGAGATGTTGGTGCGGACCGGAAGGATGTTGGTGCAGACCGGGAGGATGTTGGTGCGGATCGGGAGGATGTTGGTGCGGACCGGGAGATGTTGGTGCGGACCGGGAGATGAAGGCGAGCGCGGAGCAACAGAAACGGTCTATCTGTAGGGCGGCTCTAGGGACAGTAGACACGTGCTGTTTGCCATCTGAACGTAGAAGGCTTAGTCAAATAACATTGAGTAAACTGGAGTCGAATGAGGTGAACAAACTGTTCAAAATGCATGACATTATTTTACTATGTGCGGCCTGGAGAAATATTTATTTCAATACAAAAAGAAGGGATTCAAGAGTGTTTTACCTAATCACGTAAATAAACACCAGAGGACACGTCGGGATCGAGGGGACTGTATCATCTATATAGCTGACAGTGTTTATATCTGGATGATACTGTTGTTAAAACTTTTAATGACTATATAATAAAACTTAAAGGTATACAGATGGGGACGAATGATAATGGGGATACACGTTTCTTTATTTCAATGTACCTACTTGAAGTAGTCGTAAAGTCCCTTTTTAATAAAATGTTTTTGATTTGTAATTGGAAGAAATTATTACAAATAGCAAAAGTACAAACAGCTATATTTCGAACATAATCATTGCTTTTTCGAAAGATGGCGATATTGAACGTTAAAATTATATAATTAATAATGTCAAACTGACAATAGAGAATTTTATGAACGTTTGTGTTATATGTGTAATGTAGTAGAAACCAACTATAATAATGTGGAATGTAGTAGAAACCATCTGTAATATGTGTAATGTAGTAGAACCATCTGTAATATGTGAAATGGTGTAGAAACCATCTGTAATATGTGTTATGTAGTAGAAACCATCTGTAATATGTGTAATGTAGTAGAAACCATCTGTAATATGTGTAATGTAGTAGAAACCATCTGTAATATGTGTAATGTAATAGAAACCATCTGTAATATGTGTAATGTAATAGAAACCATCTGTAAAATGTGTAATGATGTAAAAACCATCTGTAATATGTGTTATGTAGTAGAAACCATCTGTAATATGTGTAATGTAATAGAAACCATCTGTAATATGTGTAATGTAGTAGAAACCACCTGTAATATGTGTAATGGTGTAGAAACCATCTGTAATATGTGTAATGATGTTAAAACCATCTGTAATATGTGTAATGATGTAAAAACCATCTGTAATATGTGGAATGTAGTAGAAACCATCTGTAATATGTGTAATGTAGTAGAAACCATCTGTAATATGTGTAATGGTGTAGAAACCATCTGTAATATGTGTAATGATGTTAAAACCATCTGTAATATGTGTAATGATGTAAAAACCATCTGTAATATGTGGAATGTAGTAGAAACCATCTGTAATATGTGGAATGTAGTAGAAACCATCTGTAATACGTGTAATGTAGTAGAAACCATCTGTAATATGTGTTATGTAGTAGAAACCATCTGTAATATGTGTAATGTAGTAGAAACCATCTGTAATATGTGTAATGATGTAGAAACCATCTGTAAAATGTGTTATGTAGTAGAAACCATCTGTAAAATGTGTTATGTAGTAGAAACCAACTGTAATATGTGTAATGTAGTAGAAACCATCTGTAATATGTGGAATGGTGTAGAAACCATCTGTAAAATGTGTTATGTAGTAGAAACCATCTGTAATATGTGTAATGGTGTAGAAACCATCTGTAAAATGTGTTATGTAGTAGAAACCATCTATAATATGTGTAATGTAGTAGAAACCAACTGTAATATGTGTAATGTAGTAGAAACCAACTGTAATATGTGTAATGATGTAGAAACCATCTGTAAAATGTGTTATGTAGTAGAAACCATCTGTAAAATGTGTAATGTAGTAGAAACCAACTGTAATATGTGTAATGTAGTAGAAACCATCTGTAATATGTGGAATGGTGTAGAAACCATCTGTAAAATGTGTTATGTAGTAGAAACCATCTGTAAAATGTGTAATGTAGTAGAAACCAACTGTAATATGTGTAATGATGTAGAAACCATCTGTAATATGTGGAATGGTGTAGAAACCATCTGTAATATGTGTAATGATGTAGAAACCATCTGTAAAATGTGTAATGTAGTAGAAACCAACTGTAATATGTGTAATGATGTAGAAACCATCTGTAAAATGTGTTATGTAGTAGAAACCATCTGTAAAATGTGTAATGTAGTAGAAACCAACTGTAATATGTGTAATGATGTAGAAACCATCTGTAATATGTGGAATGGTGTAGAAACCATCTGTAATATGTGTTATGTAGTAGAAACCATCTATAATATGTGTAATGTAGTAGAAACCAACTGTAATATGTGTAATGTAGTAGAAACCATCTGTAATATTTGTAATGGTGTAGAAACCATCTGTAATATGTGTTATGTAGTAGAAACCATCTGTAATATGTGTAATGTAATAGAAACCATCTGTAATATGTGTAATGGTGTAGAAACCATCTGTAAAATGTGTAATGTAGTAGAAACCATCTGTAATATGTGTAATGGTGTAGAAACCATCTGTAATATGTGGAATGGTGTAGAAACCATCTATAAAATGTGTTATGTAGTAGAAACCATCTGTAATATGTGTAATGTAGTAGAAACCATCTGTAATATGTGTAATGGTGTAGAAACCATCTGTAATATGTGGAATGGTGTAGAAACCATCTGTAAAATGTGTTATGTAGTAGAAACCATCTGTAAAATGTGTAATGTAGTAGAAACCAACTGTAATATGTGTAATGATGTAGAAACCATCTGTAATATGTGGAATGGTGTAGAAACCATCTGTAATATGTGTAATGATGTAGAAACCATCTGTAAAATGTGTAATGTAGTAGAAACCAACTGTAATATGTGTAATGATGTAGAAACCATCTGTAAAATGTGTTATGTAGTAGAAACCATCTGTAAAATGTGTAATGTAGTAGAAACCAACTGTAATATGTGTAATGATGTAGAAACCATCTGTAAAATGTGTAATGTAGTAGAAACCATCTATAATATGTGTAATGTAGTAGAAACCAACTGTAATATGTGTAATGTAGTAGAAACCATCTGTAATATTTGTAATGGTGTAGAAACCATCTGTAATATGTGTTATGTAGTAGAAACCATCTGTAATATTTGTAATGGTGTAGAAACCATCTGTAATATGTGTTATGTAGTAGAAACCATCTGTAATATGTGTTATGTAGTAGAAACCATCTGTAATACGTGTAATGTAGTAGAAACCATCTGTAATATGTGTTATGTAGTAGAAACCATCTGTAATATGTGGAATGTAGTAGAAACCATCTGTAATATGTGTAATGGTGTAGAAACCATCTGTAATATGTGTAATGATGTAAAAACCATCTGTAAAAGAAGAATAAAAAATAAAACAATAATCGAAGTGCACCGAAGTGCACCGAAAAAAGGTTGGTTTCATTATTCGTGTAGAGACAGAACAAATATATTTTATGATAATTTTAAGGAATTATAATTATATAATTATAAAGTAATGTTAACAGACAAAATATGGCAAAATCTAGAAGACAGAATATAAAAGTTGTATAAGACACAAACAATATGTATATCACTCATAAGAATAAAAGAATAATGGAAAATGTGAAATTTTAAAATTGTTCCGCGTGGACACTCAAATACTACGTTACACAACGTATAATTCTAGACAAAATTCAAAACAATAGATAGTCCGATCTTACTATTGTTTTTCAAGCGAATAATGATAAACTGCTTTTTGAATGAAAAATATATTCATACTGAATTACACATTATGTTCTCATGTATGTTGATTGACAGATTAAGCGCGTAGGACAGAAAAATAATGTTTATGTGGAATCACAAGCGGACTATAGTAAAGGTACGATTGATAACTAATTTGCTTTAAATACAGTAGTTTTATCTACTAATGAGCTATCAACTATTGCACTTTTCAAGAAGACCTACGATCTTGTTGTCCGAGATCTACCATGGTACAAGTTATAGATATGGCGTTTGATGAAAAATACTAAACTTCATTAATATGCACGGTACATTAAAAACAGTAGTTCGGACAAAAAGAATATTGAGCGACAGCTACTCAAATGCGTATGGGTCGGTTAGTGGGGAGTGTTTGTCATCTTTTCTTTTTTCAATGTATGAAAACGATCTTGAAGAAACACTGGTATTATAAGGATTTGAAGGAATCAATATTGAAATGTTTAAACTCTCCATTCTTTTATACGCCATAGTGATGGTTTCCGAAATTAAAAAAGGATTGCAGAATGATCGACATTCTATGCGAATACCATTTAAGATTAAAACTGACTGTCAATGTTAGCAAAAGTAAAATGGTGATATTTAAAAAGGGTGACACTTTACCGAATGTTAGTTTTCCATACCACGATGATGAATTCAAGATAGTATCTAAGTATAGCTACTTGGGCGTTACGTTGTCGTCAGGCGGAAGTTTCTCGCACAATTGCGATGTAATAGCCAGCCAAGCTTTAAAGGGGATATTCAAAACGAACCAATATTACGTAATTCTGCGGATATTTAAAGGTAGTATTCGAAAGTTTATATCAAATTCATGTAACAATACCGTACCATTGCTTTGTGGAATTATGGCATACTTTCTATCTAAACTCATACTTTAGTATAGGTAAAGAAAGTTTTGAACACCGAATTTTATTGTTAAACAGTACAAATCGCTATCAAAACACGCTAAAAGTTTAATCATTCCAAATGTATAAATAATCACGATAGTGATCTCTGCTAAAAATAGATATCGACGTCAGAGCGGGTTACCCGGATGACGGTACAACGTAATCTCAAAAGTGGTTTTCGTTCTTTAACATAGCTATCTTTGCAACGTGGCTCCGATAGGAAATACCTGTTTGCAATAAGGAATGTGGGTTTATGTTTCACTGTTCACGTTGATCTAGGGCATTAATAAGCAGCATTTTGCAGAATCTTTTCAGGATACAATGACATCTTGGTTGTTTGAGAAAATATATTTTGGTCAAAACTGTCGGATACCACATTTAAAGTAAACTATCGACTGGAGCTTTTGATAAGATGATTACAACTACACTTAATTACAGAGCTGTGATTAATATCAGAGCTCCCCAATTTGCGCGTATTCATTAAAATCTTTGTAAGCTAATACTTCGAACAAAATTGCGAACACAAAACGACATCGTGAGTTACTAACACATAGGGAGACTGTATCTACAACAACAATAGCGGATTTGACATGATACGATACTGGCTTAAAATTGTTCACTGCATGGATTAAATACAAGAGACACGCCTAAGAAATATTACTATTACACATTGAATCATTTCCAAACAAAATACATGGGAGGCCATTATTAAACCGATTTTAGACAAGTTAGGTTTTAGTCATGTTTTGTTTTATGTGCTAGTAAAGCAAAGAGCAAATAACTGTTATCAGCATGCGTGATACGCAAACATCAGTGTATCACCAAGAGCAAATACATTCAAGCAATTTTATGTCTTTTAGCTTTAAAGCCTACTTAGACAAAATAGAAGTGGGTAAATTTAGAATTGCTCTCACAATATTAAGTAGAAACCGATCGATGGCATAAACCAAATCCTGTACCACTAAATGAAAGGAAATGTGAACACTGCAACGTCCTTTACGATGAATTTCATTTTCTGTTGGAATGTACGTTGTACGCCTCACTTAAACAGCAGCAAATAAAACCGTATTGCTGGAGACGATCCAACATGTTCATTGAGCTACTCAAGCCCGACAATAAGACAACTATAACATAACAAGCGATTCACATATTCATCATTTCTTTTGAGATTAGAACAGTAATGTTGTCATGATCATGCATGATGTGCTGTTTTTAAATTTTTGTGGTGTATAGATATGCATGGAGTTTACATAACTTGTATCCTATATATGTCAAAACACAGGCTGCAGCCTATTCTATTTACATTAAATTATAATCTTATAATGTACGAGAATATTGTGAAACCATTCAGCACAGTGACGAAGCTTTCCGTGTTTAACATGATTAAACTATTATCACTCTTATTCAACAAATTTTCATGACAAATGAAAATGCAGTTTCGAGTATGCGAGTATGTGTATATAAATACAAAACATCTACACTATACGTGCGTACGTGCACGGGTGTGCGTTTGTGTGTCGGCGTGTGTGCTCGTGATAACAAGACTGCCCCTTATTCTATTTTCGATCCCAAATATTTACTATTATATATTTGGCTACAACCCACGTACAATAGTCGTTATTTAAAGTATATATTAAAACAACACTGATACTGGAATAATTTCATATTGAAATTAATAGATTTCAATCATCCTTGACAACAAAATAACTTATATCCAGTACGTACAAGTGACTACTATAGATTTATTTGGACATGTTATCAATTATTCTAGCATCATGTTATATGCTGTATGTTATCACATCTTACTATTTTAATGTTGTCCAACATCCATTGACCATGATGAATATCTTGATATTATTACATATTAACTGTATGGGTCAGAGGCTATGACTATTACAACAACTATCTAGCTATCTTTATAATTGCGCCACTTTTTTATTTTCCAGACTGACAGACAACACAATCTTCGCAAGGACAACTCGTTCACATATATTCTATTGATCACTTGGAATATTTAATTCCATTATTCATTGAGCTTTAAACGTTTCGATTTATTGAACAGGTCAAATAAAAATGCAAACTTAATGATCTATAATCGTGTCGCTTTAACCAGAACGTAGGTAACGCTGTGCAAAGTAAGTGACAGGTAAAATTACAAAGTGATATATTTCCTTTTCCCACATTTTGCTTTGACCAAGTTAAAATACATCAATGCATTACAAATTATTATTCCAATTGGCATATTTAAGCCGTTTTAATTTGTTCTATCACACATTATTTGATGTTCACACTTAAATGGACGTGTTCGCACAAATCAGTTTAATCATTGACAATTTTTTATGTTTAAACTTAACTACAGTCAATATGTTAATAAATGACCCTGTTATAGGACGACCTTCTAGACGTATCCAATACGGGACGATTGCGACTCAAGCGAGTTCTTGGTGAAGGAGCGTTCGGTGACGTATATGAGGGTGAGACGTCATACGACGAAGGCAAGACGTGGGTTAAGGTCGCCGTGAAGAGGCATAGAGGTAGAAAACTGACATTTGATAAAGTAATTTTTAATCTAGGTGTTTTCTCTGGATGGGGATATCCTTCAATATTCAAATTCCTTACTTTTTAATTTCCAAAACTAAAATTTCATTATAAAATGTTAAAAAGTAAAATGTAATACCGTTCTAATTAAATACCGGCAACTATGTTTTAATTACAAGTTCATCCAAACGTTCGTTATATCAACATGTTCAATTTAATTTAAGTCGTGAAGTTCTGTTCCTCGTACATACCAGTTAAATAAATATGTTTGCCTTATAATATCATACTTAAACCATTTAAAAAATGCAAGATATTCACAATCAATTACACTTGCATTAATTGACTGCTGACAATGTGCGATTTTCCTTTGGAACATTGTTATATCTACCTAGTTCAATATTTAGTCTGTGATTTGAAAGGCGAAACTTTGACATAGCAATTCTATATTTTAACTGAATGTCAATAGTCAAATACTTATCAACAGTAAGTAGGCTTTTAAAATTATTATAATGATAACATCTACTAGAAGTTTCAATAGCTGTTTGCCAGTCTAGTGTACAATGGTTAACAACTCTATGTTTAAACATTCTGATAAAAGCATTTACATCGCCAACATCCTGACTAATCCATATAAAACTGAATCCATATTTGTACAAAAGTGCTTTAATCTTTGTTGCCCAGCAGTTTCTACCAGCATCATCAAGGGATCAACTGTTATATCGATGACGTTACATTATCCCATTCAACTGTTATATCGATGACGTTACATTATCCCATTCAAGTGTTATATCGATGACGTTACATTATCCCATTCAAGTGTTATATCGATGACGTTACATTATCCCATTCAAGTGTTATATCGATGACGTTACATTATCCCATTCAAGTGTTATATCGATGACGTCTGCAGTTATCCACTAACGCCACTTTGCTTCTAAATGTTTTACATTACATTTTGTAACTTTCCAACTTTCCAACTTGTATATTAGTAATTCGTGACTAAAGAAATGTGACAGAAGGTTTTTTGAACTTTTAAATCGTTTGAGGGAGCGTAAATTAGTGATTCGTAACTTGAGAATCGTACATGTAACTTGTAAATTGTATGTGAGAAATGTAAGTTAGACGCTATACACACGCAAATATTTCTGCAAACAAATAACTTGTTTAAGCATACGTAGTGTTGAAATTTGCAAAGTAATAACTAAAACAAGGCATGCATGTACTGGAAATCAGAAATAGTAATATAATAATTAGTCTATTGATGAATCTCTTCCACCGGTATCCAAGTCACTTTGAAATCCGGAATCTTCATTTGAATCTGATAATGATCCACTAATTGTTTTGGCACAAGTTGTTTTTACAATGATATTTGAGTAGAACAGGGCGTGTCTTGTGGAAGAAGTGAATGGTGTTCACGTTAAAACATAACGTGATTTTAAACACATAATACAAAGCGGTTGTTTTGTTTCCATGAAAAAGTATGGACAAGTACATGAATCAATATTGTCATTACCAATATTATTTAAAAGGCAATATTTCGACTTGAACGTGTAGGATACATTTTCGTGTTTTTTTTATTTATATGATTATTTTCCATGCATCCGCAAAATGTATTTTTGTTATAACAGATAGCAACTTTACTTCTGTGGATATTTGTCGATTAAACTGTTTGTAACACTGAAGGTTCCACTGCAATGTATACAATAATGCCAACGCGAAATACAAAGATCACGTTTGCAGATCAGGAAAACTATCGCCAGAGAATACCGGTACTAGGCGAGGTCAAATGAAACAAATATTATTTATAAATCAGGTGTGTTGAAAGGATGCAATATTTTCCAAGAAAAACAAAAGAGAGGGCTGGTGTTAACTTGCAATCGAAGCAGTATACCATTCTAAGAAAGAGAGCTATTCGGTGGTGATTTTTTTTATTGACATGTCAAAGAAAATAGGAAGTCAGGTGAAGTTTGAGAAAACAGCGAATTATCTTTCACTTTTCCCTTTCAAGAGAATATCTTGACGTAAATTTATCTAGAAATTCAGAAAATCACACAAGGACACTTTATGTAAATAAATGTAACACTGGTCGTATTATGATAGAAGTGGTCATATTGCCTCCATAAATATTGATCAAAGTGGTCATATTATCTTCATAAATATTGATTAAAGTGGTCAAATTGTTTCCATAAATATTGATGAAAGTGGTCATATTGTCTCCATTAATATTGATCAAAGTGGTCATATTGTCTCAATAAATATTGATCAAAGCGGTCATATTGTATCCATAAATATTGATCAAAGTGGTCACATTGTCTCAATAAATATTGGTCAAAGTGGTCATATTGTCTCCATAAATATTGATCGAAGTGGTCATATTGTCTCCATAAATATTGATTGAAGTGGTCATATTGTCTCAATAAATATTGATCAAAGTGGTCATATTGTTTCCAAAAATATCGATCGAAGTGATCATATTGTCTCAATAAATATTGATCGAAGTGGTCATATTGTCTCCATAAATATTGATCGAAGTGGTCATATTGTCTCCATAAATATTGATCGAAGTGGTCATATTGTCTCCATAAATATTAATCAAAGTGGTCATATTATCTTCATAAATATTGATTAAAGTGGTCAAATTGTTTCCATAGATATTGATGAAAGTGGTCATATTGTCTCCATAATTATTGAGCGAAGTGGTCATATCGTCTTAATAAATATTGATCGAAGTGGTCATATTGTCTCAATAAATATTGATCGAAGTGGTCATATTGTCTCTAAAAGTATTGATCAAAATGGTCATATTGTCTCCATAAATATTAATCAAAGTGGTCATATTGTCTCCATAATTATTGATCGAAGTGGTCATATTGTCTCCATAATTATTGATCGAAGTGGTCATATTGTCTCCATAAATATTGATCGAAGTGGTCATATTGTCTCCATAAATATTGACCGAAGTGCTCATATTGTCTCCATAAATATTGATCGAAGTGCTCATATTGTCTCCATAAATTTTAATTGAAGTGGTCATATTGTCTCCATAAATAGTGAGCGAAATGGTTATATTGTTTTCATTAAAAGTGATCTAAGTGGTTATGTTGGTTTCATCAAAAGTGATCGAAGTGGTAATATTGTTTTCACAAAAAGTGATCGAAGTGGTTATATTATTTTCATAAATAGTGATCGAAGTGGTTTTATTGTTTTCATAAAAATTGCTCGAAGTGGTTATATTGTTTTCATAAAAGGTGATCGAAGTGTTTGCATTATTTTCATAAATATTGATCGAAGTGGTTTTATTGTTTTCATAAAAAGTGATCGAAGTGGTTATAGTATTTTCATAAAAAGTGATCGAAGTGGTTATATTGTTTTCATTAAAAGTGATCGAAGTGGTTATATTGTTTTCATAAAACGTGATCAAAGTGTTTGCATTATTTTCATAAAAAGTGATCGAAGTGGTTTTATTGTTTTCATAAAAAGTGATCGAAGTCGTTATATTGTTTTCATAAAAGGTAATCAAAATGTTTGCATTATTTTCATAAATAGTGATCGAAGTGGTTTTATCGTTTTCATCAAAAGTGATCGAAGTGGTTATATTGTTTTCATAAAAATTGATCGAAGTGGTTTTATTGTTTTCATAAAAAGTGATCGAAGTGGTTATATTATTTTCATAAAAAAGTGATCGAAGTGGTTTTATTGTTTTCATAAAATTTGATCGAAGTGGTTATATTATTTTCATAAAAAAGTGATCGAAGTGGTTATATTATTTTCATAAAAAAGTGATCGAAGTGGTTATATTATTTTCATAAAAAAGTGATCGAAGTGGTTTTATTGTTTTCATAAAAATTGATCGAAGTGGTTATATTATTTTCATAAAAATTGATCGAAGTGGTTATATTTTTTTCATAAAAAAGTGATCGAAGTGGTTTTATTGTTTTCATAAAAAGTGATCGAAGTGGTTATATTTTTTTCATAAAAAGTGATCGAAGGGGTTATATTGTTTTCATAAAACGTGATCGAAGTGTTTGCATTATTGTCATAAATAGTGATGAAGTGTTTAGTTTTTTTTTCCCCAAAAGTGAGCGAAGTGGTTCTATTGTTTTCATTAATAGTTGTAGAAATGGTTATATTGTTTTCATAAAAGTGATCGAGGTTGTTATATTGTTTTCATAAATAATGATCGAAGTAGTTATATTGTTTTCACAAATAATGATCGAAGAAGTTACATGTATATTGTTTTTTACAAATAATGATCGAAGTGGTTATATTGTTTTCAGAAATAATGTTAAATGGTTATATTGTCTTCATGTATATCAATTAAAACGGTTATTTTGTTTCTAATCTTGCGATCGATGCGCTTCTATTGTTGTCACATTCAGTAATTGAAGCGGTAATGGGTTTTTCATTTATGAAAAGCGTTCGAAGTGCTGAAATTGTTTTCTTATAATTATATCGATCAACGAGGCCATGTAGTTTTTACATAGTGATTCAAGCACTAATAGTGTTCTAAAATAAAGCAATCGAAGCGATCAAAGCGATTATATTTTGTCCTATATCGCGGTCAAAAGGTGTATATTGTTTTCGCATAAAGTGATCGAAACGATCAGATTTTGTCATGAAATAGACCAAGTTAAGTTTCAGTGTTGTTACAAGTCCTAGGGACTATGTTTTTTAAGTGAGTGTTACATATTCATGCTTTTAAAGAATATTTCTAAAAAATAACATAAAAATTAACATTTTTCTGGAAGATTTACGCGATAGTTTCGGATGTCATGGTTGCTTCCCGTTCAACAATTGCATAACATAATACATGGACATGACACCTGCCCCTTCCTTCCGCGCACACTATTAACACCTTTTAAACATATGCACCATATAATCCGAATACCTGTATGCGCTTTTACCAAGGAACATCAACACGCTTTTGCTTTTCTAGGAGTGCTGTAAGCGATTGGTCACAGTTTGTCATGTTTTGTTATATAAAGAAAACCAGGATCTTTTGTAGGATGGCATGGTTAATACAACATAGTGATCAGATTTAACAGTTTAGTCTATTTTTCATAGAAGCTAAACAATGTTTAGCTGTTTTAAACAACATTTAAAAACCACTGACCAGCTATGACAGCGCGACTTTGTTGATCCAGGTGACACGGGCGGTTGTCTGAAGCATCTTGTGAAGGAGTTCAAGCTTCTGTATGACGTAGGGTCCCATCCCAATGTAATCACTGTCCACGGCTGTACAGTCATTGAAGGTATAAGTGAATAGTTTATTAAAATCACTTATTGATAGGTTATTGGGAAATAATTTCTTTCAACTTATTTTAATACCTTTTGACTGTAAACATTCTGGGTAAAACCAGTTCTATATAGTACTTGTGCATACTTATGGCAATGCAGGTTAATGTTCTAAGACAATAAACTTTCACAAGGACCAAGATTGTGTCAGAGACCATCAGATCGGGAGCCCGAGGTCCTGACCTATTTGTTCACGGACTGATTGAGTGAATTGATAAAAGCACAAACCAGATTTATCACTATTGTTCCCAAAAGTAAAAATTCATCTCATCCCACGCCAGAACACTTCTTAACATATATTAGGGTATAGCTTACACCTTGTGCCTCTATACAGATAGCTTCACAACTGAACTGAATAGATTGGTGCCCAGATGTTGCAAATGGGTTTTGTAAAATGGCTTCAATTGTTTAAGACTGCTTTTTAAGTAAATACAGAACTATATATTTGAAATTAGGCTCATTGAAAACTGTAAGATTGTTGGGCGTTTAACAGCCAAACCGGAAACACATTAACCATACATTTTTATCTGAAATGCAGGGGCATTTCTTATGATCATGGAACTGGCCGACAATGGTGACCTGCACACATTTCTCCGTACCTACGCACAGAAGAATGGCCACCTGATTCAGAATCTCTCTCTGACTGATGAAAAATCATTCTTGCTTGAAGACGAACCACGCCTTTTCTCTTTTGCCTGGCAAGTGGCGAAAGGTCTTGAGTTCCTTGCTAGTTTGAAGGTAAGCAGGCAGATTTTGTAAGTTTGTTTATACTAAAATATATCCAATTAATCGATTTGTCAGGGCACACGGAGAAAATTATTTTAATTTATATACTAAAATTGTGTCTTTTGTATATTTTATTTTAATTTATATACTAAAATTGTGTCTTTTGTATATTTGTTATATATATTGTTGTATAGTTAAACTGTCTACATTATAGATCATATGTAGCCAACTCAAACGTGTTCATTTCAAAGGCATATGCCAACTAGTCCACTGTGTTCATGGTATTCCTTCTGTCAGAACATGAAGCTATAATGTTGCTTTAACGTTGTTGTTTTAAACAATAGTAAGAATAAATTGAAAATTAAATACCAACCAATCACCACTAGATAACCATTCCTCTAAAATCAACTTGAGGTATAAAATGTCATTAGTTAATAATCAAATCATTGATGGTCATTGTTGAAAGATGAAATCAATTTCCTATTGGAAACAAAGCAGCAAATTCTTAACAGCGGGGCAGAACCACTGCCCCAAGGTATACCGGTAGTCAGCTGCATCACCTTTCACCTTCCACCGTTTATATATATAAATGACGCCATTTGAATATTAAAACTGAAATCTGAAGCCCCCGCCCCCACCTCCACCCCCACCCCCAGTAGTTCTTATGGAAGATTCGGCAATTCCTATGGTTTAGTCTGACAGTTTAGTTTTAAACATAGATAAAATGATCACAGATAATGGCACAAACACACTAGCAAATCATAAGCGTCCTTTTGCTAATGTAGGCAAACCATTTACCCTGTTCTCGGCACTGATTTGGATAACCGCTCTGTGACGCACAGTCCTTAATCCTTAGCTTGCTAAATATGCATTTCCATTGCTACGGTAAATAATGTTAATCCAGATCAGTTAGGTCCCTGCTGGGAGCAGTCTGATCAGGATCTATGCTGTTTGATGTTGGATCTCCTACAATAAGGCTTTTGACCCTGTTATGAAGTTTTTATTAATAATTAGGAATTTAGAAAGTGTTAGTAACAAAAATAGCAGGCTATGAGTTAAATAAAATACATGTATAAGGAAATTATATTAGGGAACTAGTTATCCATTAATATTTCATGATCATATGACTTATTATGTTTAAAGTTGGGATCGAATCTTTTCCAATAAACCAGAAAGATAAAAGTGTTATCTAAAGCAAACTTGATATAACAATGGAAGGCAGGTTATTCATAACTACCACAGGCATTACTCACAAACAAAGGCTCTTATTTGTTGTCCTATTTCATCTCTTGTTTGGCGATTACGCATTAAGGTGGACAGAGTATTATAAAAATAAAATAAATATTAAAATGCTAAATGATTTTTTTTTATTTTGTCAAGAAATGACAATAATGTTGCTTATTGTTTGATGTCGTAAACAATGAAACATATTTTAGATATTAAGAAAGATCGCAGATGAGAAATCATTTATACTTCAAAGGATTTTGCATTCTCTGAAGCAGTTTGATATGCGATTTTCAATGCTATGGTTTTCAAACCTATGTTCAAATCAGGAGTTATGTTTTTGTTTCAGAATATTACATTATATTATCGACATTTGATTCGCATAGTTAATGGCAATGCTGCATCCATTATGCGGCCGTAACGCTGGTTATTTACTGCAATATAGTACCAGGAACCTAATTATGACGATAGATATCGATGCAAAATTAGCAAACTTTGTTATTACTGCCTTTTAAAAGGCGCATATTCCTTTAAACACCAATCACATACAATATCAACATATTTCATCGAAGAGTTATCGTGGCATTGCTTCTGGAACATCGCTTAGACGTAGCAAAAGATATTATTTTACTTTCCTTTTCAGCCGAATTAAGTGAAAAAAGTTTCATACGTTTCTCAGTCTCTCACGCGCGTTTGTATAACATGGTACTGATGTACAAAACAAAAAGAACGCAGTGATAAAAGGCATCGAAGGTCGCTCTTCTGTTCAACAGTGTGGTACAGGAAGGGCTAACCATAAACGGTCAAAACAAAATCACTGCATTGTTATTGAAAAGCTTTAATTTCCTGTCAGCGAAATAACTGAACGGAATAACAGACTTCTATTGACCTAGCGACCGAGAGAAACCGTTTTAAATAACATTTTCCCCCAAGTAACTTTCCAAACAATTTCGAGGCTGGTCCATGGTTCTCCAATAAACATGAGCCTCTAGTGCGACGTAAGATGAGGCAAAGGGCCGGACACACTAATTTTGAATGTAACATTTTTCGTTGAAACATACGATTTTTCCCGCCAGGTGATCCACCGGGATATAGCCGCCCGGAACATCCTGTTGACGTCAGATAACGTGGCAAAAATTTCTGACTTCGGACTGTCTGTAGACGTTTACCAGTCCGGCTACTACAGCCAGAAGTCCAAGGTCGGTCTGTTCGTCCTGAGGCATGAGGTCGTAAAACTTTGAGCTCAAGTCCAATTACGCTGTCAAATATCTAACTAGTAAAATTTGAAGAGATGATTGCAGTTGTTCTCTAATTAGAGCCTGAAGTTTGAAAACATCGGCCCATGGTTATTTTGTATTTAGATTTGTTAGATTTTACAGAAATACGTAAGTGGTCGCTTGGGAAGAAGAACTGCTTTGGGAACACTGATAAAGACATGTTTCAGAGGCCTACCGCGGACGGATGGTATGTCACTCAGGCTGTGGTGTGTGTCAGGTTTTCAGGGACCTAGCAAGATGGTATGTTACACAGGGTGTGTTGTGTGTCAGGTTTCCAGGGACCTAGCAGGATGGTATGTTACAAAGGGTGTGGTGTTTGGGAGGTTTTCAGTGGCCTATCAGTATGGTATGTTACACAGGGTGTGGTGTTTGAGAGATTTTTAGGGGCCTAGCAGTATGGTATGTTACACAGGGTGTGGTGTTTGTGAGGTTTTCAGGGGCATTGAAGTATGGTATGTTACACAGGGTGTGGTGTTTGAGAGATTTTTAGGGGCCTAGCAGTATGGTATGTCACTCAGGGTGTGGTGTGTGTCAGGTTTTCAGGGGCCTAGCAGTATGGTATGTTACACAGGGTGTGGTGTTTGGGAGGTTTTCAGGGGCCTTGAAGTATGGTATGTTACACAGGGTGTGGTGTGAAGGAGGTTTTCAGGGACCTAGCAGTATGGTATGTTACACAGGGTGTGGTGTGAAGGAGGTTTTTAGGGGCCTAGCAGTATGGTATGTTACACAGGGTGTGATGTGTGTCAGGTTTTCAGGGACCTAGCAGGATGGTATGTTACACAGGGTGTGGTGTGTGTCAGGTTTCCAGGGACCTAGCAGGATGGTATGTTACAAAGGGTGTGGTGTTTGGGAGGTTTTCAGTGGCCTAGCAGTATGGTATGTTACACAGGGTGTGGTGTTTGAGAGATTTTTAGGGGCCTAGCAGTATGGTATGTTACAAAGGGTGTGGTGTGAAGGAGGTTTTCAGGGACCTAGAAATATGGTATGTTACTCAGGGTTTGGTGTGAGGGAGGTTTCCAGGGACCTAGCGCGGACGGTATGTTACCCAAGGTGTGGTGTGTGTCAGGTTTTCAGAGGCCTAGAAGTATGGTATGTTACTCAGGTTGTGGTGTTTGGGAGGTTTTCATGGGCCTAGCAGGATGGTATGTTACACAAGGTGTGGTGTTTGGGAGGTTTGCAGGGGCCTGGCAGGATGGGTTACAGGGTGTGGTGTGTGGAAGGTTTTAAGAAGCCTAGAAGGATGGTATGTTACCTAGGGAGTGGGGTTTTGGAGGTCTAAGGGGCGAAGCAGGATGAATAATTTGTTACTCAAGGACTGGGGTTTGTGAGGTTTTAAGGGCCTAGCAGGATGAATGGTTTGTTACCCAGAGGTGGGGTTTGGTAGGTTTTATGGGCGAAGCAGGATGAATGGTATGCTACTTAGGGAGAAGGATTTGTGAGGTTTTAGGGGCCTAGCAGGATGAATGGTTTGTTACTCAGGGTTTGGTAAGTTTTCAGGGGCCTAGCGCAGAAGAATGGTATGTTACTCAGGGTCAGCGAAGTTTTCAGGGGCCGAGCGCGGAAGAATGGTATGTTACTCAGAGTGTGGGAAGTCTCAGGGGCCTAGCGCGGAAGAATGGTATGTTACTCAAGGTTTGGGAAGTTTTCAGGGGCCTAGCGCGGAAGAATGTTATCTGACTCAGGTTGTGGAAAGTTTTCAGGGGAATAGCGCGGACCGATGGTTTGTTACTCAGGGTCTGGGTAGATTTCCGGGGCCTAGCAGGATGATTGGTACTCAGGGTCAGCGAAGTTTTCAGGGTCCTAGCGCGAAAGAATGGTATGTTACTTAGAGTGTGGTAAGTTTTCAGGGGCTAGCGCGGAACAATGGTATGTTACTTAGAGTGTGGTAAGTTTTCAGAGCCCTAGCGCGGAACAATGGTATGTTCCTCAGGGTGTGGGAAGTTTTCAGGGCCCTAGCGCGGAACAATGGTATGTTCCTCAGGGTGTGTGACGTTTTCAGGGGCCTAGCGCGGCAGAGTGGTATGTTACTTAGAGTCTTGGAAGTTTTCAGGGGCCTAGCAGGACGTATGGTATGTTACTCAGTGTGTGGTGTGTTAGAGGTTTTCAGGGGCCTAATGTGGACGAATGGTTACTAAGGGGGTTTGCGTGTGTGGGTGGGTGAGTGGTGGGTCTTCTCCTCCTTGCGTTTGTAACATTCAGGTTTCTGGTTATTGTTGTCAAAACAGCTGATATAGTACAAGTTAATGGAACAGTTGTAATCTAGCAGAAACTGTTGTAGTTTCAGTTATTCTCTGCTAAATTTGTTTTACAAGCTGCATTGCTAACATCGGTATACTCGGATTCTCGGACAATATTTCGCCAAACAGCTGCGATTTCATAAAATGCCAGCTACGTTTTATAATTACAAGCTACAGATTATTGTTGCAAAAAATTGGAATACTCTGCTCTTTTCTTTGAAAATAGTCTCACAGAACAGCGACGATTTCCTGTTTTGTCAGCTACACTTTCCTCCCCTTTAAACGCATTCCATAAGCTCTCCAGGGCGGTGACAACAAATCAGCAACTATGATACTAAGGAAAACACCATGTACATAAATATTTTTTTAGATGCTAACACCGAAAATTTGGCACTCATCAGAATATTAATGGGTCAGTTTATCTTATTCATGCAGTGGTAATTTGCTTTACTAAAATAGTACATGTATAAATACCATTTTTGAATTAAGAAAGAAAAATAGTGTATCAAGTCCGGTGTGGAGAAATGACACCCAAAGCAATCTCCGGGAACATGAAGACGTTTTTGTAGGGCAAGATTAAATAAAAGCAACCTTTAACCCCCAAAACTACCGAAAAAGACGATACTTTGAAGACCGCTTGTTAAAATATGTATGTCATTTATAAATAGGATCTTACTTTAGGAATATATGCAATTTTGTGCCATTAAAGTAAAAGAACTTTAATAGCATTAGAGTAATTACTATTTTTGCTATGCGGACAACCGTAAACACGATCTAGATAGTATCCAGTTAACCGGATGTTTCTTGTGCATATACATGTTTACGACGCTGTATAATGGTAAGTACCTATGTTTTTACTACATGGTATTGGTTTAACATTAAGATTTGGTGTGCTACCGAAAAGTGGGACAGTGAGGTTTTACAAAATATTATTTGAGTTGTGTTGACGAATACGCGGAGGCAATGTCGCAAAAATAGTCAAGTGAAAACAATCACGGTGTCTAAAGTCATCAAAGTCACAGATTTCTTGCTACTCAGTGGAAACAACTTTGCAGTAAAATGACAATCTATAGACAGTTTTAAACGTTAGCTGCGGGCTGTTACATTCTGATTAACTGTATTAAACAGTATGCTCAATTAAATATGGTCATATACACACTATCATGTTTATCTTACTTAATTCGACCATTTAACCCTTTCACTGCAAGGTACTAAATTTCCAATATGTACCTGTATTGCCAGGAACCGTCACTCTCCAAGCTTCGAGTATACCATCAGATGAATCTTATCTAACATACTAAGAACATCTTCTGTCGTGTTTCACGTTTCTTTTATTGTGTTTTTTATCGCTTCTCAACTCAACCCAACTCAACTTTATTGAACTACCACTCGCGACATCACCTTCCGCAATTTTGGAGAAAACAAAAATTGCCCATTGACAATACCACCACCCTCGCTTCGAAATTTCAACACAGTACATATCAGTGATGTATTTTCTATTTTTAACCACGTCTGCATAACGAAATATCATTGGTTAAATTATATAAAATGAGTCAATCTAGTTCTGGGTTACATAACATTGTGTGCGGACTGGTCAAGCCGCCTTGATGGCAGTGAAAGGAATGATTACCCGACACATGTGCTTATTGCCAGTTGTTCAGCAATTTGATCCGGATAAACGTGCTAACCATTCACATCACTAGAAGTTATCAATTACACAACGATAACATTATCAATATAAAGTTAACGGTGCACCTTAAACACGTACGATACAAAGCGAATAGGTAAATAAGAAAAGGTCCTATCAAAATTTACACAGATATTTAAATTTTATCTACCTGTTGACAAAGGCAAACAAGGTAAATGTGACAAAAACACAGAGACGAGACATTACACACAAAAAGAAAAACCATCAGTTACCGCCTTGGAACGGTCAGTCGGCAAAAGGGCCAATTGGGGTGCTTAAACCTGGTTTGTGGAGCGCTCGAACCTCGCACTTCCTGAAGGTTTTTCTATCAAACAAACCGTGTAAATAAAAATATCCCGTCAAAGTGAAACAACTAACAGTAAGCACCTGCATCGGGAGCTAAAACAGATATAACAAACTTATGTACATACATAATAACTAGTGATAAAATTTACCAACAACATATGTACAATATGTGCAGTAGATAAAAGCCTCGGCAACCAAAAAATTCCAAATGAGAGAGTAGTTTCAAATAAAATAAAGCACAGTACAAGCGCTGATATATTATAAGAACAATCTAATGACGTCATAAATGTCATGACGTCATATGCCAAAAGTGTCAAAAGTGAAATGTAAAACAATACGGAAGAAATAATAGAATTATAGAAAACAACCCAAATCAGCAAAAAAAAAGTAGTATTGTTTGAGTTTAAAAAACTTATAATAAAAGCCTAGGATTTATCAGCAGTCGACATATTATATATGATAAAGGTACAAAAAATCCCGATGTTATACCTACTGTGCAATCCCACGTAAAGGGTAAGGAGACTGCTCAAGTTGTCCCACCTATATAGGGCACGACTGGAGAGATGAAGAGACAAGAAATCCAACAGTATGCAATACATTTTCTGATAAGTTTTGTAAAGTGGTCAGAAAAGTTATTGAGACCCTTGATCTTCTTTAACTTGTATAAAACATTTCCATAAAATGCAGGATGGCTTATGCCTTTCTGCATAAGTGTTTTCATAAAGCTATTATACTTAGAAGCAATAAAACCATTGCGGTGAAAGAATTTTGTAAACGCCTTTCTTAATTTATAAAAACGAAAGCCTTGCTGTAACAGTTTAGAAATAAACCGGTTTCTAGCATTAAAATCTTCTACTTTTGTACAAACTCGTGCAAACCTTGTTAGTTGTGATATGTAAATACCATAGGAGGTAGCACGAGGTGAATCACCATCAAGGTATGGATAATTTACAATACGAAAGTTGAATTCATCTCTCTTGTCATAGATTTTAGTAGAGACGTTGTCATTGGAAATATTATTATTTTTTTCAGATTGTAGTATTTTATTATCCCCGTCATAGGTGACATATGGGTCGGGGCCATCCCACATTCACCTTACAAATTTTTCATATAAACATTTCGCATAAAACATATAACAAGCACATGTTATAGGCATCTATATATATCCAATACAAAAGCATTAATCTTTAAATCACATAAATATGAAAAACAAAACATTTCTTTTTGTTATATTAAGGTGTTCATTTTAATTCACATGCTATAAACATAATTCTCACCTTAAAATAATTACCAGTACATATCAAAAACGTTGTAAGCCCCTTATTTAAAAGTTACTAAGAATAATACTGGTTGTATTTTGACAGTTTGTGCGATGTCATAATTACAACCTGAATATTACAAATTAAAAATTAAAGAACAACAAACAAATTTAAGTGTATATATGCACAAAATGAAAAGGATATATGATAAATCTAGAATGGGATATTGTCAAATATTTGCATCCATTTAAGTTTGACTGGAAAAAAATATGTAGTTACACATTTAAAAGATTTCTTACAATTGTCCAGTTCTGGTACTCGTTTTCATTAATATTGGTGTTTTTGTTAATTTCCCATGCTAGTCGCAGACTATTAAGCATACCCTTATAGTTAGGTAAAATTGTATTTCGCTTACATAGGAATATGTATTTCTTCATCTCCAAAAATAGAATAGTCCATTTGTTACTGTCTTTTTCATTTGTATATACCCCAAAAATAACAAAATTACCTTTAAGAAAATTGACATCAAGTCTTAGCTTAAGTTCTAGATCAAGTTTCATAGTTTGAATTACGTTTTGCGTTTTCGGACAACTCCAGAATAGATGTTCTATTGTTTCTTCTTTATCAGTGCAAAAAGTATACATTTTGTTGTTGACAATGTTCATTTTAAATAAAAGAGAGTTGGTACCAAGAATTTGATGTAGTATTCTAGTTTGAAACCATTGCATATATGAGGTATCCCTGGTTAAAGAAAATGTAGTTTTATATATAGATTTCCATGGAAGCGAAACATCATTATATAATTGGTTCCATTTTTCTTGGCTTGTTGGTGTAATGATATTTCTAATTTGTTGTTGGTACGTTTTCTGATTTGTATAATTTCCTGTAATAATATTTTTAGGTAGGTATTCACACTTGGACCCACAAGAGAGGAATTTAGTTGCTTTATTGTACTTGTGATTACAATGATTTTATTTTATTTATTAATACACCATACTGAATGAAGTTAACCGAACTTCTAACTTGTTCCTGTATTTCAACATGCGATAAAATTTCCCCACTATCCTTTACAATATCGCGCACTAAATATATGCCGCTTTTGTATAACTTATCAATAAAAATTCCATCTTTGCCTGTTAGAAAGTTATGGTTGTTAAACAGTGGTAAATCAAGAAAGGCATCTTGTGTCTATGATAACATGTGTTATATATTCACTATAGCTCATTAGTACTTTTCCAAAAATTGTGTTCAAGTTTATTGCATAAGTTATCTGTAAATATCTGTTTTAAATATATTTTATCAATATCTATTATTGATTTTACAAGAAGAAAACATTGACTACTTGTTGTTACATAGCGTTTTATCCAACTTAGCTTGTTACTATTATTATAAGCAGTAATATTTATCAGTCTTTATCCCTCCAAGCGAATAATCTTGTTCAGACACCGAACTTTTGATTTTAACAGTTTTTTCCCCTAACAAAATCTCTAAAACATTTTGTTTATCTGATTCGTTAACTGTTTTGGTGGAGTTGGCAGAGCTGAGAAAATATGTGTGAGCAATGGTAATAGTAGAGATTTCACAACTGCTACTTTTCCAATTGGGGTTAGTTTTCGCCTGTTCCAGTATGAGATACTATTTTTATAGATATAATTTTTTCATTTAGATTTATGTCAACTACTTTATCTAAATCAATATCAAAAACTATTCCAAGTAATTTAAACCGAGTTGTTCCCCATGTCAGTTTCCATTTAGTTTTTATAGATTTAGTACTATATTTCATTGAACCTATCCATATAACATATGTTTTATCATATATATCATATATTCATATCATATTGTAACATATTTAGAGCAGAATTAAGAGACTTTTCAGAACCGTCAAGTAAAAGTGAGCAAACTGTGAAATTTTATACTCCTCTCCATCGATTATTATACCTTTAATTTCCTTACAGTTTTTAATCTTAGCTGCTAAAATTTCAGCGCACAATATGAAAATATAAGCTGATATCGGGTCACCTTGACGACAGCCACGTTGAGCAATGAAAAACTCAGACAAAAATCCATCATGCTGGACAGTTAGGTTTGTATTATATAAAAATAGTGATACCCATCTTTTTAAAAGAGGACCAAAGTTAAAAAAATCAAAAACTTTTTCGATAAAATCAAAGGATATTGTATCAAATGCCTTCTCAAAATCAATCAACACTAGGAGTCCTGGTATTTTATACTGTTCAGTATAATGTAATATATCATCTATTAACCTTGTATTTTCTCCAATAAAACGACCTTTAGCAAAACCTGTTTGACTATTTGATATTAATGTACCTAAAATATGTTTGATTCTGTTGGCTATACTACCTGAGGCTAATTTGTAAATTGTATTGAGTAAGGTTATTGGTCTCCAGTTTTTTAAGAACTGCTTTTGCTTATTTTCTTTTGGTATGCATGTAATTATTCCTAATTTTTGACTTAATGAAAAACTTCCTTTCTCAAAAGCACAATTAATAGCACGAACAACAAAATCACCAAGTTTATGCCAAAAGACCTTGAAAAAATTACTTGTGAAACCATCTGCACCTGGGCTTTTGTCGTTTTTCATATATCGTGTATATGAGACTTCCTTATATGTTAAAGTGCCCTCTAGAGTTTGAGATTTTTGTTCTGAAAGCTTAGGAATGTTTAAATGTTCATTACTCCTATAAAATCAGTCAGTTCTATCTTTGAGTATAAGTTTTTGTAAAAAGACATTGTTTCACTTAAAATGGCCTTTTGATCATGTAATATTGCACCATCATCCTTTATCAAAAAAGGTATTGTTTTATCAGTATAATTTCTTTTTTCCTAAGTTACAAAACTCTTTACTAATTTTTTCTTCCATTTTTCTATCCATTTAGATCTAGCTCTTATAATGTTACCTTTTAATTTTTCATTTCTTAACTGATTTAACTCCTCCTGCATTTGTAATAATTTGCCTTTATTCAGACTTGTTACATTTTCCTCGACCTGTTTAATTTGGCTTAATAATGATTGTTCCTGAGTATTTCTTTGTTTATTTTTATAGAAAGAGTAGGATATTGTTTTCCCACGAATTTCCATTAGTAAGGTTTTTAGAAAAAGCTGGTCATCTATTGTAAATGTTAGGCAATTATTGTCTATATTTGGTATATTATCCATATCATATACTAATGCACCGTATTGTCTTTTCACATCCTCTATTTTATTATTTACACATTTTAAATATTCTGAGTCATATAGGAGAGAATTGTTAAATTTCCACAATCCTTTACCATGCTGAACATCAACAAAACACAGCCATAAGTATACAATAGAATGGTCTGACCTGTAACTTGAAAAAATGTCACATTCTCTTGTATCAATTATTAAATCACTTGTGATTAAAAAGAAGTCTAATCTCCCCTGTTGAATAGGGTTTGTGCGTCGCCAAGTATAGCTTTTTTTGTTACCATGATATGACCGGTAAACATCTTGTAAATTGTGAGACTGAATGTGTTCTTGCAATTTTAAACGGGCTTTCATATTGTTTTTAATTGATTTTTAATTACAATAATCCAGGTCTGTATCTAACACCAAATTAAAATCTCCACATATAATATATGTCTCACATCCTAAGTCGTTTAAAATATTAAATACATTAGTGTAAAAAATCGGTGAGTCTTTGTTTGACCCATACAAAGTTAGAAGAGAAAATGTTTTGTTTTTATATGATACAATTACAGCTAAAATATGTCCCTCTTGGTCCCTGGTCACCGATTTAACAACAGCTGCCAAATTTTTCCTAAATAGAATACACACACCGCTACTATTTGACGTTCCATGACTAAAATAACAATCTCCTTCTCAAACTGAGTAAATATCTTTTTCTAAACTGTTTGTAAAATGTGTATCCTGTAAGCATAGTATATCGGGCTTTTGTTCTTTGAGATAGGTTAAAACATCTATTCTTTTTTTATAATTATTTAGCCCACGGCAATTGTAAGATACTATTTTTAGATCAACCATTTGTAGTTGTGTGCCCTACATTGCCTTTAGTAAATATTAAAAATGTTGTGTAACTACATATTTTAACAATTAACATAGCAAAAATATGACATATAGCAAACAAAGAAAAACTGATCAATATCAGTTAAAGAAAAAAAAGTCAGTGAAAACAAATAAAAAGAAAACACGTTTTTTTTGCAATTTACATTTTCCCTGGATATTTAAGCCATAAATGTGGTTCCAAATCAATTATAACGACGTACATGGCGTAACGCATTAACACAAATAGTCAATATAAACTAGACATGTTAAAAATAAATCATTTTTTTTTTAGTTTCATATAAACAGTACCCATTAATTTCAGCGTTTTAAGGCAACTGCTATTAACATCTGGAAAATATTCAATTTAAATTAATTTTTACTTGTATCATCGCATTGTCAGTAACAGCCATTATACATTATACATATATGGTTCTTTTTCTATTTCCTTCAGTACCGATGTTTTTACAATATTTCAATGTAATTGACATTTTTATTAAATGAATATTCTAGGCAGACTTAAAGTCAAGTGTTCATTTATTCTATTCTATTAAGAATGTTACCATTTTATAAATATAGCAATGCAAACTAAATTATCTTTTTGTTTGATTATTGAAATCAACATCGATAAATCATACACAAGATTTCAACAATGTATAGCATGTTTTAAAAAACTATACCAAATCAATATAAATAGATAAGTACGCAAAACCTCGTCATTTACTTGTCGACATATAGTATTTAAATCGACTGAAGATGTTACATGTTAGTCAGATCATTGATGCAAGTGTTCTATGTGAAGGGAGGCAACTCCCATATGCCAAACCCAGATCCGTTACTAAGTTGTCTCTCTTTTTATACACTGTCCCTTTTTAACACAACTATATATCTTTGCAATTAATTATTTTTTTACATTTTCAAGTACTTGTTAATATTGTTTGCAATTTTGTATATCTGTACATTTTTTCTAGTATGTAATTATTTGTCAAAAATATGAGCTATATTTAGCAGCCAATACTTTACTAGCAACACACCTTTATCTAACACTACAAACGTACATAGCATGTTCCTTTATATTACATATCCATCCTGTACTAGAAACATTTTATAGTCTGTCAAATATATATTGAACAGTGTAAAGCACGTACATACAACATATAGAATCAGACAATCTATTTAGTAAGTGACAAACATGTACATATAAACGCATATAAGTGTGTATATTTATCTAATACGTGACATCTATGTAGATCTCACCAGGTTTAAAATATTTTGTTTGGAATTAAAATGCAATGACAGTTAGAAAATATGAAACAATTAAGCATATTTTAAAATATACGGTTTATACTAGAGCCACCGCATGTGTAACAGTAACAGCAACTATACGTTTAAGAAAAAAACACTGTGTTTTACTGAATTTATAAACGTTAGATTCATTTAAACTCAGTAATAGCCATGTATCATGAAGTTTATAAATATTACACTTTTTAATTTTTATGTAGCGGATAAAATATACTTTTTTAACTTAATAGTAGGTAAATACACCTTGTGAGAACGGTGATTGCAGTACAGTCCAAAATTCAGTCTAAGCTGGACAGATTTTTGGCTCACGTAACAGTTGACAAAATGTTTAAATGCATGAAAAAATATGGTTTACAAATAATTTAAATAAATGAATTAAAAGTTATTTAGTCTGAGCTAGTCTCTGGTGTTTCTGCGGGTCTGTCGGCTCTCTCGGCGGTTGGCGATCACCTCTGTGATATTGTCATAGAGATCGAACCGCACACGTTCATTACTGCGAGTCTCACCATATATATAGACATTAAAAAACCAAGCACTGCTAATGTCTTCATGGTTAAGCATTCTGTTTATTAGTCCAGTGTTGAGTGCGGTAACATCATCGCTCACTTTGTTACCTGTTGTTCTCAGGGCTTTTCTCTCTTTCATCACACGCGTTTTAACTTCATTATTTATTGTTTTAACAAGCACTGGTTTGGTTTTACCATTTCGCGATGGAATGCGATGCATTATAACTATTTCACTTTCCGCGATAGTTATTTTGTTCTTCTTAAAGATCTCCTGTACCTTCTGACGTAGCTGTTCATTTGTTTCGCCTCTCACCTCTGGTACATGTGCTAACTTGAAGTTATTTTTTCTGGAGTATTGTTCGTTATGGTTACGCCCGTTTCATCGCCTCCTTACCCCTCGCCTCTGTCTCTCGGATTCGCTCCCCCATATCGCCCATTTTCGTCTTCGTTTCTCGTTCGTTCTTTTCCACTCGTTCTGTCAGCTGTCTGTTGTCATATTCAAGGACCTTTACTCTATCCCAGAGCTCTCTCGTCTGTTCGTTTACTCTTCTGTCCATTTCCTCCTTCATCTTTTCGTTCTAGGGCTTCGATGGTTTTGGTGATCGTACCTGTTATCAATTCTTCAATATCATCCTTTTTTAGAATGTTCTGTAAACTGCCCTTCAGGCCTGTTATTTCGGTGGTTATAGCTTCCAATTGGTTCAGGACAGATGTCATGTCTAGTGAAATTTCGTGTCTTTCATTACTTACGTCTGATATTGTTCGTTTGTCTTTCTTTTGTGGCGATGGTGCTGTTGGTGACTTCATCTTAACTTGTTGCTGTTGCTGCTGTTGGAGTTGTTGCTTGTTGTTGTTTTGTCCCTTTAAACTCATTCTTCACACTGTTGTTATACACTTTACACTGTACACTGTAGTAATAGATTGGTTGCTGATAATCCTATCAGTGTAACCACTGTCCACACTCTATCAATACAGTAAACTATTAATCCCCTCTGGAATGCAGCACAGGTGTGCTTAACACTGGTCAGTCTAAATATCCAGGTTAAGTTGAAGAAATTGGAAATATTGATCTCAATGTCTAGAAATGCTGCATTTAAATGTCAGTTATTTGCTTTATTAAGATAAGTTCTGAAGGGTAAATCAGATGGATCATTTGAGAAAAGAAAGGATTATCTATAGTTAGAATATCGTCAAGATAGCGTGACGTTAAATTGAAAGCTTCTTTAATGTGGCTTTGGTTTGAATGGAGATAAAGTTAACATGAAATCACGTTCAAAGCAGTATAAAAACAAATCTGCAATTAATGGTGCACAGTTGGTTCCCATAGGGATACCAATTACTTGACTAAATAAAGTGTCACCGCATTTTATGTAAATGTTGTCTAATAGAAAACGTAGAGCTTCACAAACATCCGTGCAAGTCCACATAGAAAACTTTCTAAGAAAGTGTTGGTAAAAAATGCATTACTTTCATGGCATGCAATATATAGACGTTGCTCTCGAGCAAATGTTTTCTCAATAAGAGCAATCAATTTGGTCTAAATTAAATCATGAGGTAAAGAAGAGTACGGCGTAGATAAATCGTAAGTATTAACTGCAGAGCAATGAAAGTTTAAAGTACGAAACTTGTCTAAGACTTCTGAAGAATTTTAATAGACTAAAAATGTTAATTCCTGAACTTTTTCACAATATTTAACAACGTCATTGCGAACGGCTTTAAGGCAAGACGTAAGTAGTTTAGATATGTGAGTGGTGGTGCTAGAGCTGGCATTAGCTATGAATCTGACTTGTATGGTGTTTTGTGAAGCTTAGGAATCCAGTACAAGGAAGGAAGTTTTTCTTGCTTTGATTCTATTTTGGTATTTAAGACATTGTTATTGCTTACATATACTTGTAATCATATACATACACATTGTAGGATAATTTGTTATCGTTTGAAACAAAATAATTAGCGCAGTTCTGGAGAATGATGCCTCTTATGAAATACATTTTATGAGGACGATGGTGCAGCAGGCAATAACAGAAAATTGCAGCTGTTCTGTGAGCTTGCAAAAAATAAACTGTGGCGTGCAATGATAAAAAGGTAGCAGGCATTAACAGGAATTCGCAGCTGTTTGGAGAAGTATTGATTAACAAAAGAAACCGAGTATGCCAATGTTAACAAGACAGCTTGTAATTGCTGATGCAGCAGACAACAAGGAAAAAGCAAAATATCAGGTAATCTAGTTTTCACCAGAGTAACGGTTCTTCACAGGTCGTTATTTATGTAAAAATATCCACTGTTTAGGAGAGTGTTTAGTTCCCAGGATAGTCATCTTCTTGTTAAAAAAGAATGCTCTCTGCTGCGCCATGGATGTCTCACGTCCGCGCCCCTTCTTTTATTATTTTGAAATAGGAAGAGAAAGAAAGACGATCTACGAGACTTACTATGTCACCGGTGTCTCTGCCATTAGAATGTCCCTACGGTTTTATCGATGACCTCCCAGTTGTTTAAATGAGGAAAATATGCTAAATAAAGTTTGATAGGATCTTGCTAGGTTCTAACTATACGTTTATTTTCTCAGTTATGATGATTGACTGCTTGACTGGATGAGATATGAGATTGTGAGGTGAGACAAGGAAGTATGAGAGTGTGAGGAGAGACATGGGAGTAGCGGACATGAACCATGAGGCTGTAAGGAAAGGCGTGGATGTAGAGGACCGCGGAAAAAAAACATGAGACTGTGAGGAAAGACATGGGAGTAGAAGACCGCGGATATTAACTATGAGACTGTGAGGAGAGACATGGGATTAGAGGAACGTGGACATAAACCGTGAGAATGCAAGGAGAGACGTGAGAGTAGAAGACCGCGGACATAAACTATGAGAGTGTGACAAGAGACGTGGGAGTAGAGGACCGCGGACATAAACCATGAGGTTGTAAGGACAGACGTGAAAGTAGAGGACCGCGGAAAAACAACAACACGAGACTGTGAGGAGAGACATGGGATTAGAGGTCTGCGGAATAAAAAAAAAACATGACACTTTAACAAGAAACATGGAAGAAGGAGACCTTGTGCTTGAACCATGAGTAAGTAGAGAGAGATGTGGGATAAGAGACTGTGAGGAGAGACATGGGAGTAGAGGACCGCAGACATTAACCATGAGAATGTGAAGAGATACGTGAGAGTAGAGAACTGCGGTCATAAACCATGAGACTGTGAGGAGAGACATGGGAGTAGAAGACCGCGGACATAAACCTTGATACTGTAAGGAGAGACACGAGAGTAGAGGACCGCAGACATAAACCATGAGAATGTGAGGAGATACGTGGGAGTAGAATACCGCGAACATAAACCTTGATACTGTGAGGAGAGACGTGGGAGTAGGGGACCGCGGGCATAAACCATGAGACTGAGGAGAGACATGGGAGTAGAAGGCCGCGGATATAAACCATGAGACTGTGAGGAGAGACATGGGAGTAGAAGACCCGGACATAAACCATGAGACTGAGGAAAGACATGGGAGTAGAGGACCGTGGACATAAACCATGAGACTGTGAGGAGAGACGTGGGAGTAGAGGACCGCGGATATACACTATGAGACTGAGAGGAGAGACGTGGGAGTAGAAGACCGCGGACATAAACCACGAGACTGTGAGGAGAGACGTGGGAGTAGAGGACGGCGGACATAAACCATGAGACTGTGAGGAAAGACATAGGAGTAGAGGACCGCGGACGTAAACCTTAATACTGTAAGGACAGACGTAGGAGTAATAGACAGCAGAATAAACTACGAGACTGTGCAGAGAGATATGACTGTAGGGGACTGCGGACATAAACCACGAGACTGTGATCGAGGAGAGGCATAGGAGTAGAGGACCGCGGAAATAAACCATGGGACAGTGAGGCGAGACATGAGAATAGAAGACCGCGGACATTAACCACGAGACTGTTAGGAGAGAACGTGGGAGTAGAGGACCGCAGACATAAACTATGAGACTGTGAGAAGAGTCGTGGAAGTAGAGGACCGCAGACATAAACTATGAGACTGTGAGAAGAGTCGTGGAAGTAGAGGACCGCAGACATAAACTATGAGACTGTGAGAAGAGTCGTGGAAGTAGAGGACCGCGGACATAAATCATGAGACTGTGAGGAGAGACGTGGTAGTAGAGGACTGATGACTTAAATCATGGGACTGTGAGGAGAGACGCGAGAGTAGAAGACCGCGGACATTAACCATGAGACTGTAAGGAGAGACGTGGGAGTAGAGGTCCGCGGACATAAACTATGAGACTGTGAGAAGATACGTGATAGTAGAAGTCCGCGGACATAAACCTTGATACTGTAAGGAGAGACACGGGAGTAGAGGACCGCAGACATAAACCATGAGACTGTGAGGAGATACGAGGGAGTAGAGGACCGCGGTCATAAACCATGAGACTGTGAGAAGAGACATGGGAGTAGAAGACCGCGGACATAAACCTTGATACTGTAAGGAGAGACGTGGGAGTAGAGGACCGCGGACATAAACCATGAGACTGAGAAGAGACATGGAAGTAGAGGATCGCGGATATAAACCTTGAGACTGTGAGGAGAGACGTGGGAGTAGAGGACCGCGGATATACACTATGAGACTGAGAGGAGAGACGTGGGAGTAGGAGACTGCGGACATAAACCATGAGACTGTGAGGAGATACGTTGGAGTAGAGGACCGCGGACATAAACCATGAGACTGTGAGGAAAGACATAGGAGTAGAGGACCGCGGACGTTAACCTTGATACTGTAAGGACAGACGTAGGAGTAATAGACAGCAGAATAAACTACGAGACTGTGCAGAGAGATATGACTGTAGGGGACTGCGGACATAAACCACGAGACTGTGAGGAGAGGCATAGGAGTAGAGGACCGCGGTAATAAACCATGGGACAGTGAGGCGAGACATGAGAATAGAAGACCGCGGGCATTAACACGAGACTGTTAGGAGAGAACGTGGGAGTAGAGGACCGCGGACATAAACTATGAGACTGTGAGAAGAGACGTGGAAGTAGAGGACCGCGGACATAAATCATGAGACTGTGAAGAGAGACGTGGTAGTAGAGGACTGATGACTTAAATCATGGGACTGTGAGGAGAGACGCGAGAGTAGAAGACCGCGGACATTAACCATGAGACTGTAAGGAGAGACGTAGGAGTAGAGGACCGCGGACATAAACTATGAGACTGTGAGGAGATACGTGATAGTAGAAGACCGCAAACATAAACTATGAGACTGTACGGAGAGACATGGGAGTAGAGGACCGCGGACAGAAACTATAAGACTGTGAGGCGAGACGTGAGATTAGCAGACCGCGGACATTAACTATGAGACTGTGAGGAGAGACGTGAGAGTAGAAGACCGCGGACATAAACCGTGAGACTGTGAGGAGAGCCGTGAGAGTAGAAGACCGCGGACATAAACTATGAGACTGTGAGGAGAGACGTGAGAGTAGAAGACCGCGGACATTAGCTATGAGACTGTGAGGAGAGACGTGGTAGTAGAGGACCGCGGACATGAACTATGAGACTGTGAGAAAAGACGTGGGAGTAGAAGACCGCGGACATGAACTATGAGACTATGAGGAGAGACGTGAGAGTAGAAGACCACGGACATTAACTATGAGACTGTGAGGAAAAAAGTGGTAGTAGAGGACCGCGGACATGAAATATGAGACTGTGAGGAGAGACGTGGTAAAAGAGGACCGCGGACATGAACTATGAGACTGTGAGGAGAGACGTGGTAGTAGAGGACCGCGGACATGAACTATGATACTGTGAGGAGAGACGTGAGGGTAGAAGACCGCGGACATGAACTATGAGACTGTGAGGAGAGACCTGAGGATAGAAGACCGCGGACATGAACTATGAGACTGTGAGGAGAGACGTGGTAGTAGAGGACCGCGGACATTAACTATGAGACTGTGAGGAGAGACGTGGTAGTAGAGGACCGCGGACATTAACTATGAGACTGTGAGGAGAGACGTGGGAGTAGAAGACCGCGGACATGAACTTTAAGACTGTGAGGAGAGACGTGGTAGTAGAGGACTGATGACATAAACCATGGGACTCTAAGGCGAGACTTGGGAGTAAAGGACCGAGGATATAAATTACATCAAATATGACTACGGCGTTTTGTTATGACATTTTGAATTGATGTTATCGATTGACTAAACTGTTTCGTATGTTATTGCTTAAATTGGTAGCTTTCTTTCTCCGACAGCCTTTACTGTTCATGTAGGCTTGTTAACAAATTATTCAAACGAATGTCTTTGAAAGCAACATGGAAGAAAATTATCTCATTTTTGAACGTGCAATATCGAAAATAGTCCTCGTTTAGTTTCGAAGAGTGCCATGTCCCAGAAAGTTTAATTTATAAACTCGTAACATATTCATGTAATAGTTGGATGTTTTAAAGGATTTAAGTTCAACAGAGATTAAACAGAATGTTGTTGGAACGATAACCCCAGCTTTTAGAATATTATGCAACGACTTCCTGTATACACATAGTATACCTAGCTCAGAATAATGTACAAAAATACGTCTTGGTATCTATCACGAAATTTGTAGTAATTCTATATGTCTTTTTTATATCAAGTGATACGTGGATTGTTTTGAACCACATTCTATTAAATTATCCCCAGCTAATATGTCTGTTGCATTGTTATGAAAAATATATACTATATTTCCATATATATTCTTCATAATGATCAGTTTTGACGAATTATTCTCTTTTATGGTCTGTACTGTCTTACTGTATAGGGCCGCCTACCTCTCAAGTGGATGGGCCCTGAGGCCTGTCTCTACTGGGCGGTTCACGCTGCAGAGTGACGTCTGGTCGTACGGTGTCCTCTTGTGGGAGCTAGTGTCGCTTGGGGCGGTACCGTATCCTGACGTGGAACCACGCCTCCTTGACAACATGCACCGTTCAGGCTACATCATGCCGCAGCCTAAACTATGCCCAGATATATTGTGAGTTCATTTTCGTGAAAACTGTTCATTATCAGGTTTTGAAAATATGCCACCATAAAGATAAACACTGTTAACAGTTATAAGTGGACTGGTGCAGTAGATTAAGCGTCTTAGCACTGCCCTAACGGTCATTAGTTCGTATCTACACTTGGGTTATCTCTCAGCAATGTGTTTTATTCAATATTTGTATTATTGAAATACAACAGTTCCGATAATCACCTATTTTTATTAATTCTTCTAGTACTTATATGTTAGCCTGACTGAAAAAACTTAGAAATGGTAATACATGTATGTTAGAAGGTTAATAGTTGGAATATGTTTCAAAGTTGTTATGATTTAAAAAATATTTTAAGCTGGTTTTGAATTACAGTTTCCAATGAAAGAGGCTAATGGCAAGCCTTCCCACTATGCTACTGGAATTACATACTTACCACTGTTAGAACAATTATTTATGTTTAGAAATGTTACATACATTGCCGACAATTTATTTATCGTGCCACTATGCATTGAGTGTCATTTCAATGTAGCTAAAATTAGTAGCTGTAGTTTTTAGATGACATGCTATACGTCTCCGATGATAAGATCAACGTGTTCGAAAGACAATCTTAAACTCCAATCCTCCAAGGCAATGTCTCTTTATTTCCTTATTTCATTTTAACGACTTTCAGACTAATTTAACACTTAGTTAAACGCATTTAGATCTGAGTCAAATGTATCGTGTGTTTGTTTTTTGTTTTATTTTTTTCAATTTCCCAAACAAAATATAAGTAACCCGTTTTGGTAAACAATCTAACTATAATTAAGACTTTGAAGCACATAACACTGTTGTTATAACTGTGTTGTAGATACACGTTAATGCGCCAGTGCTGGGAGTACGAGCCTTCTATGCGACCGTCATTCACATACATCGTGGAGAAGCTGTACGCCTTAATTCGAGGATCGTGTAGTAACGTAAGTACGACCTGGTGATTGTTTGTGTTTACTACTCTGTACTGTGTCCCTTAGGTAAAGGTGGTCCCCGACAGTTTGCCTACATCAAATACATGTATCAATATCTTTTAACTATTTTGAGGAATTTAAGCATAATCTCTGCATAAACTCATACTTAGTCTAAGTAAAGACGATTTTGACCAATAGCTATATTGTTGACCAGTACAAATAGCGAAAGGATCGCGCTAAATGCCCATTCTTTCCATATCTATAAATCCATAAATAAGCACGATAGTGATCACTGCTGAAAATAGATATCGACACCAGGGCAAACTGCCCAGATGACGATATAACGTGATCTCAAAAGTTTCTTGTCGCGTAGTTATCTTAATTTAAAAATAGCTATCTCTGCAGCGTGGCTCAGATAGGAAATGCTTTTTTGTCGTGACGAGAGTGGATTTATACTGCTTTGTTCACACGCATCTAAGGCACTAATAAACAGCATTTTGCAGGAGCTTTTCGTGTAGCAATTACTTACTTGGCTTTTTACGAAAAGAATCTTTGGTCCAAACTGTCGGATACCATATTTAAGAACTGGAACACGGTTCGCAGGACAACATAAACAACGAGAGCAGTGCATATCTTGAAAAGGATATTTGCCGTTTGTAACATTTCTATTGAGAAAGCGTATAAATACTGTTAACTTATTAATTGGTATTGTATATAAGAAATGCCTTGGTTTTAATTCTCTATCGCAAGCGTTTGTATACGTCATCGAAAGAGAACGTGGTTAATAAAGACATCATTGACAAGCAATTTGATAAGCAATCACAGTAATAGATAAAATGATCACCTGAAGTAATGGTTTAGTCCCATAACATTTCCCTAAAGACAAACATTCCTGATTCAAGTCGAAATAAGAAATTATTTTTTGAATTGTTATAATCTGTTTTAAAGTAATTTCGAGTCATCCTTTATCATTGTGCATGTATTTATCTATAGTTTCACTGCAAGCCACAACTGATCAACAAAGATATAAAACACTCACACAAGTTAAAAGAAGTAAAAAAATGACTGTGATCGTCAAAATAAGTCTGAAACAAACACGAATCGGCAACGTAGATGTTTGAATCAGAGTGTCAATGCTCTACTGATCTGACTATTTAGCAAGAGAATATAGAAGGTTGTACTTGTGGCCTCTGTATGACGTTCTTTTAGGCGTTGCTTAGGGATGCATCCAGGGTTGGAGGGGGTGCATCCCCACCAACTAGGTGAAAGAGTTGTGAAAACACATGCATGTAAGCTTAAAAATACTGAGCTTTTAAAGTAAATTTTGTCTGTTGACTGCTTAGGTCGAAGTAAGGGTCCCTTACTGTGTATATATATCTAGTATTTACTACGATAAACAAAAAACTAAAATTTGTAAGTGATAAATCGCACGTTGAATCAAAGTATTTGGTCAAGATGTTTTTAATTTATGTTGATAATACATTATTTAATCAAAATGCTGAAGGCACCGAATATAGTTATTTGGAATAATAGGGGGGGGGGGGGGGGGGGTGGGGGGGGGGGGGGGGGGTTAATAGACAGGAAAGATAGTTCTTAGTAAACTTGCCAAGTTTCTTTTTGCATTGGATGAGTTAAAAAAGCATATATTTTGTAAAGTACTATAACTAGTACCATTTTAGAGTGGGTTGGGGGTTAACACATATATTTGTTATAATCTTTAGAATAGATTTGTGTGAGGGTTAAATATAATGAGCGCTCCATGATTTACCAAACATTTACCTTTTTTCATGTACCAAAGTAACTTCACGATATTAAGCAGCGTAAACTATTGTTAGCGTCCGAATGTGTATAACCTTTCGGTGTCTGGATTTTACATGTTTACTTCAATTGTTCTTTTTAAAATGACGATCAATAAATTCAATTAATTAAAGCCATACTGACGACGCATATTTTCTGATGATATTTTTTTTGTGATATTTATTAGATATTGCACAATGAGAAAACAGAAACCTGATATGTACAACTTTATTGTCGTAATCTTTCTGTACAGACAGGCGCGTTTCTGCCATTACGCACTTTACGCACGTGCGTAACCTCCGTTCGAAAATTCGGAAAATCTAAAAGTACCAAAAAACACTAAGAATATCGATACCTTTCCCGGGATAGGAATGATATATTTTATTTCTCCAGTTTCTATGTTATAAAATCTTATTACCACGCCATTCAAGTTGAAAAGGTCGAACATATTTTGCGTTAAGTTCCTCGCATGTTCGCATTTTACCTGTTATTTATAAGAAAAGAAACGAATATATTCAAAAGTATTACTACAAAGGTTATTTCCCTTGTAATTGTGCGTAACTTCAAAAACGGCCCAGATACGCGCCTGTGTACAGAAATGCAACATAAAGAAGCATAATCTGACTACTAGCAAGTGTTGTTGCCCTGGCTAAAATTCTCAAAAGACAAAAACAGCAAGGTATCGGACAATAAATTAATGCAGCATGCAATTATGCACAAAAACTGTCAGATCACATTAACAAGTATGGTGTCCATCAACATTGCCCACGGAGAAGTCAGCAATGGAATAATCTTTTTTATACATCCTTATTGTCCGAAACCCGGATGGATTGGGGTAATGTTAGTTTGTAGGAAAATAGTCACTTTAATTCAGCCCATCACCTCAACAGAAAACATGGAGTTATCAAAGCCCTCTTAGACAGGTGTAGCAGGTGTGAGTGAATAGAGTGACAGAAAGCAGATTAGGGCAAGCACTACATAAATGTAGTAACCCAAAGTGGGCCTTTACGCAAGTGACAGGGCAGTTTTTCTCTTTCATCCAGTTTGAATGCATATCATCTACACATCTTTTCCAAAACTGTCGTTTGTAAGATATTGAGGGAGTAAGCGCAGTTTCTCCCTAGTCCAGCCCCTCCATTTAAAGGATAGCCACTATTGGTGATACTAGGCTGCCCATAGATATGCCAACAATTTTGTTGAAAGATACTGTGTTTGTAACTGAAAATATGTAGTCGTTATTAGGGATTAACACAGCTCCATAATGTCATTTACAGTGTTCTTTTCTTTAGTTACTTCTCTTGTTTTAACTTCTCCCGTTTTGACTTATCTATATCTATATAATTATATCTATAGGAGTGATACTAAACTGTAGAGTTGTGATGCTGTCTGTGTGGTTGCTGTAACAAATCAATGTGTGCATACAACTATTGTCCTGGGAGACAGGATTGTATTGCTTTCAATATGTTCATAATCTAAATTATACGATATTTAGCATTTTTCTCATTTACTGAAACAACAACAGTTAAAACAATTGTAGTTGTGTTTCAAAATTCCTACGACATTTGCTACATGTTTTATCATGACCACAAAAGTTAAAGGCACTATGTACCTTGTCGTTTCATTTACTAGTTCTTGATTCTAAAGACTTCTTTACTCCAGTGATAATCTGTTAACGTGTTTATTCTGTGTGACGCTACTCATGCCACATATACACTTGTTGACATTTCGGCAGTTAATGTTAGTTAGATATACAACATTTTGATAAACATGTTGCAATTAAACTCTACAAGGATAAGGCTTCGATAACTGAATATGTCTTTGTTACAAGGCTTTGATTTACAATAGTAATTATAGTTTTCTCTATGTCAAGTAGTAAAATGGGATCAAATATTACTGATCTATGGTAAGAATATATATATATATATATATGTCATTGTGTCATTGTTTTTGCAAGTATTTTGTTATCTTAACATATCATTTAACTGTGCTCATTTAAGCCTTACAAACGCTGCATATCTTTTTTGAAGATGTTTCTTGTTGATGTTACGTTTAAAGTGTCATTACCGTACCTTATTATAATGTGTTCGATCTTAAAACATCTTCACTGTTCATGTTTTATAAAGGAAGGAGTCTATCTAAATGCAATCGACGTGCTGATAAGCGCTGATTGGGCGGTGTTTTCAGCGACTAAAGGTATGCAAATAATGATCACTTAAAATTTGTCCGAGGTGCATCGATTGCGGAATGCACTGGAAAGCTGTAAAACGACTAACCCTTCTGGATATGGATTATACACTGGGACAAAAGCTTCAAAACTGTCACAAACATATGATTACAGAAACCTTTGTATTAAATACAGAATATATTTCATGTCATTGTATTTTAACTAAAACAATGTCTTCTATAATGGCTCACAAGTACCAAAATACACTAAGTCCAAAATTAACCCCACTTATTATTGTTTCCCTTCTTTGCCCGTTTAGTCGCGAGAGATATTCCTGCGTTGTTTATTCATAAATCTGCATTTCCTGTATATCTGCTGAGTTTCTAGTCCAATGTGTGGATGTGTGTGGCGGCATGTTGAGGCGTGTGTTGGGGAGTATGTCCTAGGAAAATGTGAAGGCTTGTTGTGGTTATTTGTGCAGGGCGTGTATGGTGCGTGTTGTGGTTATTTATGCAGGGCGTGTATGGTGCGTGTTGTGGTTATTTGTTCAGGGCGTGTATGGTTCGTGTTGTGGTTATTTGTGCAGGGGCGTGTATGGTGCGTGTTGTGGTTATTTGTGCAGGGGCGTGTATGGTGCGTGTTGTGGTTATTTGTGCATGGCGTGTATGGTGCGTGTTGTGGTTATTTGTGCATGCAGGTATGGTATGTGTTGTAGTTATTTGTGCATGGCGTGTATGGTATGTGTTGTGATAATATGTGCAGGGCGTGTATGGTGCATGTATTAGGGCATCGGCGCGTTTTGAGGGCGTGTGCAAAGGCCGTGTGGGGAAATATGTAAAAGTGGGTCGTGTATGAGGAGGCTTGCGGGGCATATGGTGGGGCGTGGGACTCATGTACGTTTCCGTAATGTACGTGTTATCCTTTGCTCCCCCTGTTTTATTTGGACTGTTTCATTCAGACGTCATCATTTGGTTTACAAGAGTAGAACCGTGTTTATAAAACGTATATTCCCCCGAGGATTGAACATTGCATTTTAATCTGTTGTCCTCTTCCTCGGGCATTAATTTAGATTCTCTCCTCCAAGTTTGGAGCAACATGTTTTACTATTTATTCAAACTGCAATATTTGTTGTGTTTTCTGTGTTTCAGGCCTATGTCGAGTTTGAGTGTAGCAGCGTGAACAAAGACCAGACGGAAAGTGAACACCACGCCCTACTGGATGATGAGAGGACAGTAACAATAGAGGGATATTAAGATTCACAATTTTACATCAGATATTTGTTTTCTAAAAACTCTTACGCTCAAATTTTCGTCAAAGTGCCTTTTCAAGAGTTAAACACAAAACAATTGCTCTCTTTGCTTATTTGCAAATGTTCATGGGCGCAGCCATATTAGAAATACTGCTACGCCCATGAACGTTTACAAATATATAAAGAGAGCAATTGTTTATGTTAAAAAGGCAATTTGCGAAAAATTGAGTTGGAGCGTTTTCCCTCTGGAACAATTTATAAAATCAGATAGCTAGCGCTTGCTTTGAAATTCTTTCACTGGAATACTTCAAGCTTTAGATTTGTGCACTTCGTAAATATTTATTCCTTACAGAATTGAACAGTATGGTGAGCGCCATGTCTGGGCCGCAACAATTGGTAGTTTACTCATAAAAGTAAATATATAGAGATCTTTTTTTTCTTTATCTATTTCGGAAATTGAGTTTTATTAACATCGTCATGAAATGAACGTTAAAGTGAAAATATTTTGTGTAGTAGTTTTGTTAATAACGGCATTGTTATATGTTAATTGTAAGTTCAATTTGTTTATCCGCTCTACTCGGTGATAGAGATTAATGGATTATCCCTTGACCTTTGATCAAGGTCATGTTCCATCCTTGAACGTTATTATATACTATTTAGTTTAATGATAAGGTCTTTAAATGTGGCCATGTGTTAAAAAGATGCCAGACGCAATTTTAGACATCCAGTTTTAAACAGTTTGTTTTTGTGGAAAGGTTAAATTACATTTAATGCCTTTTTTATTTTAAAAATTATCTGATAATATTGTATAAATCTTGTGGCTTTGATGTGATATTTTACAGCTTGTTATTTTTGCGTGGATTGTGTCAGCTTTAGCATTTTTCAGAAAATGCACCTGTAAGTTTGGGATTACACATTTGGTTCCATCATTCAGTACATAGCACCTACAAAGATACTTACCATGTAAGTGCTTTGTATTGAATAGTTGGTATACCATGATTTATTAAATTGTTGCTTCATCTTTCCACAAGGTTCGAATTGTCCGTTCCATTGTATCCAATACTAATAGAAGTACCAAACTCGGAGTATTGGAAGAGGTTCCAGAAGTTCCAGTCCCATATCCGAGTCACTTGGTCAACACCACGCCATACTAAACTAAATATATTGTTGAATAATGGTAAAGACATCTATTTATTAGACTTAAATAAAATACCTTCTAAACTTTGGAAACTTTGGTCAACGTTCTACCATAAGGGAAAAAACAGTTTACTTACTCGTTATTCCGCAACAGGTGTCACCAGTATGAGCGTGACTGGATTTGTTAACATGCTGTGAAAATGTGATCTTGTATACAGAATTCAGTAAAAGCTCGACCTGGAGATGTATGACCTACACTTATCTCAACCTAGAGTTTACTACTGACATGCGCAATGGTAACCTAAATTTGATGACCTCTGTCTGGTTAAACCATGACCTTGACCAGGATAATGACTTAATTTGACCTCAATCCGATGGTGAAGCGACCCGAGTCATAGCAAGTGGACGTTAAATGGCCTTAATCATTAGGCATGCGCAGTAGTAACCTTGATCTGATTAAAGGTAACCTCAATACTGACCTAGATAACGTGGGGTTGAACTACAGGCTTGGATATGTGACTGGAACTGCCCGCAATACCACTAGCTGATTACTACTACTATTAATTCAAAGCGGTTAAAAGTAGTTTGGTCAGGAAAATAAGACAGCAAGCATATTTGTTTGTTGTTGTTTTTGTAATATATTTGCAATAATGAACTGTATATGCTAGACGTACACATTGATAATAAAAAATATGTTGTTTTATGACATTTTACCATGATTATTTCAGCGCTGTAAGTGTGCGCAGTCTGCTATTCGCAGAACTTTTCCGCAGACAAAGACGTATTTCCATGTGTCTGCAGTTCGCTGTGTGTTTAACAGTTATATTCAATCATTTTAAAGTATAAGCACGTTTGTTTTATTCAATGTTTGCACCTCATGGTGCTATTTGAATCGTGTTTGCAATATAAAAGGAGAAATGACGCACGCTAAAATAAATCATAATTGATAAAAATGTCGATATACATTGTCGTGATGGTGCAAACTTAATACACTCGATCATCATACATATTTGCCACTTCTTTCTCCTTTTCCGAACATAACTGTTGTGTAAAGTTTGCTATGTCCTGTACTTGATGTTGTCTTTCTCTCATTCAAAACAAAATCATATTATTCAGAAAGCTTTATCAAGAAAACAATGAGTTTCTTTTTTATTTATTAAATGTGTTCGGCCTAAAAGCAGTTTTGATTGTTGATAATTGTGTATGAATAACATCTCATTTTAGTATACAAGTAAATTTCCTTTTACTACAATAATTGAAAGCCACATATAGACCGAATTTAAGTAGTCTTACAAATATTTGGAGCCGTGCTCTGTTTTCTTCAACTTATACAAATACAATTCCCCCAAAGTATTACTATTCGGTAACACCCATTGTTATTTGACAAGTCGCCAAGTATTTAAACACTACCATCCGTTTTTACGTTTTTCTTTTGTCAATGTATTCCATAGTTGCGTCTTTCGAAGTGCCTTCGCAGCGCAAAACTCGTCCCCTGTGCAATTTGTTTACCGATGCATTTCCTGAGTCCATAAAAACAACACAAGAAAACAAAAACCAAACAAAAATCAAACAAAAACAAGCAACAACAACGACAACAAAACCACAAAAAAAAAAAACGTTCGTTTAAATTTGCGGCAGTTTGCATATTTCTCGTGCGAAATGTGCAGATGAAATCTGGAAAAGCGGCCTTATGAAGTAAACAGGAAGCTTGAGAAGCATTACTTTATTATGTCATGCCATTATACAGTGTTTATTATTGTATACTAGTTAACACTTTTTACAACTTTAAGAATATTCCAGTATTATTTTCCTTCATTATAGTAAGTTACCATTAATGTCATTAACATGATCAACCACAACAAATAAAGACAGCGCTGACGAAGGGAAGTGTGATAAGATAAAAAAAGTCGGCTCAGTGTCATGAAATTCTTTCCATTATTATCAATCCTGAGCTTGGAAACGACATAATCAGCTGCGTTTGTATTGTTATTGAGCATTCTTATGTAGGAAAGAAGTTGTGCCAAGCCACTGGTATACCAGGTTTATTATGGTACATAGTTTCATTAACACAATGAATGATGGTATTTTAAAATGTGTACTTTAAGTACATGGAACATAAAGCAGCTGTGTCAATAGCTTTCATATTTTTAGCCTACATGTAGTAAGGTACATCTTTAATTCCGGTATCTAATGTAAGAATCCAATACGAAGAAAATTTCAATGAAACTGGACCCTTGTTCTTAATACAGAGTTGATGATGCTTCTACGCCAAAAACAGAATAAAAAACAATATTTACAAGTTCAATGTCAGACTATACATTGTTTATGGTTGAAATTGTGTAAGTTGTACAGACTGCACAACCGACTGGTAGGTAAATTTCCTTTTTCAGAATCCCGGTACGGACTAAATTCAAAGCGCGCAGAAGCGCTGTTTGTACCCAGTATGCAAAAACAGGTGAACAAACAATTGGTCAAAATTAATCCATAGTAAATCCAATGTACAACGCTTTGGAAACTAAAAAGCAGGCAAGTCCTCAGCTTCAAATAAGCACCTCTTAAAATATAGACTATACAATTGGATAAAATTTACAGCAAAGTTACTAACATCTGATAATAGAAACCATTTTAGAAAACAATACTTTTTATATCTTGTTGCATTTTTACTTAATTTAGGTCTAAAATAAATGCCTATACATGCTACCGGATACAACCAAAACAAACCGAGTTTTAAATTAACTACTACTTCTTACACCCCTGTGATCTGAATCTAAAAATCAAGAATGCGCCATTCCAATCCGAACTCGTGCGGTAGCAGTAGACAGAGATGACGAAATGATGAACTATGTCATAAATACGTAATCAAGGTTATGCTGGGTCAATCCAGGCTGCTTCCGAAATCCGAAATCAAAATCGCAAGCAGTACCGCCCAAAAACCTTCAAGTCAAAATATACTACCCACAATATGTTTGGGATCATTCAAAAAGTAACGTATCATCAATGCAGTTCCTGGTAAATTTTAAATGAGAGCTGAGTTTGTGTGTTTTAGGTTGGATAGCTATATTGATAGGCTGTTTTGTTAACACATTTGTTATCGCTCTTGTTTCTCTTGAAAAGTCACAAGAGACACATTTAGACATCAATAAGTAAATTTGCTTACATAGAGAATACAAATTTTCGGGATAAATTATCAAACTATCATGTGACAATTTCATTTGTGAGTGCTTAAACAATTTAACTTTACTTTCTGTAAAATTTCATTGTTTTTCCTCTGGGTTTTAATATATTCCCCTACATGAACAATAACGACAATTAATAATAATTATACCACATATATTGTAAAAATAGCTAACGTATGGAAACTTTGTTTTCATACCACCTGCAAGGAACCACTTTACCGAGAATAAAAAGGAAACAAATTCATTCTAAACATATGCATATTTTCATTTGGATTCGGTATATATAAAATGCTCCAACACACTAAAGTTCTATAATTTGACGAATAAATCCGCTATTAATTCCTTTAAACATGCAAGCCTTTGGTTGACAGGCCTCCTGCACTGAGTACCAATCTTAAATGTGATAACACTGTTTACAAACAACTCTTCACGTATGTCCCCTCGGTGATAGTGAGAAGCAATGATGTAAAATACACTTCGTTCAGACAAGTATAACTTATTAGAATGTACAAATGATTTTTTTATCTTTAACAGTTTATTGAAAGAAATAGTTGTCACAATGCCCCTATGTGTACATGTGTTTTGTTTCTTCAGGAAGCATATTTGTGTCATTTAAAGGGATAGTTTAATTTTCATTATAAAATCAATACATGTATATATGCTGTATTACTACTACTGCTGTTTCAGTCATTTGTCTAATACTTCTTATTTTTAACTTTACTCTCTTAATTGATTGCAATTGTTTATTCTTATTCTTCGTTTTGTTAACTGTGCCAATATTAACACTGTTCTTCTGTTATTCATTGACCTTTTTACACTAAAATCACAAGTGTGTGTTCTTGTTAAATTTGTTTGTATCCTATCTCTGACAGAAGAAACTAAAATGAGAAAGAAATAACACATTCAATTCGATTATTGAAGTATTGGTGTAGATACAAAGAAAACAAACCAATTATAAGATAATGTACTGAGTGTATCAAAATATGTTATTACAGAGACATGAAACAAAAGGCGTTAATTTACATCTTTAAATAAATTAGAAATAAGTAATTAGTAAAGGTAAAATGAACACACGTTACTTTTTCAATAAATAAACAAAACAAATTAAAAGCCCGCAATGAATAATAAGGATAAACACAAAAAGTACAAGTGTAACAATAATGATTATAATTAAAAAAAAAATGATTTTTGCCTTTTATTATATCATTTGTTTAAGCTAGTTATATTATAGTAACATAATATATTAATAGACTAGGATTAAGTAAATTCGAAATATAATGGATACAAGTAACTATAAAATAATCAAGATATAAGTAACAAAATTACTTCAAAAACAAAATAACTTAAAATGTTTTGTTTGCTTTTAGTTAGACACTACACAATTCTAAAGTTATAAGCATTAAGGTAATTACAAAATGTTTTTTCTTTCTCTTTATTCACCGTACAAGCATTTCACCGTGAGATTGGGAGCCCGGTGAATTGATGCAATATACGGTATAATATATACAATCTATATTTTCAGACACATCATATAATTAAAACAACAGTTATAGTTGCAACGATAAATATCAAAAGTGTTTGCGACATAGCTATAAACAGTTAGTTTCAATAAGTTGACAATGTATACACCATAAATAATGTTAATAGTGTTAATAGTGTTAATAGTGTTGTTTATAAGATAATAGATCCTGTATGTTTCCCACTTTAGGTACAGTTTATTCCATTGTTGGTTTCTGCAAGTAGACTGACTACAGAGGCAACATAGACGTTTTTACAATTTCTCTGGCGTTTTAATGACGACCTAAAATAGAAAAAGTTAATATATAAGAACTTTTCAAAATCATCATTTTTTTATTTGATTTTTAGCATGTTGTGTAATAGCGGTGACATAAAGAAATAAACAATTTCATAAATAGGTACGTTCCAATACTCAGCAAATACCAGTATTTGTTAACAGTAATAGGTTACTTTAATTAGTCGACTTGATTGAAACAATCTTTTATTAACGAAGTAAAATAAATTGAAACATACCGCTTTTACTTCTGTGTATTGCCGTAGGCCATACTCTCCTCTGAAATCGCAAGTGAATATTCTTGTGCAAAGACTTATCTTTATAAAATAACTAATGGTAAATAGGCACTATTAACCCAGCGATTCATTTAGTACTATTTTTAAACCTCGTTTGAGGAAAGGGTAAGTATCATCATAACTATTACATGTACATCAGTATCAGCACCATAACGCCATCTTCCACCACCTTCTATTCATCAACATTATCATTAATACCACCAAACCACAACAACACCAATGACCACCACTTTAATCCTTATCATTAGCAGCATCACCATCATACAATTGCAATTATCACTATTTTATACATCACCAACAATATCACATAACTTACAGCTCTCTTCCAATCCCCGACTGTTTGAAGCCGCCAAACGGTCCTTGTGTTCCGAACACGTGATGACAGTTCACCCTGTAACATAGACACTGACATTTATCGTCAATGAAAGACATACCCTTAAAAATTAATTTTTCTTAAGAGTATCAGCAACTAACCATACAGTGCCAGACCGTAATAGTTTAATGCCCTGACTTTAACCGGACAGATTGCTTCAAAGCGACATCTAAGGATCAATGTCATGTGTATGTCATTAAGATTATTAACTACTATTAAATTAGCATTTAACGCAAAATAAAATCTTACACCAAGCCCCTGCCATGAGCCATATTTTACCAGTATTAACACCTTGTGCCTACCACACAGTGCCCGCTTCCAGGCGACTACTAAGGGTCAAGGCCGTATTAAGATCCTTGGTAAAGATGGCGGCCGCCAGTCCATACTCGGTGTCGTTGGCCCGGGTAATCACTTCCTCCATGTCACGGAACTTCAGGATCTGCTGCACAGGACCGAAGATCTGCAAAGGAATATGACGGTCTTGTTACAAAATTGTGTTTTTCATGAGCCTGGATTTCCTTAAATCCTGCAACACTCATTTAACCAACGGTCAATTTATCTGTATCAAATCAGTGATGGTTGACACCACATAGTTTATGGCTCTGTATTTGTTTATTACATTTGCGGCCTTCAGTTTTTTTTTTATTCAGACATGTTTCTTCTTTATTTATTTTCGAAAGTAGTTATATTGTGCTTTTTTTGTCCGGCTAGGTGGGTCTCGTAAATTATATACGTACAATGTTTGTTTAAACTGAAAAAATACCACCCCGGAAAATTAATATTTGAGCGATTTTTTTTTTCTATTGGGCATGTACACTGCAGGCAATATATATATATATTGACTAGTATATTTTCAGAAAATGGGTTATATTTATGTGGCGCAAGTCCACGTAAATTGAAAATACCTCTTCCTTCCCAATCGTCATAGACTCGGTGACGTTCGTGAAGACGGTCGGTTCGACTAGGTAACCCTTCTGTCCCAGTCTGCCACCCCCGCACTCCAACTTGGCCCCTTCCTTCTTCCCGCACTCGATCATCTTTAGGATCTTAGTCATCTGCTCCTCGCTCACCTACAGGAAGTTAATAATATTTGCCTTAGATAATTTATGAAGATGCACAGATTATTGTTGCGTTTATACTGGCAGCGCTTTTGAACTACATTACCCAGTTAAGCAGACTGTATTACTGGGCCACTGAAAGTTTCGAGATCGTCCTGTATAGTCAAGCGGGAATGCACTTTGGGATTGGGCCTTAAAGTTCGTTACATACTTTGGGGTCGGCTTTAGACTCCCATCAGTGTATTGCTTTTAAATCGTTTGTATGTCGCTTTCTGCACCTCTAAATTAAAATAAATAAGCTTTTAAAATTTCCAGTTCTTATTACACATTAGAGAAACAAAATCTGCAACAGGGAGATAGCTTTTGCCTTTCTGCATTATTTCAACCGGGATTGTCGGACAGTTGCGGGTATACAGATACGTTCTTTTACCAAACGGCATGACAAAGCCCGTGTGTATAATTTTTATACCTGCGGTCCAGATTCGTTCGGTTCGAACGGGTCACCGACTGTCCTCGCCTTAGCTCTGGCCACAGCCTTCTTGACATAATCGTCGTAGATATCTTCATGGACATAGGTTCGAGACCCGGCCGTGCACACCTGGCCGGCGTTAAAGAACAGCGCAATATGGCTCCACTCTACCACGTAATCCACTGTAAGACAAATTGTGAAAGCGGCTGTAAGTCTATGAAAGAGCCTACATTATTTTAGTCCAAAGAACTACCATGTACATCTTACAGGTAACTGTTATAACTTTCAGATTATAGTGTGTCTTTGATAATGTAGCATGTACATTATGCTGTGTACGCGGCAGTCTTTGTTTGATTTCTGTTTGACATATCGACACAATTATGATCATTTTTGCGACGTCTGCTACAGACCATTAATGAGATGTAAGTATATAGTTTAGCCTTGTCAGTTCCATGTAGTTCCAACCGTAATACTGGTACTATCCAGGATGAAGAAAAACATATAGGAATAAAAGAACTTATTTTCTAACAGAACTTAGCATTTCAATGTTTAAAATAAGATTGAAGATATTGAGAAGAACTCACAGTCGGCGTCCTTGCAGATGACCACAGGGCTCTTGCCCCCAAGTTCTAAGGTTATCCGCTTCAGATTGGACTTGGCTGCTCCCTCCAGGATCAGCTTCCCAACCTGTCCAGAGTGTGCCAAATATGCAACATCATTTATCACTTTATATTTAAAGCTCCGTTACGTTTTTGTTTTAGTTAATCGTCATACCAACAGTATTTCAGTTATCTGAAGACGGTGTCCACTTGAAGAAGATATATTGCTGTCTTCACTGTGTATAGCATGCCGTGAACACCTGGCATGATACCACACCCAGTCACTATATTCTGACACCGGGCCAACCAGTCGTGGAACTACCCTTATATTTGCTTGAGCGTTAGCAAGGAAGCTATACCACAACCCTTTTTAACGACTTTAGTATGTCGCGGCCCGGGATCGAACCCGGGACCTCCTGTACCTGGAGCCGACGCTCTACCGATTGCGCTACCAGGTCCGGTGCTCCGTTACGTTAAAGTGAAAGTGTATTCGTTGTCGCATCGTCTCACTCTGAAGTTATACCTCTTTATAAGATTAAATGCTTAATCCAACAAAAATCATTCCACTATTGTTTTTCTAAATTGCATGCCAGACATTGCATCTACCAAATTTCATTCCCGCATAGCATGTCTAAATGTACAATTACCTCTGTAGATCCAGTGAACGCCACCTTGCGAACTTCTTTATGTGCAGTAATTGCAGCCCCGGCAGTAGGTCCGTATCCCGGCACTACGTTCACCACACCCGGCGGGAATCCAGCCTGGTAGTAAACATGTACAATTATTTTCTGCATTGTGACGACACTACATCCTAGCTTCGAACTATATTTAAACGCAAATTCAATCCTCGGAATTTTACAATGTTAAGCAACAAAGTGTTACAAACATATAGACACTCAGTATGATGTTACGACGTATGGCTTTTTCAGTTGTCACGTTTATATAGAAATTTATCATCATCGTCGTCGTTTTGCTATATATTATTGGGCCATAAACGGTGTGAAAGTGTGGTAAAAAGCTTAATAGAATAAAAAACCCAGCTCGATGTCTTTAATTGTCATAATGCAGTCTATGTCTTCGATTTCAAAGTGAAGCCATTTTGTTATAAACACAAAGTAAGTAATGTCTTCCTTGTGGTTTGTAAAAAGTCAGTGTACATGTACTCTGTACGTACCTCCTTAATGAGAGAAGCCATGTACAGTGCAGTGAGTGGAGTTTGTTCTGCAGGTTTTAGTACCACCGTGTTACCACAGGCCAGTGCAGGCCCAAGCTTCCATGCCATCATTAATATTGGAAAATTCCACTGAATGGCAAGAGATCAGAGCAGATTATGAATTTGTTGTATGTCAGTTAATAAAAAAATATTAACACACTTGATTTTCTTATTTTTATGTCAAACACTGCTAGCTCTTTCTACCAAAAATAAAAATAAGGCTGTTTAAAGTTTTCCTAAACTGATGTCTTATAAAAACTTATTTTTATTTTATCTTATTTAAGGTACACGTCGCCAACAAGAAACAATCATGTTAATGGAATTGCTTTTACAACACGTTTCGAAAACATTGAAGCACAATGTGCAATCGGTACCTCTATTTATTTCCTTTACAACTAAAATTAAGCTTGGATTTTTAATTGAACTATCCAATAAAACTTACAGGAATAATCTGTCCACACACCCCGATTGGTTCGTGACGAGTATATGCCATGTATGGACCGTCTGAAATACAATTATTATTCAAACAAGCCATAAAGCATTTACTTCTGGTGTATATTGACACCCACACTTCCCTACTTTTCTCGAAGCGGTGCTTAAATGATTTATTGTGACAGTAATGAACATACACATTAGACTTTATACTACTGCGGTGCCGAGTGCCAGCAACAGGGGCAGATCCAGAAAATTTTGGTGGGGTGGGGGTGTGGTATGAATCAAGATCCATTCAACTTTATCGCAGTAAATGCTGGATATACATACACAGTTATGGATGCTCACTTCGATATAAGCTGTCAACAGACACAATTTACTTACAAGTATGTGTTTTCACAACTCTACTATTTTACCTAGAAAGAGTGTTTCACTGACTGTGCATTATCTACCGAGATATTTGCGATATCCCACACGAGGCCTCACCGCCTTCTGTTAAGCCAGAAGACATTCGTATAATCTCAGCAACTCAGTCTGAACTTACTACACTCACTCGGAAAAGAATGGCGCACGTGTCGCGTTCCTAGATACTAATAAATGTCAGACAGTGCATCGAACAATGTATAGGCCAATCAGCAGGTGTCGCGTTCCTAGATATTAATCAACGCCAGACATTGAATCTAACGAATCTTTAACCCTGTCAACAAGTGTCGCGTTCGTGGATATTCATTAACGGCAGACACTGCATCTAACAAATGTTCAGACCAGTCAGCAATGTCTCATTCCTAGATATTCATTAACGGCAGACACTGCATCTAACGAATGTTTAGACCAGTCAGCAATGTCTCATTCCTAGATATTAATTAACGCCAGACACTGCATCTAACGAATGTTTAGACCAGTCAGCAATGTCTCATTCCTAGATATTCATTAACGGCAGACACTGCATCTAACGAATGTTTAGACCAGTCAGCAATGTCTCATTCCTAGATATTCATTAACGCCAGACACTGCATCTAACAAATGTTTAGACCAGTCAGCAATGTCTCATTCCTAGATATTCATTAACGGCAGACACTGCATCTAACGAATGTTCAGACCAGTCAGCAATGTCTCATTCCTAGATATTCATTAACGCCAGACACTGCATCTAACAAATGTTTAGACCAGTCAGCAATGTCTCATTCCTAGATATTCATTAACGGCAGACACTGCATCTAACGAATGTTTAGACCAGTCAGCAATGTCTCATTCCTAGATATTCATTAACGGCAGACAGTGCATCTAACGAATGTTCAGACCAGTCAGCAATGTCTCATTCCTAGATATTCATTAACGGCAGACACTGCATCTAACGAATGTTTAGACCAGTCAGCAATGTCTCATTCCTAGATATTCATTAACGCCAGACAGTGCATCTAACGAATGTTTAGACCAGTCAGCAATGTCCCATTCCTAGATATTCATTAACGGCAGACAGTGCATCTAACGAATGTTTAGACCAGTCAGCAATGTCTCATTCCTAGATATTCATTAACAGCAGACACTGCATCTAACGAATGTTTATACCAGTCAGCAATGTCTCATTCCTAGATATTCATTTACGGCAGACACTGCATCTAACAAATGTTTAGACCAGTCAGCAATGTCTCATTCCTAGATATTCATTAACGGCAGACAGTGCATCTAACAAATGTTTAGACCAGTCAGCAATGTCTCATTCCTAGATATTCATTAACACCAGACAGTGCATCTAACAAATGTTTAGACCAGTCAGCAATGTCTCATTCCTAGATATCAATTAACGGCAGACAGTGCATCTAACGAATGTTTAGACCAGTCAGCAATGTCTCATTCCTAGATATTCATTTACGGCAGACACTGCATCTAACAAATGTTTAGACCAGTCAGCAATGTCTCATTCCTAGATATTCATTAACGGCAGACACTGCATCTAACAAATGTTTAGACCAGTCAGCAATGTCTCATTCCTAGATATTCATTAACACCAGACAGTGCATCTAACAAATGTTTAGACCAGTCAGCAATGTCTCATTCCTAGATATTCATTAACGGCAGACAGTGCATCTAAGGAATGTTCAGACCAGTCAGCAATGTCTCATTACTAGATATTAATTAACGCCAGACACTGCATCTAACGAATGTTTAGACCAGTCAGCAATGTCTCATTCCTAGATATTAATTAACACCAGACAGTGCACCTAACAAATGTTCAGACCAGTCAGCAATGTCTCATTCCTAGATATTCATTAACGCCAGACAGTGCATCTAACGAATGTTTAGACCAGTCAGCAATGTCTCATTCCTAGATATTCATTAACGGCAGACACTGCATCTAACAAATGTTTAGACCAGTCAGCAATGTCTCATTCCTAGATATTCATTAACACCAGACAGTGCATCTAACAAATGTTTAGACCAGTCAGCAATGTCTCATTCCTAGATATTCATTAACGGCAGACAGTGCATCTAAGGAATGTTCAGACCAGTCAGCAATGTCTCATTACTAGATATTAATTAACGCCAGACACTGCATCTAACGAATGTTTAGACCAGTCAGCAATGTCTCATTCCTAGATATTAATTAACACCAGACAGTGCACCTAACAAATGTTCAGACCAGTCAGCAATGTCTCATTCCTAGATATTCATTAACGCCAGACAGTGCATCTAACGAATGTTTAGACCAGTCAGCAATGTCTCATTCCTAGATATTCATTTACGGCAGACACTGCATCTAACAAATGTTTAGACCAGTCAGCAATGTCTCATTCCTAGATATTCATTAACGGCAGACACTGCACCTAACGAATGTTTAGACCAGTCAGCAATGTCTCATTCCTAGATATTCATTAACGGCAGACAGTGCCTCTAACAAATGTTTAGACCAGTCAGCAATGTCTCATTCCTAGATATTAATTAACACCAGACAGTGCACCTAACAAATGTTTAGACCAGTCAGCAATGTCTCATTCCTAGATATTAATTAACGGCAGACAGTGCATCTAAGGAATGTTCAGACCAGTCAGCAATGTCTCATTCCTAGATATCAATTAACGGCAGACACTGCATCTAACGAATGTTCAGACCAGTCAGCAATGTCTCATTACTAGATATTCATTAACGGCAGACAGTGCCTCTAACGAATGTTTAGACCAGTCAGCAATGTCTCATTCCTAGATATTAATTAACACCAGACAGTGCACTCAACAAATGTTCAGACCAGTCAGCAATGTCTCATTCCTAGATATTAATTAACACCAGACAGTGCACCTAACAAATGTTCAGACCAGTCAGCAATGTCTCATTCCTAGATATCAATTAACGCCAGACAGTGCATCTAACGAATGTTCAGACCAGTCAGCAATGTCTCATTCCTAGATATTAATTAACACCAGACAGTGCATCTAACGAATGTTTAGACCAGTCAGCAATGTCTCATTACTAGATATTAATTAACGCCAGACAGTGCACCTAACAAATGTTTAGACCAGTCAGCAATGTCTCATTCCTAGATATCAATTAACGCCAGACAGTGCGTCTAACAAATGTTCAGACCAGTCAGCAATGTCTCATTCCTAGATATCAATTAACGCCAGACAGTGCATCTAACGAATGTTCAGACCAGTCAGCAATGTCTCATTACTAGATATTAATTAACACCAGACAGTGCATCTAACGAATGTTTAGACCAGTCAGCAATGTCTCATTACTAGATATTAATTAACGCCAGACAGTGCACCTAACAAATGTTTAGACCAGTCAGCAATGTCTCATTCCTAGATATCAATTAACGCCAGACAGTGCATCTAACAAATGTTCAGACCAGTCAACAATGTCTCATTCCTAGATATTAATTAACACCAGACAGTGCATCTAACGAATGTTTAGACCAGTCAGCAATGTCTCATTCCTAGATATCAATTAACGCCAGACAGTGCATCTAACAAATGTTCAGACCAGTCAGCAATGTCTCATTCCTAGATATTCATTAACGGCAGACAGTGCCTCTAACGAATGTTTAGACCAGTCAGCAATGTCTCATTCCTAGATATTCATTAACGGCAGACAGTGCCTCTAACGAATGTTCAGACCAGTCAGCAATGTCTCATTCCTAGATATTCATTAACGGCAGACACTGCATCTAACGAATGTTCAGACCAGTCAGCAATGTCTCATTCCTAGATATTAATTAACACCAGACACTGCATCTAACGAATGTTTAGACCAGTCAGCAATGTCTCATTCCTAGATATTCATTAACGGCAGACAGTGCATCTAACGAATGTTTAGACCAGTCAGCAATGTCTCATTCCTAGATATTCATTAACGGCAGACACTGCATCTAACGAATGTTCAGACCAGTCAGCAATGTCTCATTCCTAGATATTCATTAACGGCAGACAGTGCATCTAACGAATGTTTAGACCAGTCAGCAATGTCTCATTCCTAGATATTCATTAACGGCAGACAGTGCATCTAACGAATGTTTAGACCAGTCAGCAATGTCTCATTCCTAGATATTCATTAACGGCAGACACTGCATCTAACGAATGTTCAGACCAGTCAGCAATGTCTCATTCCTAGATATTCATTAACGGCAGACAGTGCATCTAACGAATGTTTAGACCAGTCAGCAATGTCTCATTCCTAGATATTCATTAACGGCAGACAGTGCATCTAACGAATGTTTAGACCAGTCAGCAATGTCTCATTCCTAGATATTCATTAACGGCAGACACTGCATCTAACAAATGTTTAGACCAGTCAGCAATGTCTCATTCCTAGATATTCATTAACGGCAGACAGTGCCTCTAACAAATGTTCAGACCAGTCAGCAATGTCTCATTCCTAGATATCAATTAACGGCAGACAGTGCATCTAACGAATGTTCAGACCAGTCAGCAATGTCTCATTCCTAGATATTCATTAACGGCAGACACTGCCTCTAACAAATGTTCAGACCAGTCAGCAATGTCTCATTCCTAGATATCAATTAACGGCAGACAGTGCATCTAACGAATGTTCAGACCAGTCAGCAATGTCTCATTCCTAGATATTCATTAACGGCAGACACTGCATCTAACGAATGTTTAGACCAGTCAGCAATGTCTCATTACTAGATATTAATTAACGGCAGACACTGCATCTAACGAATGTTCAGACCAGTCAGCAATGTCTCATTCCTAGATATTAATTAACGGCAGACACTGCATCTAACGAATGTTTAGACCAGTCAGCAATGTCTCATTACTAGATATTAATTAACACCAGACAGTGCATCTAACGAATGTTTAGACCAGTCAGCAATGTCTCATTACTGGATATTAATTAACACCAGACACTGCATCTAACAAATGTTTAGACCAGTCAGCAATGTCTCATTCCTAGATATTCATTAACGGCAGACACTGCATCTAACGAATGTTCAGACCAGTCAGCAATGTCTCATTACTAGATATTCATTAACGCCAGACAGTGCATCTAACAAATGTTCAGACCAGTCAGCAATGTCTCATTCCTAGATATTAATTAACACCAGACAGTGCATCTAACGAATGTTTAGACCAGTCAGCAATGTCTCATTCCTAGATATCAATTAACGCCAGACAGTGCATCTAACGAATGTTCAGACCAGTCAGCAATGTCTCATTACTGGATATTAATTAACGCCAGACAGTGCGTCTAACAAATGTTCAGACCAGTCAGCAATGTCTCATTCCTAGATATCAATTAACGCCAGACAGTGCGTCTAACAAATGTTCAGACCAGTCAGCAATGTCTCATTCCTAGATATCAATTAACGCCAGACAGTGCATCTAACGAATGTTCAGACCAGTCAGCAATGTCTCATTCCTAGATATCAATTAACGCCAGACAGTGCATCTAACGAATGTTCAGACCAGTCAGCAATGTCTCATTCCTAGATATTAATTAACGCCAGACAGTGCATCTAACGAATGTTCAGACCAGTCAGCAATGTCTCATTCCTAGATATTAATTAACGCCAGACAGTGCATCTAACGAATGTTCAGACCAGTCAGCAATGTCTCATTCCTAGATATCAATTAACGCCAGACAGTGCATCTAACGAATGTTCAGACCAGTCAGCAATGTCTCATTCCTAGATATCAATTAACGCCAGACAGTGCATCTAACGAATGTTCAGACCAGTCAGCAATGTCTCATTCCTAGATATCAATTAACACCAGACAGTGCATCTAACGAATGTTCAGACCAGTCAGCAATGTCTCATTCCTAGATATTCATTAACGGCAGACAGTGCGTCTAACAAATGTTCAGACCAGTCAGCAATGTCTCATTCCTAGATATCAATTAACGCCAGACAGTGCATCTAACGAATGTTCAGACCAGTCAGCAATGTCTCATTCCTAGATATTAATTAACGCCAGACAGTGCATCTAACGAATGTTCAGACCAGTCAGCAATGTCTCATTCCTAGATATTAATTAACGCCAGACAGTGCATCTAACGAATGTTCAGACCAGTCAGCAATGTCTCATTCCTAGATATCAATTAACGCCAGACAGTGCATCTAACGAATGTTCAGACCAGTCAGCAATGTCTCATTCCTAGATATCAATTAACGCCAGACAGTGCATCTAACGAATGTTCAGACCAGTCAGCAATGTCTCATTCCTAGATATCAATTAACGCCAGACAGTGCATCTAACGAATGTTCAGACCAGTCAGCAATGTCTCATTCCTAGATATCAATTAACGCCAGACAGTGCATCTAACGAATGTTCAGACCAGTCAGCAATGTCTCATTCCTAGATATCAATTAACACCAGACAGTGCATCTAACGAATGTTCAGACCAGTCAGCAATGTCTCATTCCTAGATATTCATTAACGGCAGACAGTGCGTCTAACAAATGTTCAGACCAGTCAGCAATGTCTCATTCCTAGATATTAATTAACACCAGACACTGCATCTAACGAATTTTCAGACCAGTCTTGTTAGTTCTCATTGACCTTGATGCTTTTTTCAAATCTGCCGTTTACATGTACAATAAAATTGCCATGCTATCATTTGTTGAGCTTTGCGTGTTAAAAACATTGCAACATTCAAAACATAATAAGTGTATTGTCGTTTTCCGCAATGGAATGTAGTTGGATCCTACATCATAACATGTCTACTTTATAGATCATTATAATTTTATTTCAACTAAAAACTTGGTTCTAGAGTATTAAGACATGCCATAAACAACATCAACAAAAAAAAACAACAACAAAAAACAAACAAACAAAAAAGCAAATAACAAACACCAACCGTTTAGGTTCTGAAAAGTTGCATTTGGATTATGTAAAATAGATAAGTAAATAGAAAAAAAGAATACATTTTAAATAAAAAAATATATAACAATAAATAGAATAAAAAAAGTTTATTCCTGCTGCCTTTCATAAAAACAAAACACGACCCAAATCCGACAAATAGGTTCACACATGTATACAGCATTGTTTTCAAGTGACAATCAGACAGGTGAGTTATAGGTGAGTATCCTGGACCTACATCCTGTGATAAGTACTGTACATGTTCTATTATAGGTGAGTATCCTGGACCTACATCCTGTGATAAGTACTGTACATGTTCTATTATAGGTGAGTATCCTGGACCTACATCCTGTGATAAGTACTGTACATGTTCTATTATAGGTGAGTATCCGGGACCTACATCCTGTGATAAGTACTGTACATGTCCTATTATAGGTGAGTATCCGGGACCTACATCCTATGATAAGTACTGTACATGTTCTATTATAGGTGAGTATCCGGGACCTACATCCTGTGATAAGTACTGTACATGTTCTATTATAGGTGAGTATCCTGGACCTACATCCTGTGATAAGTACTGTACATGTTCTATTATAGGTGAGTATCCTGGACCAACATCCTGTGATTAGTAATGTACATGTTCTATCATAGGTGAGTATCCTGGACCTACATTCTGTTATAAGTACTGTACATGTTCTATTATAGGTGAGTATCCTGGACCTACATCATGTGATAAGTACTGTACATGTTCTATTATAGGTGAGTTTCCGGGACCTACATCCTGTGATAAGTACTGTACATGTTCTATTATAGGTGAGTATCCGGGACCTACATCCTGTGATAAGTACTGTACATGTTCTATTATAGGTGAGTATCCTGGACCTACATCCTGTGATAAGTACTGTACATGTTCTATTATAGGTGAGTATCCGGGACCTACATCCTGTGATAAGTACTGTACATGTTCTATTATAGGTGAGTATCCGGGACCTACATCCTGTGATAAGTACTGTACATGTTCTATTATAGGTGAGTATCCTGGACCTACATCCTGTGATAAGTACTGTACATGTTCTATTATAGGTGAGTATCCTGGACCTACATTCTGTGATAAGTACTGTACATGTTCTATTATAGGTGAGTATCCTGGACCTACATCCTGTGATAAGTACTGTACATGTTCTATTATAGGTGAGTATCCTGGACCTACATCCTGTGATAAGTACTGTACATGTTCTATTATAGGTGAGTATCCTGGACCAACATCCTGTGATTAGTAATGTACATGTTCTATCATAGGTGAGTATCCTGGACCTACATTCTGTGATAAGTACTGTACATGTCCTATTATAGGTGAGTATCCTGGACCTACATCATGTGATAAGTACTGTACATGTTCTATTATAGGTGAGTATCCGGGACCTACATCCTGTGATAAGTACTGTACATGTTCTATTATAGGTGAGTATCCTGGACCTACATCCTGTGATAAGTACTGTACATGTTCTATTATAGGTGAGTATCCTGGACCTACATCCTGTGATAAGTACTGTACAAGTTCTATTATAGGTGAGTATCCGGGACCTACATCCTGTGATAAGTACTGTACATGTTCTATTATAGGTGAGTATCCTGGACCTACATCCTGTGATAAGTACTGTACATGTTCTATTATAGGTGAGTATCCTAGACCTACATCCTGTGATAAGTACTGTACATGTTCTATTATAGGTGAGTATCCTTGACCTACATCCTGTGATAAGTACTGTACATGTTCTATTATAGGTGAGTATCCTGGACCTACATCCTGTGATAAGTACTGTACATATTCTATTATAGAATATTATATTATAGAATATTATAGGGACCTACATCCTGTGATAAGTACTGTACATGTTCTATTATAGGTGAGTATCCTGGACCTACATCCTGTGATAAGTACTGTACATGTTCTATTATAGGTGAGTATCCGGGACCTACATCCTATGATAAGTACTGTACATGTTCTATTATAGGTGAGTATCCTGGACCTACATCCTGTGATAAGTACTGTACATGTTCTATTATAGGTGAGTATCCTGGACCTACATCCTGTGATAAGTACTGTACATGTTCTATTATAGGTGAGTATCCTGGACCTACATCCTGTGATAAGTACTGTACATGTTCTATTATAGGTGAGTATCCTGGACCTACATCCTGTGATAAGTACTGTACATGTTCTATTATAGGTGAGTATCCTGGACCTACATCCTGTGATAAGTACTGTACATGTTCTATTATAGGTGAGTATCCTGGACCTACATCCTGTGATAAGTACTGTACATGTCCTATTATAGGTGAGTATCCGGGACCTACATCCTATGATAAGTACTGTACATGTTCTATTATAGGTGAGTATCCGGGACCTACATCCTGTGATAAGTACTGTACATGTTCTATTATAGGTGAGTATCCTGGACCTACATCCTGTGATAAGTACTGTACATGTTCTATTATAGGTGAGTATCCTGGACCAACATCCTGTGATTAGTAATGTACATGTTCTATCATAGGTGAGTATCCTGGACCTACATTCTGTGATAAGTACTGTACATGTTCTATCATAGGTGAGTATCCTGGACCTATATTCTGTGATAAGTACTGTACATGTTCTATTATAGGTGAGTATCCTGGACCTACATCATGTGATAAGTACTGTACATGTTCTATTATAGGTGAGTTTCCGGGACCTACATCCTGTGATAAGTACTGTACATGTTCTATTATAGGTGAGTATCCTGGACCTACATCCTGTGATAAGTACTGTACATGTTCTATTATAGGTGAGTATCCTGGACCTACATCCTGTGATAAGTACTGTACATGTTCTATTATAGGTGAGTATCCGGGACCTACATCCTGTGATAAGTACTGTACATGTTCTATTATAGGTGAGTATCCGGGACCTACATCCTGTGATAAGTACTGTACATGTTCTATTATAGGTGAGTATCCTGGACCTACATCCTGTGATAAGTACTGTACATGTTCTATTATAGGTGAGTATCCTGGACCTACATCCTGTGATAAGTACTGTACATGTTCTATTATAGGTGAGTATCCTGGACCTACATCCTGTGATAAGTACTGTACATGTTCTATTATAGGTGAGTATCCTGGACGTACATCCTGTGATAAGTACTGTACATGTTCTATTATAGGTGAGTATCCTGGACGTACATCCTGTGATAAGTACTGTACATGTTCTATTATAGGTGAGTATCCTGGACCTACATCCTGTGATAAGTACTGTACATGTTCTATTATAGGTGAGTATCCTGGACCTACATCCTGTGATAAGTACTGTACATGTTCTATTATAGGTGAGTATCCTGGACCAACATCCTGTGATTAGTAATGTACATGTTCTATCATAGGTGAGTATCCTGGACCTACATTCTGTGATAAGTACTGTACATGTCCTATTATAGGTGAGTATCCTGGACCTACATCATGTGATAAGTACTGTACATGTTCTATTATAGGTGAGTATCCGGGACCTACATCCTGTGATAAGTACTGTACATGTTCTATTATAGGTGAGTATCCTGGACCTACATCCTGTGATAAGTACTGTACATGTTCTATTATAGGTGAGTATCCTGGACCTACATCCTGTGATAAGTACTGTACATGTTCTATTATAGGTGAGTATCCGGGACCTACATCCTGTGATAAGTACTGTACATGTTCTATTATAGGTGAGTATCCTGGACCTACATCCTGTGATAAGTACTGTACATGTTCTATTATAGGTGAGTATCCTAGACCTACATCCTGTGATAAGTACTGTACATGTTCTATTATAGGTGAGTATCCTAGACCTACATCCTGTGATAAGTACTGTACATGTTCTATTATAGGTGAGTATCCTGGACCTACATCCTGTGATAAGTACTGTACATGTTCTATTATAGGTGAGTATCCGGGACCTACATCCTGTGATAAGTACTGTACATGTTCTATTATAGGTGAGTATCCTGGACCTACATCCTGTGATAAGTACTGTACATGTTCTATTATAGGTGAGTATCCTGGACCTACATCCTGTGATAAGTACTGTACATGTTCTATTATAGGTGAGTATCCGGGACCTACATCCTGTGATAAGTACTGTACATGTTCTATTATAGGTGAGTATCCTGGACCTACATCATGTGATAAGTACTGTACATGTTCTATTATAGGTGAGTATCCTGGACCTACATCCTGTGATAAGTACTGTACATGTTCTATTATAGGTGAGTATCCTGGACCAACATCCTGTGATTAGTAATGTACATGTTCTATCATAGGTGAGTATCCTGGACCTACATTCTGTGATAAGTACTGTACATGTTCTATTATAGGTGAGTATCCTGGACCAACATCATGTGATAAGTACTGTACATGTTCTATTATAGGTGAGTTTCCGGGACCTACATCCTGTGATAAGTACTGTACATGTTCTATTATAGGTGAGTATCCGGGACCTACATCCTGTGATAAGTACTGTACATGTTCTATTATAGGTGAGTATCCTGGACTTACATCCTGTGATAAGTACTGTACATGTTCTATTATAGGTGAGTATCCGGGACCTACATCCTGTGATAAGTACTGTACATGTTCTATTATAGGTGAGTATCCTGGACCTACATCCTGTGATAAGTACTGTACATGTTCTATTATAGGTGAGTATCCTGGACCTACATCCTGTGATAAGTACTGTACATGTTCTATTATAGGTGAGTATCCTGGACCTACATCCTGTGATAAGTACTGTACATGTTCTATTATAGGTGAGTATCCGGGACCTACATCCCGTGATAAGTACTGTACATGTTCTATTATAGGTGAGTATCCTGGACCTACATCCCGTGATAAGTACTGTACATGTTCTATTATAGGTGAGTATCCTGGACCTACATCCTGTGATAAGTACTGTACATGTTCTATTATAGGTGAGTATCCTGGACCTACATCCTGTGATAAGTACTGTACATGTTCTATTATAGGTGAGTATCCTGGACCTACATCCTGTGATAAGTACTGTACATGTTCTATTATAGGTGAGTATCCTGGACCTACATCCCGTGATAAGTACTGTACATGTTCTATTATAGGTGAGTATCCTGGACCTACATCCTGTGATAAGTACTGTACATGTTCTATTATAGGTGAGTATCCTTGTCCTACATCCTGTGATAAGTACTGTACATGTTCTATTATAGGTGAGTATCCTGGACCAACATCCTGTGATTAGTAATGTACATGTTCTATCATAGGTGAGTATCCTGAACCTACATTCTGTGATAAGTACTGTACATGTCCTATTATAGGTGAGTATCCGGGACCTACATCATGTGATAAGTACTGTACATGTTCTATTATAGGTGAGTATCCGGGACCTACATCCTGCGATAAGTACTCTACATGTTCTATTATAGGTGAGTATCCTGGACCTACATCCTGTGATAAGTACTGTACATGTTCTATTATAGGTGAGTATCCTGGACCTACATCCTGTGATAAGTACTGTACATGTTCTATTATAGGTGAGTATCCTAGACCTACATCCTGTGATAAGTACTGTACATGTTCTATTATAGGTGAGTATCCTAGACCTACATCCTGTGATAAGTACTGTACATGTTCTATTATAGGTGAATATCCTGGACCTACATCCTGTGATAAGTACTGTACATGTTCTATTATAGGTGAGTATCCGGGACCTACATCCTGTGATAAGTACTGTACATGTTCTATTATAGTTGAGTATCCGGGACCTACATCCTGTGATAAGTACTGTACATGTTCTATTATAGTTGAGTATCCTGGACCTACATCCTGTGATAAGTACTGTACATGTTCTATTATAGGTGAGTATCCTGGACCTACATCCTGTGATAAGTACTGTACATGTTCTATTATAGGTGAGTATCCTGGACCTACATCCTGTGATAAGTACTGTACATGTTCTATTATAGGTGAGTATCCGGGACCTACATCCTGTGATAAGTACTGTACATGTTCTATTATAGGTGAGTATCCTGGACCTACATCCTGTGATTAGTAATGTACATGTTCTATCATAGGTGAGTATCCTGGACCTACATCCTGTGATAAGTACTGTACATGTCCTATTATAGGTGAGTATCCTGGACCTACATCCTGTGATAAGTACTGTTCATGTTCTATTATAGGTGAGTATCCTGGACCTACATCCTGTGATAAGTACTGTACATGTTCTGTTATAGGTGAGTATCCTGGACCTACATCCTGTGATAAGTACTGTACATGTTCTATTATAGTTGAGTATCCGGGACCTACATCCTGTGATAAGTACTGTACATGTTCTATTATAGGTGAGTATCCGGGACCTACATCCTGTGATAAGTACTGTACATGTTCTATCATAGGTGAGTATCCGGGACCTACATCCTGTGATAAGTACTGTACATGTTCTATCATAGGTGAGTATCCTGGACCTACATCCTGTGATAAGTACTGTACATGTTCTATTATAGGTGAGTATCCGGGACCTACATCCTGTGATAAGTACTGTACATGTTCTATTATAGGTGAGTATCCTGGACCTACATCCTGTGATAAGTACTGTACATGTTCTATTATAGTTGAGTATCCGGGACCTACATCCTGTGATAAGTACTGTACATGTTCTATTATAGGTGAGTATCCTGGACCTACATCCTGTGATAAGTACTGTACATGTTCTATCGTAGGTGAGTATCCGGGACCTACATCCTGTGATAAGTACTGTACATGTTCTATTATAGGTGAGTATCCTGGACCTACATCCTGTGATAAGTACTGTACATGTTCTATCATAGGTGAGTATCCTGGACCTACATCCTGTGATAAGTACTGTACATGTTCTATTATAGGTGAGTATCCGGGACCTACATCCTGTGATAAGTACTGTACATGTTCTATTATAGGTGAGTATCCGGGACCTACATCCTGTGATAAGTACTGTACATGTTCTATTATAGGTGAGTATCCTGGACCTACATCCTGTGATAAGTACTGTACATGTTCTATTATAGGTGAGTATCCTGGACCTACATCCTGTGATAAGTACTGTACATGTTCTATTATAGGTGAATATCCGGGACCTACATCCTGTGATAAGTACTGTACATGTTCTATCATAGGTGAGTATCCGGGACCTACATCCTATGATAAGTACTGTACATGTTCTATTATAGGTGAGTTTCCGGGACCTACATCCTGTGATAAGTACTGTACATGTTCTATTATAGGTGAGTATCCTGGACCTACATCCTGTGATAAGTACTGTACATGTTCTATTATAGGTGAGTATCCTGGACCTACATCATGTGATAAGTACTGTACATGTTCTATTATAGGTGAGTATCCTGGACCTACATCCTGTGATAAGTACTGTACATGTTCTATTATAGGTGAGTATCCGGGACCTACATCCTGTGATAAGTACTGTACATGTTCTATTATAGGTGAGTATCCGGGACCTACATCCTGTGATAAGTACTGTACTTGTTCTATTATAGGTGAGTATCCGGGACCTACATCCTGTGATAAGTACTGTACATGTTCTATTATAGGTGAGTATCCTGGACCTACATCCTGTGATAAGTACTGTACATGTTCTATTATAGGTGAGTATCCTGGACCTACATCCTGTGATAAGTACTGTACATGTTCTATTATAGGTGAGTATCCTGGACCTACATCCTGTGATAAGTACTGTACATGTTCTATTATAGGTGAGTATCCTGGACCTACATCCTGTGATAAGTACTGTACATGTTCTATTATAGGTGAGTATCCTGGACCTACATGAATTACAGTTACCCACACATATATGTAACCTTTTAAGATACATGCACTTAAGTACAAACAATGCATGAAACGCGTGTACGATAATACGAGTTCCTTTGTTTGCCTTATTGTATTTGTTCGAATTATGATATGCATGCCGTTATTTATATTACATGTAATATAATTATTGTTGTTGTTACTGTTGAATGTTATTGTTGTAAGTGACAGCTAATTAGATATCATATTTGTTCCACAATTATTGTATTCTTCCAAAGCACTTGCGTTGTAAGTAGCACGCGTTCTTGTTTAAATAGATGAAAATACAATGCCACTGTCGTTTGCAAAAGCGGTACAAGAATGCACTTGCTGTTGTTGTTTTTTTTTAATTCTGGTTGTTAGTTGTTGTTTTTTGCCGCAAACACATGTTAAATGATTATACAGTATATACACACCTTCACACGCTCACTTACACACAAACACATATTCCATACAAACATTCGGCTTTAATGATAGGATCAATTCCCATTGCTATTTTGGTTTAAACAATTTCTTATAAAAAATCAAAACATTCATAAGCTCACCATAGTTTAGGGTTCGTCCGTCTATTTTGTCAGCCCAACCGGCATGATAGCGGAGGCAGCCGAGTGTAAGCTCGATGTCAATGTAGAAGATCTGCTGATAAACCTTACCGGAGTCCAGGGTCTCAAGGCTCTGCAAGTGATATCATTGTCACTTTTGTAGTTTTGACATAACAAGTTGTTATTGTCCTTGCTTCACATAAAGCAATTTTGTGAGGTGTTAAGGTTTAATCCTTGAGAAAAGAATCGTTAGTGTTTTTGTAATGTGAGTACAGTTTAAAGCGGTTTGGACACGGACGGTCAATTTTGCTTGCTTTTCGTTTTTTTGGAACCCTATTGAATAAAGCAATAAAGCATTACCTCTAACCACGAGATTACATATGAACATACTGACCTTTAAAAGACTGTTGTCTTTAGATTAGAAGAATCGTAGGCGTCGCTACGCTTTTCAACTATTCTGATCTGTTGATCTCAACAACCGAACATCTCCGAAATGCGCATGCGTGAATATCAGTCACTTGCATACGTCAGTCATAAATTCTAAACAGATTGGCTCGATAATGACGCAAAAATTAAACCAAATACAATGCGGATCGCGTAGTTCTATGTGCCATGTACTTGCCTAAAACTGTGACAAAGTCACTTGAAAAAATAAAAATAATCTCAATAATCCTATGGACTGCCCCCACTTTTCAGAACTAATTCCACGAGAATATCTATGCATATTGTAAGTTTAGCAGTCTATTCTAGTGTTTTTTTCTGTTTGAGATAGCTATATTTGTATATCAGCGGTTGTAATACGAACCTACAAAATACGAACGACTGCAAAACTTAACAAATAAGCAACAACAAAAAACACAACAAAAAACAACAACAAACAAATAACTACAACAACAACAAAAAAAAAAACACACCAGAAATTCGAAAAGATCAGAGTATTAATAGAACCCCTACTTACTGCAAGATAAATCCTATCCCTCTCCACAAGATCAGCAAGTTTGTTCAAAAGTTGTCCCCTCTTGCTGGCATCCATTAATCGCCATGGGGAGCCATACTGGAAAGCTGCCTTGGCCGCCTGCACGGCTTTGTCCACATCAGCCTAAATCAAAGTTGCCAGTTCATAATTATATTTATAAACATGTTTTTTTTAACGTGTGGCTAAATTTATTAGGTTAGTTTGAAATAGTTTTAATATTAAAACAAGCTCGTTTCCTTTTTAGGTTAGGGAAGAACTCTTCGGTCCAGGTAATGTTGTCTTTGTATTGCTAGATGTCGATTTGCAAATACAAATACTAGAATTATATCCCCTATATAATTTATCCATATCAGCCCTGATGTCCCCTATATGACTTCACCATATCACCCATTATGTCCCCTACATAACTGCACAATATCACCCATTATGTCCCCTATATAGCTGCACAATATCACCCATTATGTCCCCTACATAACTGCGCAATATCACCCCTTATGTCCCCTATATAGCTGCACAATATCACCCCTTATGTCATCTATATAACTTCACCATATCACCCATTATGTCCCCTACATAACTGCACAATATCACCCATTTTGTCCCCTATATTGCTGCACAATATCACTCATTATGTACCCTTCATAACTGCACAATATCACCCATTATGTCCCCTACATAACTGCACAATATCACCCATTATGTCCCCTACATAACTGCACAATATCACCCATTATGTCTCCTATATAGCTGTACAATATCACCCATTATGTCCCCTACATAACTGCACAATATCACCCATTATGTCCCCTACATAACTGCACCATATCACCCCTTATGTCCCTCTACATAACTGCACAATATCACCCCTTATGTCCCCTATATAGCTGCACAATATCACCCCTTATGTCCTCTATATATCTTCCCTATATCACCCATTATGTCCCCTACATAACTGCACAATATCACCCATTATGTCTCCTAAATAGCTGCACAATATCACCCATTATGTCCCCTACATAACTGCACAATATCACCCATTATGTCCCCTACATAACTGAACAATATCACCCATTATGTCCCCTACATAACTGCACAATATCACCCATTATGTCCCCTACATACCTGCACCATATCACCCATTATGTCCCCTAAATAGCTGCACAATATCACCCATTATGTCCCCTACATAACTGCACAATATTACCCATTATATCCCCTACATAACTGCACAATATCACCCATTATGTCCCCTATATAGGTGCACAATATCACCCATTATGTCCCCTACATAACTGCACAATATCACCCCTTTTGTCCTCTATATAACTTCACCATATCACCCATTATGTCCCTACATAACTGCACAATATCACCCATTATGTCCTCTATATAACTTCACCATATCACCCATTATGTCCCCTACATAACTGCACAATATCACCCCTTTTGTCCTCTATATAACTTCACCATATCACCCTTTATATTCCTTATACAAGTTGCATGTTTGCTTTTTTTGTTCAGTTTGTAAACTTAATATCTATGTATTTCTTGTATCTTCTTAAATGGAGAAATAAAGATATACCCATTGTGCGCCCTTTATAACTATACTATATCACCCCTTATGCCCCTTTAACCATATCACCCCCTTGCGCCCCCTATATAACATTATATTAGCAATTGTGCGCCCTATATAACATCGCCATATCATCCCTTGTGTCTCATATATAACGTCACTCTATCACCCCTTATATCCCGTATATAACATCACCATATCACACCTTATATCCCCTATATAACTTCACCATATCAGCGTGATGCCCCCTATATAATTTCACTCTATCACCCCTTACGTACACTACACTACACCCACTACACCCAGTTTACAACTCTCTATAAAATGTTATCAAATAGCATCTAATGAACGTTTGATCATCTAACATTAGTATTACCGTATTAACATTTTTAAACATTACAGTTGATCATCACAGCGCCTATATTACATTGTTATTATCCCCCGTTTAACCTTCACACCACCTTAATTACCCTTACATTATCACTGGCTTAAGTATCAGACTATTTAAAATTACCCTTATAACCTGCTTGACCAGCATGTTGTCTTTGATACAATTACCATATCACCACCTGTCTATCAGACTGACATTATTATCAATATCTTATCTGGGCTTGACCATCACAGTTGCTTAGTTACAACTGCCATATAATTTTACCATCACTTTGACTTTATAGCCATTAACTTATTACCACTTGTCCATCACATCGGAATTATTACCACAACCTTATCACCACCTGACAATCAAATAAACTTTATTACCAATACCTTACCACCGTTTGACCAGCATGTTGTCTTTATTACAATTATCATATTACCAATTTACCATAACTTTAAATTGATTACCATTACCTTACCACCGCCTGACAATCCCATTGACTTTATCACCATTACCTTATCTCCCTCCTGTACATCACAGATCTTGGCGCCAGTTGCTGGGTTTACGGTCGTGAAAGTTTTGCCACTGACAGAGTCCACCCACTCGTTGTTGATGAAAATCTAACAAATTGAAAACGGTCAGAATTGCAACATTGGCATATTTGATCGCCGCAGCCGGACATCATACCGCGTTGTTCACTTTAATAATAATAAAATATAACGTTCACTGACGAAGCAGTGTCACGTTTATCTGAATATCAAATAAAAATACATATTATCTTCTTGGTTTTAAAACCAAAATGGGATTACGGATGTGCAATCAGATAAAATGGTTACTATTTCATTTGGGAATTAAACTTTTGTTTGCTGTTACGATCGTGTTTTCTTTATCGACAAAACCGTAAATAATGAATTGGTTTTGAGTAAGATAAAAAACCATGATCGACTTTCTGCAATTGTCATGTTTTTATCTTTACACAAGATATGTCAGTTCAACTTTGTCCAAGCGCCTGGGGGACATAATGTATAATAAAAGCTGTGAACATTACTATACCTTTTCAAATATTCGTTTATTTAATAGTTTAGATAAAGGAGAACTCTTCATCTATCCATAACTGCACTTTAACAGTGTCGACCAAATATCCTTCATGTTAACGTCTCTGTTAAAGGTGCTATCCGACAGTTTGCCTACATCTTATATATGTACAAACGTCTGTAAAAAAAGAACGATTGAGATTCCTACAAAAAATAAACATCGACGTCACAGTGGATGACGTGAATAAACTAAAACATTCGTAGTCACATTGTTTTTTTGGTTAAAAAATAGCCAACATTGCAGCGTGGCTCAGATAGGAAATACATGTTTGTAATGACAAGTGTGGTGTTATGGCTCACTTTTCAGACGGGTGTAGGACATTAATAAACAATATTTGGCGAGATCTGTTCAGATAGCAATGGTTTACTTACTTGTTTTAATGAAAATATTTTTGGTCCAAACTGTCGGATACCAACTTTATAATCTCCAACTACACGTGCATTAACACAGGATGTTTGAATGAGTTTTATACCGCTGCTCCTCATCTTATTTAGTTTGGTACAGTTTTTAGGAGAACTGCCCCCACGGCATTGCTACAAATGTACGTTCCCTGGCAAGCATACACCCAACACCCTCAACCGGACTGCCCTTACAATGGAAGCTGTGCTTACAAACTGATCTGAACCTTGCAGTGCCCCTCGTGTCACTTTCCGGCAAAAAATATTATTTGGCATAATTGAAATAAATAAACTTCAACAGTGTTATTCATTAATGATCAGTGATCAAATAGATTTGAGATCCTTCCACTCTATGCTGCGACATTTCTTTTTCGTTTTGAATTACATCAAAATATAATTATAATATTTATGGTCCTACTTTTTTATAATATAATTACTTTAAATTTTAATATATCTGGGTTATTTGGAATATAATAATTATAGTAAATGATAACAGATATATTGAGAGAAACAAAAAAGGCTTAAAGACGACCACGGAAGATCGCTCGGCACATTCAGTTTGAGCACAAGCGCTCTTCAGCAGGAAGGAAGTTAATTAGTAAATTTAGGGTTAGAGTGCCTCAAAACAGGGGGATAAGGGTTCGAATCCCTGTATGGGTAGGCATGGTCAACTCTTTCCCCCTCCTACTGTTTCACTTTGACAGTTATTTCTGCAACTCTCCACTGGATGGGGAACATGTGTAGTTTTAAATTAAAATTGTGTACAGCTATTAATTGATTACAAGCATATGCTCCAGTTGTACCCATTGTACAAATAAATAACCTACTAAATAAATAAATAAATAAATAATAAAAATACATAATAAATAAATAAATAAAAAATAAATAAATAAATAATGAATGAATGAATGAAAATTAAATGAATAAATAAATAAAACGTAAACAATATAATTTTTGTTTTGATATGTTCAGCATACACAGAACTACAAAATATGGCAAAATGGAAAAAACACAAACAACATAAATCAGTTTTCAGGAAATTTGTCAAACTTGAGAAAAACACTTGACTTTATTTGCATAAATTGTGGTCAAATTATCATACTATATTGGAAATAGCATATATATTTTGTACTATACAGTGAATATACTATCTAATAATGTTTTAGTGTTTAACCGATTGTATGCAACAAACTAAAAGAGATTTCCTTTTAGAAAATATTTGAGTCATACTTTTATTGTGTATTTATATTCTTTGTAAACATGGAAAAGTGTTTGAAAATTTATGAAATTTATTGAAAGAATATTTTAACCCATGGTTTAGGTAATGGTTATAGCACATACAAAAATAGCAAATAAACCCCATTTTTCTTTCCATATATGAATTAAGTATACTTTTCTTATAAAATATGTAATTAATAAAATTCAGGACTCGTCTATAATGTGGATTCTAACCTGCAACCTATTATACGTACATTCGCATAAGATACTCTCTTCAATACAATGGCAAGTTTATGTATTTATTATAACAATTGCAGATGTTAACAAGTGAAGTGCCGCCACATCCTACATCCGTCTATAGAGGAAATAAGATCGTTCAAAGAAAACAATGGGTCATTAACACTGAACACAATTTCTGCAAGGTACATCTATTTTTATTCCTTGAATGATTTAATATTGACGCATCGTTAATGTACTTGCCTAATATAAAAATGTATAATTGAAATTCATTCAAATATAATCCAGTTATAAGTGCTTATGAAGAAATTGTCTATTGGAAACAGTTAAACAAAGCCGCGAACACTGGAACAGTATTGCAGTGTTAATGAAATACATAAAGCAAAGCGAAGTTTTGCAGACGAGGATAAACATGCCGATACTTATGGTATCCCAAAGATTCTCGATCAATGTAACATCTTTTTCTTGTTTAAAGCGACGTAAATGACAAACTGATTCAAGACATTTTTACAGATCTATATTCCTTTATGTTAAGATAGGCACGCCTCGAAACCTTCAACAAGGAGAAAAGTTTTTTCCCTCGATATTAAACCAGCCGACGGTCAATAATGTGGAAAAACACTCAATTCTATTTGAAACAAACTGCTATGAAACCGAAAAAGTCAGACTTACTTGGGTGAATTTTATTTCCGGTTTTCGAATGGGCGTTGGGGGTGTAGGTAAATCCATTTTGTTTCTTGTCTGTTTATTTAACTTGTAAGTAGAAAAAAATCAGACCTTTCAAATGCTTAAGGAAGTTCTTAACTGAGTTTTCTTTTTCAAAATGAAAAGCTTAGTTTATATTTACTGCTTATTTCAAACAAGTCCATCCTATTCGAATGCACTATTCTTATTGATAGCTTTTGTCTGGCAAATAGTTCGTAACGACTAAACTATTTCCGTAATCACTGTCCCGATGTGTTCCGAGTGCTGATTAACGTAAACAAGAATGTCAACGTGCATTTCGTCAGACAACGCTATTGTTTTTGTTTTCCTAACTTCCGTACATCCCAGATTTTCGTGATTTTCCGTGAGAACTAGATTTAACGGGGCGTAATCTTTTCCAGCGTGGATAAATTTGCGATTCTGTCAATATCATTGCACTTTATACATCCGAGGGACAATCGCACTGAAGGCTATTTTACCCGAGGAGTTCCAATTGACACACGGATCAATCGGAACACCTCGGATAATTCACGAATCATCTCTCGGATCAATCGGAACACCTCGGATAATTCACGAATCATCTCCCGGATGTATGTAGGTAGTCGGATCACCTCGGTCATTTCCCTTAATGAGACTTCTTTTGATAGAGACGTAAAAACAAAGATGGCAGCTCGGGTGACAGCTCACTACAGTACGATGCCAGTAAAACTTTAATTTGTGGCGGCTTCAAATTTAAATTACCCGATTTTAATTTACCCAGCGCAGCAGACACGCAGCTGTCAAACGATGACAGAGTTTATGTTTTGTGCAACTACTTAGGCATATTCTTCTTCCAACTTCCGGCGAACAAAACGATCCTGATTTTATTAAGTATTATTGCACCTAGATACATCCCAGGGATGATTGTCCCGAGGACGGAATTACTGGAGGAGTTCCGATTGCTCTCGGATGTATGTAGGTAGTCAGATCACCTCGGCCATTTCCCTAAATGTGACTTTTTTGAGACAGACATCAAAAACAAAGATTGCAGCTCGGGTGATATTGCAATGACATTTGTAAATTAATTCCTTTTTGATAATAATTTAAAATATAGCTTCATCCTCACCTCTCACTTAGAATTGTTTACGAGCATGTAGTCTAAATGAAAGTATGCTCTGCAGAGATGTATCCTGGGGAATTGGAGGATGCAGCCCCCACCAACCAGGTAAAGATTAGAGTTGTGAAAACATTCATGTAAGCTTAAAATACTAAGCTTTTAAGCAAAATTTGTCTGTTGAATGCTTCGGTCGAAGTAAGGGTCCCTAACAATGTATTCATATCTAGTATTTGTTGTGATAAAATTGAATGGATCTCGATTCATACCCCACCTCCCCCACCTCCATCCCCCCAAACACATCACCAAAACTTTCCGGATTCGCCCCTGATGTTCTGATTATTAACTTATACATAAAGTCCTACAAAACGTCCGGTTGTACATCCACTTATGATGACTTCAAGTTGGACAGATTCACTTAATTAAGACAGAACAGGAACTTTACAGTAGTACACATGTTTGTAAATGACTGCGGGGTTCGGGAGTTTTCGATGTGAACTTGACAATTGATTATATTCTCATTGAAAGGTCGCCGTTGATATGTTACTCATTACAATATACATGTATTACATTAATACGTCTGTTGATCTGTTGGACTGGTTAAAGGGACACAACAGAGGTTAAAACATTACTGTGTGCAGTAGTTGTCAAACATTTAATGGATCCTCTTCGCATCATCTTCAGCTCTTTCTGTTCGCATCAGGGTTTTTATTTACTATATACACGTGTTAAAGTCTTAGACTTTTCTTAAAAAGGGAGCTTATCATGTCAGTTTTATATACTGTATAAAAATAACAACAGATGTTCAATTCAAAAAGAAGTTTCAGTATTTCTGATTCTCATGCAGTATGTGGTTGTTGTACATGGGATTAGGGATTAGGGATAAGCCGGCATTTTGCCGATACTGCGCAGCGACAGTTTCTATCATTATAGCACAGGGGCACTATGAGGTGTCCAGGGACTGAACCCGGCCGGTCCATTATACTGACACCGACGAGTCAGGCGTAATGCTGTCCCCTTAGCCCCGAGCGTTAGGAGGGAAGCCACTACTACCAACTTTAAAGTCTTTGGTTTGACCCGGACGGGGTTCGAACCCACGACCTCCCCCGCAAGCCGACGCTCTACCACCTAAACTATTGCGGCCGGTCTGTTGTACATAGAAATCGGCATGAAATAGCTCAATATGAATATACACATGTCGTTTTTCTCTGTTATATAATGTGTCATTTACCAACGTGTCAACAGGCAGTCTAACAAGGCCATCTTGTTGGGACTACTTCCCACCGCCCCATCCCCATTGTACCTCCAATGTTTAATTCTGAAGAAAATAGTTGACCTATTCCGAATGTTTCTACATCACCTCGGATGATTCACGAATTAAAATAATTCTCGGACACTGTGCCAATAGAATGACAGTCTGTGTAAAAGCACTTAAAGGATATTGGGTAGGAGTATTTTGAAAGTGCCGACTGTAAACGTTCTTCACTAAGACGGTGAAGCCTGTGTGTACATTTGTATACTTTGCATATTTTTATAAACGTTTCTTAATAAAATATAATTATATATCTTATTTATACACGGAACCATTTTAACGCAGAAACGCAAATCCCCCAGATCGGTTGGCTGTGAAGTATAGAGGTGACTGACATAGAGTGACCGTCACCGTCTATGTAAGAATGTCCTTCGGATGTTCGACCATTTTTGGAATCTCGATCCCGAGGTATTACGAGTGCTGACAGATGTCAAAACAAAATTGACAACACAGAAGTTGTCAAAACGACGCCATTGTATTTGTTTCCTAACTTCCGTCTATCTTTGACTTACTTTGACTTTGTGAATATCAATGACAACTAATTTTAAACGAAATCTTTTCAGGCGAACAAAAAGTGGCGATTCTGTAAGTATCAGTGCACCAGATACATTCCAACTTTGATGATACCATTGCTTATGAGTGAATATTGTCAAACTGTGTCGTTAAAAACGTTACATGTTCATCCTAAATGTTACATCACATTGATCAATCAACGTATTTTGTCTTGCATGGGAGAAAAGATTGGGTGAGAAAATTTTAAAACTTTATCCAAGTTTATCGCAAATTTATGTAAAAATCCGATAAGGCTCGGACATTTGAGACGGACCAGAAAAAAACAAACAAAAGGAGAGTAACGCAGGTCGGCGCTCCCCAACGGTCACCCATCCGTACACCGACCACGGTAACCGTTGCTTAACCGCGCAAATCGGGAAGCCGCTGAAACCGCGTCGCTAAAGAGTTAACCCAGCAGCGAGGCTGGTTTGAAGCGCTTATATTTCTACCCCTGCGGTCGTTACATTACTCCCCCCTCCGAGTAGTCTCGTCCCGAGACTTGGCCTGGGAAGTTCCGTGGGCACGCAACTCCAGTCCGGCAGTTGACTATCCCACCGCTGCCACCAATGTAACGCAGGCCGGCGCTCCCCAACGGTCACCCATCCATACATCGGCCACGGTTACCGTTGCTTAACCGCGCACATCGGGAAGCCGCTTAAACCACGTCGCTAAAGAGTTAACCCAGCAGCGAGGCTGGTTTGAAGCGCTTATATTTCTACCCCTGCGGTCGTTACAGGAGTCAATGTAAAATCTATGCGCAATAACCCTAGTAACCGGGCGGGGACTAGAACGACTCCAAATGGGGCATTATTGTTCACAGACAGTCGAGGCTCCAGAGCCTGCAGAAATGTGGTTGTTGTAGAAAACTTGGAAAAGCAAACCTTACTCGATAAAGCACAAAATAGTCAACATCATTTTTCAAATTTATTAAGTTTCCATAATCAATGGACAACAATCAGGTTAAACTGCACTTATTTATTCGTTGTTTGCTCCAGAAACACTCTATATTATATTCATTTACACTACATGACATTAATTATAGGCCTATCACAGAGTCATTTCAATCCAAAGTATGCTGTGGTCACTGAGTTATTTCTCAGTCGTGTCACAAGTTCACTGCATTCTTGGCGGTCACACGTGACAATTTTTAAAGCACTTGATGTTGCTGTTATAGCACGTGATGTGTCTGTTTATAGCACGTGATGTGGCTGTTTATAACTTGTTTGATGTTTTGATCACAATCTACAAAAGAGAACACATATGTTATGTTATAATTTATCGTAACAACAGTATGCACGCATTTAAATCCGACAGTTTGAACCAAATATATTTTCTCAAATAACCAAGTAAGTCATTGTTATCTGCAAAGGTCCTGCAAAATGCTGTACAGTAATGTCCTAGATATGTGTGAACAGTGCAGCATTAATCCCTACATTGTCACTGCAAACAGGTATTTCCTATCTGAGCCACGCTGCAGAGATAGCTATTTTTAAACCAAGAAAACTACGTGACAACTGGATTTTGAGACTACGATTTGTCGTCATCTAGGTTTTCCGCTCTGACGCATCTATTTCTAGAAGAGACCACTATCCTTCGTATTTATTGATTAGGAAAGAATGAAAATTTGAGTATTTTATCGCAATGTGTACTGTCTAACGATATGGATAGTGTTCGAAATCGTCTTCACATAGACTAAAACATAAGTTTATACAGAAATTATTCTTAAATCCTTCAAAACAGTGTCACATGAATATAATATAGGCAAACTGTCGGATAGTTAGTAAATACTTTAAAATATTGCGCATTTTCTTTTCGCATTATTTTTGCGCTTTACATGAACCTATAATTCATTATTCATTTAGATGTTCCGTTAAATTATGTGATGGAAAAATGTCATTGTATTTATCAACTGTCCTGCACAAATGTCACTTTACCCACTTTTGATTTCATTACATTTATATTTTGTACACCTTTCACAGTCTAATTATACAAACGTGTAAACTATATCAAATTATAAAAAATAGATGTATATATTTACTTACCGTCTTTATCTCGGAATATTGCGACAGGCCATATTCTCCCCTGAAAGACAATAAAAATATAAATGATTATTCCAAATCCTCGAAAATAATCCAGTAAACATGCTCTTATGTCCATTGTAATTAATCACTCGGGGTGGCCGTGGTGTATCGGGCTGAGTCACACACTGGTAAACTCCTTAAACACTGGAACCCTTCACCGCGTGCGTTCAAGTCCCAGTCGGGATGGAAACATCTATCTGGGAAGTTGGCCTGCTGTGCGCCAGTGGTTCTACCCAGACATGTGTCAGGGGTCTCCTCCACGAGAATAGCTGAAATTCGTTTCAATGACAACAATGTGTCGCTGCGAACAGTTTCAAGACTACCATTAAAACAACCTGAGCAGCGACGTCGGTTAAGTTTAGTTATAATGTAAAGTAAAAATAATCACTAGGCAATTAAAAATATATATTATCATATAAAAGAAACATTACTGATAAAACGTTTTGTAACGTTTAAACTCCATGGTTAAGTAATAGAAATCTATTTAGAGCATGATATACACATTTTAGATTTAAATTATAATGGTACATGCATTACAATTTTCCAACATAGACACAAATACTAGATAAAAATAATCAGTTACATATACTTTTCTCCAGCAGAAACAGTTTCTGATATAGAAACCACAATCATGACATAATAGCAGTTGGAATTTTGACCAAGAATCAAACATAGAAGTAAACCTACAGCTCTCGCCCAATGCCGGACTGCTTGAAGCCGCCAAATGGTCCTTGGACACCGGTGGCGTTATAGCAGTTAACCCTGGAAAATTAAATGAATATAGTTTATCCTAAAATGAACAATTAAGGCTCACACAATATGTTTAATATATTACCATAGTTCTAGTTCTCTACATTCTATCTCATTTATCTAATCAAATATATGTACATGCTTAACCAGCTTATTTTTGAACACTTACATCTCATTTTAGCAGAATGTTTCCATACATAGTGACAAGGTCTCCGAAGCACGTATTCTGTCAACTAAGATCAAATCTCACCTACAACTAACAGAAATTTTCAGCCTGTACTCAGCTGGTAAGGTCAACGCATTGTCAAGGTCATTTGTGATGTTAATGTACGATTAACATAATCTCAAATTATTTGCAAAACAATATTAATCCTACCAGAATTTTATAAGAACTAAGGACGAGTGCTCAAGCATACACATTCGGTGTAAAGTCCCTCCAACCGAACCAAAAAGATTTTTCACATGTACTCTAGTGGTAAAAATCAAAGCCGCCAAGAAATATCTGCAAACATACCAGACAGATCCCGCCTGGGCTCTGCTAGTGAACGTCAAGGCTGTTTCAAGATCCTTAGTAAAGATGGCGGCCGCCAGTCCATACTCTGTGTCGTTGGCCCGGGTTATCACTTCCTCCATGTCACGGAACTTCAGGATCTGCTTGCACAGGACCGAAAATCTGCAAAGGGAATATGACGGTCTTTCACATAATTGTGCATTTTATGTGCCTGTGTTTTTTCTTTATTTTTGTTGTTGTTGTTATTTTAATTAAAAAAAAACTGCAATTCCACGAAAAGGGAGAAGTGTTTCATAGTTTTGTATCCGAATGATTTTGTTATATAAATATTCTTTTATCTTTAAGATTTAACACAAAAAAACTGTTTGACAACAAACAATGTACTAATCATATGCTGTATTCTCTTATCTTTCGATGATACGCACTTCATCAAGGTAAACTACTTATATTTTGGAGTTGATATCAGCTCGATATATATGCTCATCAAAATGGACTTTCCATTTCTCTTTAGTGTGAAAAGTCATCAAAATAGCAAATGACAATACATTGAGTAATACTTTATCAATAACGTTGACAAAGAGCAGGCCTTACTATCTACAGTTATGAGATACATAAAAGAAATAGTCCTTTACGTTTAAGTTACTCACAGATGGACTCGAAGAGTTTGCCTTAGTTACTGATATTAATCTCATTGTTGGCGTATCAAAAATCGATGTATTATTCAAACGAAAATAACTAAAACATCTGGTATACATTTTAGTCACTACATTTCTGTACAAAAAAAAAAAACGGTGTATTCCACTATTAAATATTAGTTTTCAAAACATTTCATTTTAATTTTTATCCAGCTCTTTATGGAAACCAATCCAATGATATAGGGAAAAAAAACACTTATGAAAATGGCATTCAGGCTGTCACTTAACTGCTTAACAGTTTCAACTCTCATGTTCTATTTTAGGTCTAACGACAATACAAGACATCGTAACACCAAGTTAACCGCTCCATTTAATGCATATAGTTATTTCAAAGAAAAAGGTCTGAACTCTAGTGTCTACCTCTTCTCGGCCGATCCGCATCTTCTCGTTGACACCAGAGAACACTGTGGGCTGTATAAAGAACCCTTCGTCTCCCAGCCTGGCACCGCCGCACTCCAACTTGGCACCGTCCTTCTTGCCGCTCTCAATCAGCTCCAGGATACGATTCATCTGCAGCTCACTGACCTGAATCACACAGGAATCCACATACATAATCACTTGTGTTTAGAATGGGATCAGACCGAAACAAACTGATCCTGACCCAGATATATGACCAGTTCTGGAAACATAAAGGATGTGAGACATCCAATACGCCCCACAGATCATACCATTTTGCGCTTAGAGAGAGATAATGAAAAAAATTTTCGGAAACTATAATTGGCATTGCCATTATTTTGTAAATTAATAAACAAGCAACGTCAATGTTTTTTCTGATGCTTATTATTGTTTATCATTTTCAATGTATTTTGCCAGCTAACGAGTTATTCGTTATTGTCTGCAACATTAGCAATGTTTTATTGCAAGCTACACTGTTACACATGACACAAACAGTTCGTTTCATAGAAAACACCAACCAAGACCGGGTTAAAATACTGAGATACCAAGAAGCCGAATTACTTTATTTTGAGTCCCCTTTCAAAACCTTCTTAGGGAAAACGTCATAATGTTTTGTGAGTTAGTATTATTCATGGGTGACCTTATATCGCGTATCTGTTTATTTCTAATTCCAAAACCGTAAGCAAAATTTTCATTTAAACCATATGATATCTGTTAGCAAGTACAATGTGAACTCCTTGCTAACTTTACATTACAATCTTCAAGTGATGTAAATGGAGAAAACTGAAAAGGACATCCTTCAAGAGACAAGTTGACATTGTCGTGAACTGGTAATGTTGACATTGCTATGTACTGTTAATGTTGGCATTGTCGTGTACTGTTAATGTTGACAAGTCATGTACTGATAATGCTGACATTGTCGTGTACTGTGAATGTTGATATTGCCGTGTTCTGATAATGTTGACATTTTCGTGTACTGTTAATGTTGACAAGTCATGTACTGGTAGTGTTGACATTGTTGTGTACTGTTAATGTTGACAAGTCATGTACTGATAATGCTGACATTGTCGTGTACTGTTAATGTTGACATTGCCGTGTTCTGATAATGTTGACATTTTCGTGTACTGGTAATGTTGACATTGTCGTGTACTGGTAATAGTGATGAGGAGTAATGTACTGGTAATGTTGACATTGTCGTGTACTGTTAATGTTGATGAGACATGTACTGTAAATGTTGACATTGTCGTGTACTGTTAATGTTGATGAGGCATGTACTGTTAATGTTGACATTGTCGTGTACTGTTAATGTTGATGAGCCATGTACTGTTAATGTTGACATTGTCGTGTACTGGTACTGTTGACATTGTCGTGTACTGTTAATGTTGACAAGTCATGTACTGTTAATGCTGACATTATCGTGTACTGTTAATGTTGACATTGTCGTGTACTGTTAATGTTGACATTGTCGTGCACTGTTAATGTTGACATTGTCGTGTACTGGTAATGTTGATATTGTCGTTGTACTGTTAATGTTGACATTGTCGTGTACAGTTAATGTTGTCATTGTCGTGTGCTGTTGATGTTGACATTGTCGTGTACTGGTAATGTTGACATTGTCGTGTACAGTTAATGTTGACAAGTCATGTACTGGTAGTGTTGACATTGTTGTGTACTGTAAATGCTGACATTGTTGTGTACTGTTAATGTTGACATTGTCGTGTACTGTGAATGGTGACATTGTCGTGTACTGTGAATGTTGACATTGTCGTGTACTGTGAATGTTGACATTGTCGTGTACTGGTACTGTTGACATTGTCGTGTACTGCTAATGTTGATGAGGCATGTACTGTTAATGCTGACATTGTCGTGTACTGTTAATGTTGACATTGTCGTGTACTGGTACTGTTGACATTGTCGTGTACTGTTAATGTTGACATTGTCGTGTACTGTTAATGTTGACAAGTCATGTACTGTTAATGCTGACATTGTCGTGTACTGTTAATGTTGACATTGTCGTGTACTGTTAATGTTGACATTGTCGTGTACTGTTAATGTTGACAGTGTCGTGTACTGGTACTGTTGACATTGTCGTGTACTGATACTGTTGACATTGTCGTGTACTGTTAATGTTAACATTGCCGTGTACTGATAATGTTGACATTGTCGTGTACTGTGAATGTTGACATTGTCGTGTACTGTTAATGTTTACATTGTCGTGTACTGTTAATGTTTACATTGTCGTGTACTGTTAATGTTGACATTGTCGTGTACTGTTAATGTTGACATTGTTGTGTACTGTTAATGTTTACATTGTCGTGTACTGTTAATGTTGACATTGTCGTGTACTGTTAATGTTGACATTGTCGTGTACTGTTAATGCTGACATTGTCGTGTACTGTGAATGTTGACATTGTCGTGTACTGTTAATGTTTACATTGTCGTGTACTGTTAATGTTTACATTGTCGTGTACTGTTAATGTTGACATTGTCGTGTACTGTTAATGTTGACAAGTCATGTACTGTTAATGCTGACATTGTCGTGTACTGTGAATGTTGACATTGCCGTGTACTGTTAATGTTGACATTGTCGTGTACTGTTAATGTTGACATTGCCGTGCATTGGTAATGTTGACATTGTCGTGTACTGTTAATGTTTACATTGTCGTGTACTGTTAATGTTGACAAGTCATGTACTGTTAATGTTGACATTGTCGTGTACTGTGAATGTTGACATTGCCGTGTACTGTGAATGTTGACATTGTCGTGTACTGTGAATGTTGACATTGTCGTGTACTGTTAATGTTGACATTGTCGTGTACTGTGAATGTCGACATTGTCGTGTACTGTGAATGTTGACATTGTCGTGTACTGGTACTGTTGACATTGTCGTGTACTGTTAATGTTAACATTGCCGTGTACTGATAGTGTTGACATTTTCGTGTACTGGTAATGTTGACATTGTCGTGTACTGGTAATGGTGATGAGGAGTAATGTACTGGTAATGTTGACATTGTCGTGTACTGTTAATGTTGATGAGTCATGTACTGTTAATGTTGACATTGTCGTGTACTGGTAATGGTGATGAGGAGTAATGTACTGGTAATGTTGACATTGTCGTGTACTGTTAATGTTGATGAGTCATGTACTGTTAATGTTGACATTGTCGTGTACTGGTAGTGGTAATGAGGAGTAATGTACTGTCAATGTTGACATTGTCGTGTACTGGTAATGTTGACATTGTCGTGTACTGTTAATGTTGACATTGTCGTGTACTGTTAATGTTGATATTGTCGTTGTACTGTCAATGTTGACATTGTCGTGTAATGTTAATGTTGACATTGTCGTGTGCTGTTGATGTTGACATTGTCGTGTACTGGTAATGTTGACATTGTCGTGTACAGTTAATGTTGACAAGTCATGTACTGGTAATGTTGACATTGTCGTGTACTGGTAATGTTGACATTGTCGTGTACCGGTAATGGTGATGAGCCATGTACTGTTAATGTTGACATTGTCGTGCACTGTTAATGTTGACATTGTCGTGTACTGGTAATGTTGACATTGTCGTGTACTGTTAATGTTGACATTGTCGTGTACGTTAATGATGAAATTGTCGTGTACGTTAATGTTGACATTGTCGTGTACTGATTATGTTGACCTTGTCGTGTACTGGTCATGTTGAAAAGTCATGTACTGGTAGTGTTGACATTGTTGTGTACTGTTAATGTTTACATTGTCGTGTACTGTTAATGTTGACATTGTCGTGTACTGGTAATGTTGACATTGTCGTGTACTGGTAATGTTGACATTGTCGTGTACCGGTAATGGTGATGAGCCATGTACTGTTAATGTTGACATTGTCGTGCACTGTTAATGTTGACCTTGTCGTGTACTGGTCATGTTGAAAAGTCATGTACTGGTAGTGTTGACATTGTTGTGTACTGTTAATGTTTACATTGTCGTGTACTGTTAATGTTGACATTGTCGTGTACTGTTAATGTTGACATTGTCGTGTACTGTTAATGTTGACATTGTCGTGTACTGTTAATGTTTACATTGTCGTGTACTGTTAATGTTGACATTGTCGTGTACTGTAAATGTTGACATTGTCGTGTACTGGTAATGTTGACATTGTTGTGTACTGTTAATGTTGACATTGTCGTGTACTGTTAATGTTGACATTGTCGTGTGCTGCTAATGTTGACATTGTCGTGTTCTGTTAATGTTGACATTGTTGTGTACTGTTAATGTTGACATTGTCGTGTACTGTTAATGTTGACATTGTCGTGTACGTTAATGTTGACATTGTCGTGTACGTTAATGTTTACATTGTCGTGTACTGTTAATGTTGACATTGTCGTGTGCTGCTAATGTTGATGAGTCGTGAACTGTAAATGTTGACATTGTCGTGTACTGTTAATGTTGACATTGTCTTGTTCTGGTAATGTTGACATTGTCGTGTACTGGTAATGTTGACAAGTCATGTACTTGTAATGTTGATGAGAAGTAATTACTAGTATAGTTGATAAGTCGTGTACTGGTAATGTTGATGAGTCATGTACTGGTAATGTTGATGAGGAGTAATGTACCGGTTTATGTTGATAAGTCATGTACTGGTAATGTTGATGAGTCATGTTCTGGTGATGTTGATGAGTCTTATACTGGTAATGTTGATGAGTCATGTACTGGTAATGTTGATGAGGATACATGTACCGGTAATGTTGATGAGGAGTAATGTACCGGTTTATGTTGATAAGTCATATACTGGTAATGTTGATGAGTCATGTACTGGTAATGTTGATGAGGATTCATGTACCGGTAATGTTGATGAGTCATGTACTGGTAATGTTGATGAGGAGTAATGTACCGGTTTATGTTGATAAGTCATGTACTGGTAATGTTGATGAGTCATGTTCTAGTGATGTTGATGAGTCATGCACTGGTAATGTTGATGAGTCATGTACTGGTAATGTTGATGAGGATTCGTGTACCGGTAATGTTGATGAGGAGTAATATACTGGTTATGTTGATGAGTAATGCACTGGTAATGTTGATGAGTCATGTACTGGAGACAAAGTTTACCTGCGGTCCAGCCTCGATAGAGTCAAATGGGTCACCGACTGTTCTCGCCTTGGCTCGCTCCACGGCTCTCTTGACATACTCATCGTACACATCCTCGTGAACGTAGGTCCGAGAGCCAGCTGTGCACACCTGACCTGAGTTGAAGAAAACGGCCTGGTGGGACCATTCAATGGCCTGGTCCACTGCAAATAGGAGTATGGAGAAATGACTACTTTTAAAAAAAAATATTTATGATGATGACAACAGTTGATACTTACAATGATAACACAGCATCTTAAAGTTTATCAAGACTGTTGTTGTTGCTGTTGTTTTGTTTTTAAATACAACACAGTGACCATTTGTGATCTTTATAGCGTTGTCCGGCTATTTGGTGGATTAAGATCTCAGACCAGTGTCTGAGTAAAACCACCGACGTACCGCAAGTCAGCTGATAGACCTTCCCACGAACGGAACTCGAATCCATACGGTGGAAGGCTAAGCAATGAGAGGAATTATCAAAACTGTAAATAAATAGCAATAACTTTAATCTGGCTTTGTAGATTGCTGTGTTTTGTAACAACTTCTGTATATCTTATTATGATGATAGTGATGATACTAATAATCAATCAATTAACAGCAAGTAATCTGATATTTACACATAACTGGAAGATTGTGGCTAAGAAGACTGGCCAAATAATTGCGACTGACCCCTCATTGGACCCATCTTTTGACGTAATGAAGGATAAAAAAGTCAGCAATGGAAATAAAATATAAATTGGCTATGTTGAAATTTAAAAATAAAAATTGATCTGTCCGAAATGCATTTGACTCTCCTACTTACGGTCTGCGTCCTTGCAGATTACCAGCGGGCTCTTGCCTCCCAGTTCCAGGGTGACCCTCTTCAGGTTAGACTTTGCCGCAGCCTCCATGATTTTCTTGCCCACCTATAAACCAATAAACCACCTATAAACCCGTAATAAACCTAAAAACAACCTATAAACCAGCAAAAAAAACATATAAACCAGTAGACCACCTATAAACCACTAAACAACATAAACCAGTAAACCACCTAAAAACCAGTAAACAACCTTTAAACCAAGAAACAACCTATAAAGCAGCAAACAACATATAAACCAGTAGACCACCTATAAACCACTAAACAACATAAACCAGTAAACCACCTATAAACCAGTAAACAACCTTTAAACCAGCAAACAACCTATAAACCAGTAGACCATCTATAAACCAGAAGACCATCTATAATCCAGTTAACCACCTATAAACCAGTAAACCACCTATAAACCAGTAAACCATCTATAAACCAGTAAACAACATATAAATCAGTAAACAACCATATAAATCAGTTAAAAACCTGTAAACCAGTAAACAACATATAAACCAGTAAACCATCTATAAAGCGGTAAACACCTATAAACCAGTAAACAACCAATAAACCGGTATACCGTCTAGAAACCAGCAAACAACATTTAAACCAGCAAACAACATATTCACAAGTAAACCACCTATAAACCAGTAATCAAACTATATACCGGTAAACAACGTTTAAAACAGTAAACCACCTATAAACCAGTAAACAAACTAAATACCGGTAAACAACGTTTAAAACAGTAAACCACCTATAAACCACATCATCTCATGATCACAACTTTATTTGTAAAAGTTACATTTAAACAATTTAACAACGGCGTAGCATAAGAACCTCTCTCTCGTCTCAATCCAGTCTCCTCTCCTTAGCTCTTCTTATCCACGCTTTTCTCTCATTCGGCACTCCTTATATATATAGTCAAAACTAATTGCTCATCCGAACTGAGCTCGCATATATTTTTGACAATTGTGTCATTCATACAGTACACCGTCTCAACGATTCCCGCCTATATTTTGAGGTATGCATCAAACACGGTCCGAATCGTGCCCCTTAATTGCCATTTTACAAGCAAACCAGCAAACAACCTATACACCTGTTAACAACCTATAAACCACTCAACAACCTATAAACCAGCAAACCACATATAAACTAGCAAACAACCTATAAACCAGTAAGCAAGCTATAGACCAGTAAACCACCTATAAACCAGTAAAACACACATAGAAGCCAGCAAACTACCTACAAACCAGTACACCATCTATAGTTTTATGCGCTAGATGCATGTCCCCCTTTTTCAGAAGTGTACAAAATCGTGTTTTTACATTAAATGCATGTGCTTGTGTATTTTGTGTTTATTATTTCATTGTGCTTGTTGATAGCGTGAAATTGTGTACATATATCTATAGTTCCTCTGGTAAGACTATACTTGAGTAATGTCTTTTGTAAATATAGAGGTATGGTACCTGTATGTTCACAGTTTCGTAAACAAAGAAATACATTAGAATACATTAAAAGAACCGAAATAAGCAACCGTAAATGAAAATGTTAAAACAATTTTTACACAGCAAACGCAAATATTTTTGCAAGAGATTTTTTCAAGGAGATCAAGAAGTTTTATATTTGAAGAAGAATGTGTATAAAAAAGAATAGCCCTTACAGCAGTCGATCCCGTGAATGCTACCTTACGGATGTCTTTGTGGTCGGCAATAGCGGCTCCGGCTGTAGGCCCGTATCCCGGCACAATGTTTACCACACCAGGCGGGAAACCGGCCTGGAAGGTACAATATTTTCAAAGGAACGAATAAACTAAAACGATCATGGATATTTATCGTTTAGCTAACAAAGAAAATGAAATTGATCTCATACAGAAGTTGGTCTTCTTTTCCGACGAAAGTTGGGTTGTAGTTTGGAGCTTTAATGTCAATTATCGAACTTTGTCATTTGTTAAGAAATTAACTTTGCGTTAAAAATTTAGGTTTGAAAAATTCAACGTGGAATATACTTTAAGAAATATGACACACAAACTTATGAGCAAAAGTCCCGGTACCGGTTATTTTAAGAGACGATAGGGTAGCAGTCAATAACATGAAGTACAATTGTTCTGTAAGAGCCATTTCAGATAAAAGAACCGAGTGTTCCGTTTTTAACAGTGTAGCTTGCAACAATAAAGTATAGAGTGCATTTATAAAAAAAGTATCCGTTTGGCGAGGTCTTGTTTAACAAAAGAAACTAAGTATACCGATGATAAAAATGCATGTTGAAATTACAGATGTAGCAGTAAGTCTAGTTCCCATCAGAGTTACCGTTCGTTAGTCTCAAATAAGGTAATGAATCGACTATATATATATAATATATGTCTCACATCCGTGTTCTTTCTTGTTAAATACAATGTAGTACGAACCTCCTTAATGAGGGAAGCCATGTACAGTGCAGTGAGTGGAGTTTGTTCTGCGGGTTTCAGTACCACCGTGTTACCACATGCAACGGCAGGGGCAATCTTCCAAGCAAACATAGCCAACGGAAAGTTCCACTGCCACAAAAACACAAATATTTAATACCAAAAGTAACATATTTTTATTTTAGGGGTCTTCATTAAGTAATAAACAGAAGCATAATAAGAAGAAAGTAGATTATTAAAGAAAATAGCTTAACTTTCGATAAAACGTTAGCGCTAAGCTCCCAAATGAATGTATAGATGGACTCATCAGTTAATAGTTTGGGTTTAATGTCTAGTCATTTACACGAGGAATAACCTTATAACTGAGCTGCGTTTCTATTTCTGTTTTTTTCCCAGTCATTTGTTTTCGGGTCTTATGTCATTTCTTTGGATTGGTCAGTTATTTATAGATTTTGTTACATTACAATCGGGTTGACAGTTTGACATTGTTTTCATATGTTAAACCGCAATTGTTCAGTTAAAAATATTTAAGACGTGGCAGCAATGTTTTGGCCAGGATTTTTTTCCTGCCGTTGATCATTTGTTTGGGGTCTTCTTTAACAAATAATCGATGGACGCCTCCATAATAACTTAAATCGTTTCAGGAAGATGCATTAAACAAACTGACGTACTGGTATGATCTGGCCGCACACTCCCACGGGTTCATGTCTGGTATACGCCGTGTAAGGGCCATCTAGAATAATAAGCAAACACTCTGAACTATCAGATATTCACCATACTGCAGCAAATGGTCAGCAAATAACAGCCTCTATCGCTATAGGAAGTCATAAAAGTTATATAGTTATATTGTTAATACTTGAATGTTGGTAACCACTTCTGGTTTCCAAAGGTGGATAAAGATGGTATATTTAGAAGAAACAACAGAAAAACAAGTTCGTAGTGAACAAATAGACAGAACGTGTAATAAAACAAGTAACTTAACGTCTGAAAAGGAGACCCACGATAATATATGAAAAAACGTTTATCTTAATATCTAGCAGTTACTCAAACAATGTTTATTTCATAAACAAGTGTTTAGATACAATGATGCATCAGACAAGGTGTTGTTCTGTTCTGTTCAAGAGAAGCATTGATGCAAAACATAAAATTTTCAAAGTTCTGTTTTAAACATTAAAGTACATTATCTGATGCACAACAACGTCACTTGACGAAGGAGAGGAATGCCTCTTGATACTTTCTTTTAAAGTGAGCTGAAAAATGTTGCTGAAATTGGTACGTCATGTATAAATTTAGGTTTAAAAAGTAAGATTGGAACGATGTCTGTTAACATAGATAGAATGCGACACATACATATATACAAGAAAAAGTTGATGCAGAGCATCAAAGTCGCCGGGAAATAATGTAAATATAGTATGTTGTAAACAGAGCATTCTACAAAAGAAAGTGTTTTCGCAACGCAGTTGCATATATGAGCCTTGACAATCGTATACCTCGGGCCAACATTTACATTACTAATTAACAGAATAACTCATTTTGTTTATGTACAAATCCTGTTTTAATCAATTATTCATCATCCAACTCAACCATCCATTAAATATTCATAATACACGAAAATTTACCCTTTAATACTAGAAATTCTCCCTAACTGTTGGTCTTTGCCTGTCTTTGTTGGTCATTGTCGGTCATTACAAATGTTAATTCATACATTATATATATGTTCACTTATTTTATATTTACTGATCCAATTATGTGCTTCAGGCCTCATATTGCTGGTCGTTAAATGGTAGACATTTGTAAAACCATAAAAATGTATCTCTATGTTATTCATAGTACATCAATTTCAGTCGGAAACAAATTGAACTAGGTATATATCTGTAAATTAATATTTGGCTCATTTTACATTAGCTCCATTTTGCCACAGTTCTTACGTTTATTGTTTTAAGCTTAAGTGGTTGTTGCTTTAAAAACAAAAGAATCCAAACACCATAATAGATATATAACAATTTGATCATTTTACTGCCGAAATAGCATAATTATAACCGTTAAAAATAATCACTTTTGACAGCTGTGACGTCACCCCATAGACATTTCGAAAACCAATTATAAATATTATAATATATTAAATAAACTTAACGGTCGCCGTTCTCGACGATCCTATAATAGAATGCTTATTGAGCTGTACATGGGGAATTGAGTCTATTTTGCAGATCTTCCGAATCCTGATTCCGCAAGTCCCAATCCAGTTCACGCTCCTTTGTTGTTTTCTTTTTGTTATAAATCAAGACGTTTGGTTTACCTATTTCCAGAATGAGGCTATTGTTGGACTGGTCGTATTTAAATAGCTATATAGCTGTAAGGTCCACGAATATAAATAACAACAAGGCTGCCATTTTCAGGTTATGTTTGTCAGAAATAAAGCATGTGTGCATAATTTCTTCTTTTCCTAAACCATCATTATCACTATTCTCCTCCTCCTCATCATCATCATCATCACAATCATTATAACTTACCATAATTGAGTGTTTTGCCGGAGATTTTGTCCGCCCAGCCGGCGTAGTACCGTATGGTGTTGATGGTAGCCAGTGTATCCATATAGAACGTCTGTGTGTACACCTTGCCAGCATTCAGCGTCTCAAGGCTCTGAAGCAAAAAATCTAACAGTGCAGAGACAGTTTAAACACTCTAACATGTATGGTTTTTGGAACATTTGGGTTAAAGGTGATATTCGACAGTTTACCTTTAACAAATGTATGTAACAATATTTTTCACGGTTTCTGTGAATTTATGCATAGTTTCTGCATACTCCTATATATGTCTGAGTACATAGTTTCTGCATACTCCTATATATGTCTGAGTACATAGTTTCTGCATACTCCTATATATGTCTGAGTACATAGTTTCTGCATACTCCTATATATGTCTGAGTACATAGTTTCTGCATACTCCTATATATGTCTGAGTACATAGTTTCTGCATACTCCTATATATGTCTGAATACTCCTATATATGTCTGAGTACATAGTTTCTGCATACTCCTATATATGTCTGAGTACATAGTTTCTGCATACTCCTATATATGTCTGAGTACATAGTTTCTGCATACTTCTATATATGTCTGAGTAAAGACGATTTTGAACACTACACATAAGTGAGGAAGTACACATTGAGAAAAATAACTCTAAATGTTCATTCTTTCTAAATCTACGAAAGTGATCTCTGCTAAAAAATAGACCTCTCTCTGCAGCGTGGCTCAGATAGGAAATACCTGTTTGTAATGACAATGGGAGTGTTATGCTTCGCTTTTCACACAGATCTAGGGCATTAATGAACAGCATTTTGCAGGACCTTGTCGGGTAGCAATGACTTGTTTGGTTACTTTAGAGAAATATTTGGTCCAAACCGTCGGATTCCACCTTAAAGGTAATAAGAAAATAAGCAAATAGATCATGTGTTAAAGGTTGTATCCGATTGTTTGGACTCTTCGCAAATAACCAAAATAAACTAGTGTTATATGGAACTGTCTTGGAAAATGCTGTTGATTGAAGCACTTAATCTGTGTGAAGCATAAATCACCACTTGACATTGCAAACAAGTATTTCCTATCTGAGCCAGGCTGCAATGATAGCTATTTTTAAAGTAGTAAAACCACGTGACAACTTACTTTCCAGATCACGCTATATTAGTATCTATTTTAGCAGAGCTCACGGCCGTGCTTATTTGTGGATTTTGAAAGAACGAATTTTTAAAGTTTTTATTTTCGCTATTTTTACTTAAAACTATAGGTGGTGTTCAAAATCGGCTTTACTTAGAGTAAACGATGAGTTTATGCACAAATTAAGCTCAACTTCCACAAAACAGAGGTAAGATATTACTTCATGTACGTGATAGCACTTTCATGTATATGATACCACCTTCATGTATGTGATACCACCTTCATGTATATGATACCACCTTTGAAATAGATTCATAAAAATTATAAGTTGTGTTTGGACTTTCAATGCAGGCAATGCTTCCGCTGACATTATTTTTTGTTTGTTTCGTAATATATAAGATGGTTCATTTGTTATAACCGTTTTAATAACAATTTTAAAGTTATAATATTGTTAAACTTCAATCTAAAACAAGGCATAATGTTACACTGAACAGATGACAGTTAAATATTCTAGTAATAAGTGTGCAAATTATGTTCTCTGAAAAGCTGCTACGGGGAAAGTTATATCTATTTCGACCTAATAGCTCTGATTCATTTGAACAAACAATTATTAATATGGGTATTTTACGTTTTACTTGCTTTGATTTAATTTCTGGTACAACATAAGGGTCAAACGTGCCCCCAACTCACAGCCAAATAATGTCTATCTCTCTCAACCAGATCGGCGAGTTTGTTCAAAAGTTGTCCCCTCTTGCTGGCGTCCATCAGTCGCCATGTAGAGCCATATTGGAAAGCTGCATTGGCCGCCTCCACGGCTTTGTCCACGTCAGCCTGTAGCAAATAAGATTGGTCAGTTTAAACATGGGTCAGTTTAAACATAACTTTACAAAACGGTAATTTTGAAAATCTGATTGGCCAGTTTGAAGTGTTTAGGCATGGAAAAACTGCTTTGGCTAGTTTACGGTTTCTGTTCCTGGTGATCGTTTTTCTGCACCAAAAAACTCATTCATTTTTCCGGATAACCATCACCATAGATAATTTAGTTGCATAAACTGTCGCACTTAAGCACCCATCTGTACATATCACAACCCTTATGGCCGTTACCATATCAACCGCTCGACCTTCACATTGCCTGTATTACCATAACAGTATCACCCGCTCGACCTTCACATTACCTGTATAATCATTACAGTATTATCCGCTCGACCTTCACATTGCCTTTATAATGATTACAGTATCACCCGCTCGACCTTTACATTGCCAGTATAATCATGACATTATCACCCGCTCGACCTTTACTTTGCATGTTTTACCAGAACAATATCACCCGCTCGACCTTTACATTGCATGTTTTACCAGAACAATATTACCCGCTCGACCTTTACATTGCCTGTACAATCATTACAATATCACCCGCTCGACCTTCACATTGCCTGTATATTTATTACAAAATTAACCGCTCGACCTTCACATTGCCTGTATATTTATTACAGTATCACCCGCTCGACCTTCACATTGCCTGTATAATCATTACATTATCACCCGCTCGACCTTCACATTGCCTGTATAATCATTACATTATCACCCGCTCGACCTTCACATTGCCTGTATAATCATTACATTATCACCCGCTCGACCTTCAAATTGCCTGTATAATCTTTAAAGTATCACCCGCTCGACCTTCACATTCCAGTATAATCATTTCATTATCACCCGCTCAACCTTTACTTTGCATGTATTACCATAGCAATATCACCCGCTCGACCTTCACTTTGCCTGTATGATTATTACATTATCACCCGCTCGACCTTCACATTGTCTGTATAATCATTATATTATCACCCACTCGACCTTCACATTGCCTGTATATTTATTACAATATCACCCGCCCGACCTTCACATTGGCTGTATTATCATTACATTATCACCCGCCTGAAATTCATATTACCTATATAATTATTACATTATCACCCGCTCGACCTCACATTGCCTCTATAATCATTACATTATCACCCGCCCGACCTTCACACTGCCTGCATTACCATAACAGTATCCCCTGCTAGACCTTCACATTGACTGTATAATCATTACATTACAACCCGCTCGACCTTCACATTGCCTGTATAAATATAACATTATCACCCGCCCGACTCTTACATTGCCTGTATAATCATTACATTATCACCCGCCCGACTCTTACATTGCCTGTATAATCATTACATTATCACCCGCCCGACTATCACATTGCCTGTATAATCATTATATTATCACCCGCTCGACCTCACATTGCCTCTATAATCATTACATTATCACCGCCCAACCTTCACATTGCATGTATTACAATAACAGAATCAACCGCCCGACCTTCACATTGCCTATATAATCATTACATTATCATCCGCTCGACCTTCACATTGCCTGTATATTTATTACATTATCACCCGCTCGACCTTACATTGCCTCTATAATTATTACATTATCACCCGCTCGGCCTTCACATTGCCTTATGATCATTACATTATCACCCGCTCGACCTTTACATTGCCTGTATGATTATTACTTTATTACCCGCTCGACCTTTACATTGCCTATATAATCATTAAATTATCACCCGCTCGACCTCACATTGCCTGTATTATCATAACATTTTCACCCGCTCGACGTTCACATTGCCTATATAATCATTACATTATCACCCGCTCGACCTTCACATTGCCTGTATATTTATTACATTATCACCCGCTTGACCTCACATTGCCTCTATAATCATTGCATTATCACCCACTCTACCTTCACATTGCCTGTATGGTCATTACATTATCACCCGCTCGACCCTCACATTGCCTGTATGATCATTACATTATCACCCGCTCGACCTTCACATTGCCTGTATGATCATTACATTATTACCCGCTCGACCCCCACATTGCCTGTATGATCATTACATTATCACCCGCTCGACCTTCACATTGCCTGTATGAGCATTACATTATCACCCGCTCGACCTTCACATTGCCTATATAATCATTACATTATCACCCGCTCGACCTTCACATTGCCTGTATATTTATTACATTATCACCCACTCGACCTTCACATTGCCTGTATATTTATTACATTATCACCCGCTCGACCTAACATTGCCTGTATAATCATTACATTATCACCCGCTCGACCTTCACATTGCAAGTTTAATCAGTATATGATTTTATGTACAGTAGTGAACCAGCGTTTAAGGTTATGTTAGTCACGTTTATGGGTTGTTTACCTTTGTAGTATTAATGACCTATTTCGCATGACGTAGCATGTTATCGATTATAGCTGGAAAGGAAAGAATCATGCTAGAAAATTAATTCGTTTATTTTTAACTGGGTTTCGTGAATGTTCTGGAGACTTCTGTGTTCTAGAAATTCTTTGGGTCTATATAAGGGCTTGTTAGCCGATTTAAGTTTAAGTTTGGACATATAGTTTGGAAAAACTTGCTCTTTTCTTGTTCTACGTTTGGATTATTTCAACTGTGCGTATCTACGATGACATTCTACCGAAAACTCCTCAGGATTATTCGACGTTGGATTATTAATTAGACTATTAAAGAGGCACCTCCGAAAGGGACGAACTGTAAGCTAACATTAATTTTGCATTCTTAAATTTTGTCTGATATATTTGTTATTAATTTGTTACGCCATAGATTTAATTGTTTATTAAAATAAAACATTATTGTTTGTTGCTGGCTTGTTCTTTCTGTTACACCATTTCGTCGTTTAATAGACGTGCCATTTTATAAATACATCTGAAATAGCGACACGGGTCGTAACAATTATCACCCGCTCGATCTTAACATTGCCTGTATAATCATAACATTATCCTCATCACATTTTCTTAACATGTATTTACCTTAACTTGTTCTTATTAATTAGTTATTATCACATTGACCATCACAATGCCTTTAAAATCATTACCTTAAATTCTACTGGACTATCATATTGCCTGTAATACCATTCATTATCACCCGCCTAAACTCACACCGCCTGTAATACCATAACATTATCACTGCTTGACATTACCACTGCCTGTATTACCATAACATTATCACTGCTTGACATTACCCTTGCCTGTATTACCATAACATTATCACTGCTTGACATTACCACTGCCTGTATTACCATAACATTATCACTGCTTGACATTACCACTGCCTGTATTACCATAACATTATCACTGCTTGACATTACCACTGCCTGTATTACCATAACATTATCACTGCTTGACATTACCTTTGCCTGTATTACCATAACATTATCACTGCTTGACATTACTACTGCCTGTATTACCATAACATTATCACTGCTTGACATTACTACTGCCTGTATTACCATAACATTATCACTGCTTGACATTACTACTGCCTGTATTACCATAACATTATCACTGCTTGACATTACTACTGCCTGTATTACCATAACATTATCACTACTTGACATTACCCTTGCCTGTATTACCATAACATTATCACTGCTTGACATTACCTTTGCCTGTATTACCATAACATTATCACTGCTTGACATTACTACTGCCTGTATTACCATAACATTATCACTGCTTGACATTACCCTTGCCTGTATAACCATAACATTATCACTGCTTGACATTACTACTGCCTGTAATACCATAACATTATCACTACTTGACATTACCCTTGCCTGTATTACCATAACATTATCACTGCTTGACATTACTACTGCCTGTATTAACATAACATTATCACTGCTTGACATTACTACTGCCTGTATTACCATAACATTATCACTGCTTGACATTACCACTGCCTGTATTACCATAACATTATCACTGCTTGATATTACTACTGCCTGTATTACCATAACATTATCACTGCTTGACATAACTACTGCCTGTATTAACATAACATTATCACTGCTTGACATTACTACTGCCTGTATTAACATAACATTATCACTGCTTGACATTACTACTGCCTGTATTACCATAACATTATCACTGCTTGACATTACCACTGCCTGTATTACCATAACATCATCATCCGCTCGACTTTCACAATGTTTACGGTAAATTACTAGTACCTTATCTCCCTCCTGGACATCACATATTTTGGCGCCAGTTGCCGGGTTAACTGTTGGGAAGGTTTTACCACTAACGGAGTCCACCCATTCGTTGTTGATGAAAATCTGGAATTTATGACATATTTTAAAAATTAAGTCAACAAAACAAATGTGCCAAAACGCGCGCCTTAAAAGGGTTTAAAATTCGAATCCGAAATGCAGTGGTTTCAGTGCGGTTTCAACGAAATGCATTTAGAGTGTTTCAAATAAAGTAAAAATATCATTTGATAAAGTTGGGGAAATATTAAAGAAACAAGAGAAGAAAGATAGTTCGATGATGAGGAGGATAAAAATGATGATAATAATGATGACAATAACGACCTCTAACCTTACCTGCGTATACTTAATCTCTGGACTCTTTAGAGGTGGTGGTGGCGCCGGATAACTCATGGTGCTGTCTTTATGTGGAGGAAACACTCACAATCAACTCGTTCGTTATATCTGGAAAATAAAAGAACTCTGCCCAACGTGTCGAAAAGGACATAATTTCACTATGCTGGAGTTCATGGTTTATGAACGCAAGTCGTGAGCTCGCAAATCAATTAAGCGCTCTGCGGCTAAGTCGCTCGCACGGCGACAAGCGTTTACAAATCATGAACTTCAGAAAAATGGGCTTCAATCTTAATAGTTTTCGTTATATTTGGAGACATATTATTAGTTTTAACGTTAGAGTTTAAAAACTTTAAAAATTATCACGCTGGGAAATGAACTTTGAATCAACAGCACGTTACGTATGACACGCCAAGTCGCGGATATGAATTGTAATGACAAAGCCAAATTAATGTATTTTATTGATAAAAAGTCGCATTTCCTTCCACAACATAAGGCATAAAATGCATAAGCTTGTTTATTCACGCATATCCTAACGGCATTCAAAGGTCACGTTGATAATGCGGGCACAGAAACGAGCTTCATTTTGCACCAGAAATTTTAGTATAGTAATATGCACAGCCCTGGAGCGACGCCGTCATTTTGGGAAATTCACAGATATTTATCGATGTGAGAAGTCTTTTTTGCGGCGGATGTTCAATACCCCGATGCTTTAGGTCCAAATTCGGTAAACGGCGTACTTAGGCAAACATAGAAGAAAACGAGAGAGGTGTAGCGATTATAAGAAACCAAAACGCCCTGTATCTGTCAGTCATTTGTGTCATTTAATTCTTATATTAACTGTTTTGTACTGATTATATCAAGGCATTGGAGTTTAATTGACTTTAAGAACGTTTCAGTACTTTCCAAGAATTATTGCGTGCTTCTCCCGAGACCATATTCACGTGCAATGCAAAGGTATAATTGCCATTATTTATCATTGTCTGTACTTGGGGTGCCAGACACCTCCATTTAGCTTCAAAGGCCACATTGAAGACCTCGGTCAAGTGTAGGAAACAGACGCAATCACTCTGTACCACTGACGGCTTATTGGAGGAACGCTAGCTCTGCGATGATCTCGAGTTTGAGTCATAATATCACTTGGATATTTGACTTTTAGAAATAGACCTCGGAGGTACATGTAATATTGTGGAAAAGTAGCACGGAAAGTTGGCACCCACATCAACAGACCTTGATGCACTGTCTATTGACGCATCAAAAAGTTACATCGCACATGTATAGCAATGCAATTTAAAAAAGAAACAATGAAAGAAAGGAGGAAGGCGAAAAGAGATAGTGAGAAAGAGAGAGAGAGAGAGAGAGAGAGAGAGAGAGGGTGGAGAGAAAAAGAAAGAGGAAGGGACCCTAACTCCGCCTTAAGTAGTTAACAGATTAAATTTACCATAAAAGCTTAGTATTTTTTAAGCTTACATGTATGTGTTTTCACAACTATACTCTTTTATATGGTTAGTGGGCGATGCATCCCCCACCCTCCTAAATCAGGCATTGTCATTTCATATCAGTTATCTGCGCCTATCTATAATCGGCCACAACTACAATGTATTCTAGAACAAGTCCTGTGAATACTTGTGGATACATAACTGCATATGCAATATCATGACGGTGTCGTTAGGTTATCAAAATATATTATATTCATTACTTTCATTTGCACTATGTTGCGATTTTATCTAAATGTATTTCAGTTGAGGTTGCTGTACACATTTTTGCAAATGAGAGCTTTGTCTTGCCAAATATAGCTCCATATGTAGCTAGCTTCCCCGGCAATTGTATCCGTAACACCATAACGAATATTGCTCCCGGGAGGTACATTCATCAAGAGCCAAAGGATTTAGCTCCCGGAAGTACCATTGTCGTCACCAACATGCACCGGTTTTAAATGTGATGTACCATCTCGGCGAATATGGCCCGCATCATGAAGTGACGAATCGACCGGACTTGCAACCGAACAAAATGTCACCTATTAACTTCATACAATACTGACTTACGTGTAACAGCTTACATGTAAGTATAACCAACTACATACTGATCACTATGTGATACCTTTTACAAATAAGTGATTGTCTAATTTCAGCACCTATGGGTTTTCATTGACGATTTAATGTGATTTACGTGTACATAAATATCAAATTCAAATTAATTAGCCTGAGCGGGCTGTCCCTTTCTCTCACTCACAGACACTGTATTTATTCTTTCTATAGGCAAACCTGTCGAGACGTGTAAAAGTGACAGTATGTCAGTTTTTTTTTTGTTTTTGTATCATAAAGACCATGTATGTATGTACAAGTCTAATGAATACATTTTGTTCTGTACTGTTCTGTATGAACACGATATAGAACATATGCAGTGCTCCGTGCGATAAATGAACCGTTCATGATTTAAGGGAGTTGGCCATGTTTTAAGGAAGTTCACCATTTGTTGGCCCTGTTTTAAGTGAGTTTGGTCATGTTTTAATGGATCTGAAAAGTTTTGTAAGGGAGTTGGCTATGTTTGCTTTCTAGTCACTTTAAGGACTGATATTTCAATTGTCAGAGCGTTATCGTAATATAGTGTACTCTCTAAACTACCCATGCCGTTTCAAGATACCATTAGATAGTGATATATTTATGAGAACAGTCAGTCATCTTCAAAACATTTCATTTGTTTATTTGCAAAATTAATAAAAAGATGCGTAGTTTATTTTCAATGTCACCGAAAAAGGGCAGTATGAATAAATTGGCCAATGATAAGTAAGTTTGGACCAGAATGTATGACATTGTGAATATGCCGTATAATATCTCAATAACTTGTCTCTACAGACGGGTAATGGGAGAAGATTAGAGACTTACTTATGGACATGGATACTCCTTTGCGCTTACTTTGTGCCCTTAAAGCAATGCACTGCCTCCGTCGTTCTGCATTATTTTATATGCTAAGAATGGTTTTCTTATTAATGTCTTTCAATTTAAATTACAGATCATTTTCAAGCATCATACAATTTTGACTAAAGAATCTTATTGATCAATCAGGTATTTAATCAGATAAAAGACATCGGCAGATTAATTCGATTAAGCGCGATCTCCCTTCTCGCAAACCTACACGGATGTGCCCTTCGGATGAAAGAACATTTACGTCCCGGACAATCGAAAGATACCACTTCGAGCCACTTACACCGCACGACCGACGCTCCCAGGAAGCCTGACCGGTTTGTACTTGCAGCCTCTGAGCACCTAGACTTAACACAAAGACCAGGGCTTCCTTCCATTTTCTTCACCAAGGAGCACCTGTGACTTAACCTTCCACATTCAATCACAGTGAACAACTTGCTCAGTTCACTTCTGTCCACGATTCAATCGGTAGAGAAACGAAGGCAACTTCCCTCTCATACCGAACGGACCACGCATAAAATATATCACCTTTGAGGAACACACTTAATTGGGAAATACACAATAAACTTGTCATCTATGGCAAAGGTAACGACGGAGGTTTTGGCATCAACGTCTGTTGCGTTTTGGAAGAGATTGTACAAAATTATTTAAACTTTGACTGAAGTATGAACATCATCGTAACCCACGGTAAATACTCCGTTATCACTACAGAAGCATTTGATTGGCTCTCTGTCCAAAATGGCCAATGAAATGATTACAATTTGTCAACAAAAGGCGTCGTACATTAGTGCGGCCATCTTGACATTGGCAAATTGTGTGGGAGGGGGTGGGGCGGGTTAACTTCAACTGAAGATGTCGATGTAACTGGTTTTTAAGGATATTCATGGTAACGAACTTATACCCGCCTAATATCACACGGCCACTATGAAGCAGAGCAGTCTGTGTGAACAAAGGTTCTGAAGATAAAGTATATGTTCATGAAAAAATTATGACCAAATTCCCCAAAACGGATGTAAGATGTATTTAATCAGGGCAAGCTTTCAGATACCACCTTTAAAAATTGTCACTCAAATATAGTTTGTATGTTAAACAAATAAGAAAATATGTGTTAGCATTTGTTTAATGGTTGAATACATGGTAATATCTGCATTTTAACAAAGTTAAATCGACAACGAATGTACAATTAACACTCAAACAGTATGCACACAATGACGAACGTTTGCTTACCTCTGTGTTGGAAACAAATAACCGGCTAACCAACTCGGCTAACTTTCTAGACTGATATTTAGCGATGTATGCGCGTACATGTACATCTCTATGTTATCTGGGACGTTATTCGCTGACGAGACAGAACGGTGAACGCGGTCAAAAAATGGAACTTAACTGTTCTATCTTTCGAAATGACCTCTTGATGTATACATGTTATCATTATTCATATTGTACCGTAGAAAGAGTGTATTGACTTAAGGCCGTGGACATGTTTCTTTGTAGGATTTATCATCCCACAAACCTGTGGACATAAAAAAGGTACGGAAAGGTAAACTCCAGACAGACAGAATAATGATTCATGCAAGGCAGGGGCGTAGCTAGATTAATAACGTTTGCATCGCTGACTTAGACCGGATGCACTGAACTTAGGTTAAAGTGGTCTAGAAAGTTTCACATTTAACTGGTGACCTGGCAATGACGGATACTCCGACGGTATTTTATGGAAGGGGATATCCGCCGATATTCTAATTAATATTTCTTTCTTTCAATACACGGATTTGTCACTTCAAATGTCAATTTGTAAATTGCAACACAGCGCATGCTAAATACCGCTATCTAATTACATCCAAACCTTATATATCACATGAAAATTTTCGCATTTCAACATTACATGTGTGTGTGTGCTGTGTGCGTGTGCGTGTGGTGTGTGTGTATGTGTGTGTGTGTGTGTGTGTGTGTGTGTGTGTGTGTGTGTGAAATTGTGAATTAGATACATGTAAAAACGAACGTGTTTGTGCAAACAAATAGCAAATTTAAGCATATGCAGTGTTTCAATTTGCAAATTAAATATTGAATATTGGCGGATATCCCCTTCCATAGTATTTTAATATTGTATTTGTATTATTGCAGTTTCAGTTTTAAACAGTCTATTTATTGTAGATCTTGTTAGCAAAATTTGTCGCATTTAATACAGTTAATTTACCGTATTTACTTTGTCATTATACAAAACCTTTCTACCCACCTTGGCTGTGTGCGAGGACACAGAGAATTGTCATATAATGAACACTCCTAGAAATGACGCCTCCGACGCGCTAGTTTTTCATGATATCAACGTCAGTAATCTTCTTGATCAATTTCGCGGTAAAGCGTCGAGATTAGAAAATGGAGATTTCAGCAGCGCTGTATTTTAGTCTACAGCAATCGCTTATATTTATTACAAAATGTACTCATTAGGCTAATAACACGGGCTTCAGTATACTTTCATTTAAGGATTAATAAAAATGTGTCTACTAGGCAAATGGCAAAAACATAATAAGTTTTGACATTGCTTAAATATCAATACTCATAGATTTTGGACCGGACCTGATAGCGAAATCGGTAGCGTGTCGATTCTAGATACTGGAGTCCTCGGGTTTGATTCAGGGCAGCGACTAAACCAAAGTCGTTAAAAGTGGTAGAAGTATATCTCCCTTCATAACGCTTAATCATATAAATGGTAGATTTTGTTTTCGGCATAAAGTACTGGATACCAATTTTAACATTTAAAAGTTCAGACAAAGTTCATATAAAATCCTTTAAAATCCTATAAGTTTGTATTCTTGTTACTTATTTTAGTCCGTTTTCTTGTACTGGCTTCTAACATATTGCATTTTAATATGCGTGTACTTAACAAGCTGTATTGCAGTTGTCTCCAGGGTTCCTTCGAAGCGCCTGAAAATTACATTAAAATGCCGGCAAAGAAGATGACCAAAGCAACAGCCAAAGCCAATGTGACGAACCGTAGAAAGAAGGCCCAGGAGTAGGAAGCCCAAGACGTGCTGCAGCAGCCGAGCCCTGTTGATTATCCGCAGAAGCCTGCCAAAGAGGGGCAAGAGCCGGAGGGGGAAGAGCCGCCAGACCAGACAGCTGAGCCTTCAGAGCCTTAGCAAACAGAAACCCTTTAACCAGACTCCAAAGCAGAAACTAAAGCTGGCAGAGTTCTGCCTAGAAAACTCCTGCTTCTATGATAAAAGTCGGAGTGGCAAATTGAAGCTGATAAATCGTGCAAGTATAGTAAAACATTGCAAGGTTACATGAGACACGTTGAACAACAGTCTCATGGTCGCAAAACACACGCATAGACAGCTGCGATTCATCTTATGAACTTTAAAAACCGTGCATCACTCTTGCGAGTGCACAAAACGTTTCAAGACGTTCGTTATCATGTCCGTGCGTTGCATTGCGAAAAGTTGGATCGCATTAGGTCGCGTCTGAATTGTGTGCATGTCCAGAGACGAGATTTGAAGTAACTACTTAAACCCATGCAACATATGCCAACGATCGTGCTAAGCTAAAAAATTCCGATCGCAAAGTGTTGTAAAGTGCTCGTGCGCCAATTGGGAAAGGGGCTTTACGAGTACGTATGTTTACATCTAGACATACACTTCAATCAGTTCGAGTCCCGGTCGGGGTTGAAAACTAGGGCGGTTTTCCAGCTAATTTGCGGTACGCCGGTGGTTCTGCCTAGAAATAGGTCGCGGGTCTTCCTCCGCCAATAATTAGCTAGACGCCGCCATTATGACTGCAAGAAACGTCGTTGATACGAAACGTCCGGCCGTCCGTCTATCGATCTATCTCGGTCTATCTATCTATCTGCCAGCACTAGAAATGCTTTTTTAAAGATTTGAGCGGACCTTACAAAATCGTTTATGTATATTGCGAGTAGCTTTAATTGTTGCATAAACATTGTATCTAAAGTCAGATTTTACCTTTCATACTCAATGGATCGTTCAGGACAAGCTTTTCTGGCTACGGACTGTTTTGTTGCTAACAGATAATCTCAATTTGTTAACATGCAGTGCAAACATCGAAGGACGTAACGAAGAGCATTCCTATCTACTTCGTTAGTAAGGGCATACATAATCTCCATGTACATTTAGTTAAATGTTTAGAAATTGTAATAACAAAAAGGTAATAAGCCAAAATGTCTCGATTTTTGCCATGTTTGCATGAAAGTTATTGACAAATAAATAAATAAATAAATAAATAAATAAATAAATAAAATAGAACGTGTTTACCGAATTAGGACCTGTATTTTATCAGCGTTAGAAAGTCCGCAAAACAGACTTTCCCCATGTGCAAGCGCCGCCGCCGCCGATAATTGTGCAATTGCATGTAGCAAAAACCAACAACATGGAAAACAAACATCTGTCAGCACTTTGAACATCTAGGGACAGAAATTCCGGAAATAGTCGAGTAGTACGAAAGACCTGTCAGAAAAGTAGCTTTACTTAGAAATATGGCCGACGTTATTACATACATCCAATAGATGATTCGCGAATGGAATCATTCAAGGAGTTCCGAATGAACAATAGAACAAGATATGAGTTGGCTACTAAGTAGGAATTGCCTGCCTCTGCACTTTCCACAATAGATCACATACAATAGTTTTATAGCATCGGAGACATCAGCAGCTGATCTCGCGTCTCCATCTGTTGTAAAGTATTTGACATACGCTTTGTGTGCAGTCTGGATGGCCATCTCTTTATATTCCATCTACTAGATCGAAGCGAAGGCAAATTGTATAGTTTGCCAGTAACAGTTTCATATGGAATCAGATATCCGCCAATATTCTAATTACTATACATGACATTGTTCCTACAAATGTTAATTTGCATGCTAAATACCAGAATGCAACAGGGGCGTGCTTCAGCCTACGCACTTACGCACAGTATGTACAGTTACTTCCAAAATTTAAAAAAAAAACAAGGTCAAAAAGCGAATAAATATCGTCACCTCACCTGGGTTAGGCACCACTAGTTAGTTGTCTTTATTATTTTAATCCGTGTGAGTTAAACCTTTTTCCAAATTCTAAAAATTCTTTTGCAATCCTCTTTGTTCTGAGACAATGAAAGTTCAGTAGAAGAAATGTACTTTTGCGGTTGCTTTCCTCGTGTTTTCTTGATTTACTAGTATCACTCATGTTAAAACAAATTAAAATTATTATGTTGACATTGGTCATTTTTTAATATGCCTGCCTGTAATATACCATGGGAAGTTATAAATGCAAGTGAAAAAAGGTATAATCAAAAGTCGACTAGGCACGTCCCCCGTCTTATTACATCCTAACTTTCAAAGATCAAATCATTCCTTCCACAGTTCAACGTTACATTTGAACAATTTCACATTTTCCAGCAAATACAACTAAGGGCCTACTAGTTACATATCGAGGGTCGAAAATCACGAATACATAGCACATTTTCAGCGTCTAATTTACAAGTTTCAAATCAAGAGGCACAAAATCGCTCAATCTCCAACGCAGTGATCTCCCCCTTTCAGTAAGGAGAATCTCTGCTACCACACAGAAATCCTTCAGATTTGGAAGGATTTGATTTTTTTTTTTTTTTTTATTTTTGTTCAGTAAAATGACAATCGGAATGAATGTGTATGTTAGAAAAACGACTAATAGGCCTAATGGATGAAAAAACAAATTCTAACGATAAAGAAAAAAAATGAATGTATTTATCACTACAAGCGTAACAACTCGGCCATTTCCGTCCTTTCGCCGAGGTCGAAATTTCAGTGTTACACCGGTTCAATGTAAACAATCAATGGATATTGTTGAAGAAATTCTCAAAGTAATAACGGAGTTTGACTCCTCCATAAAAGCGAAACCCAAACAGATCGAGTGTCTGCAGTCTCTGTTGGCAGGCAAAGACGTCATAGCTAATCTGCCTGTTGGTTACGGCAAAAGCCTCATGATCTGACTATCGTCACGTGATTTTGTATGATGGCAGTGGTTTTAAGCGAGCGTAGCGATGTCGTAAACCCTTGAAAATCGCTAACGTAAAATGTTCACGATACCAGTTCAACTTTAGGACGCTAGGTAGCGCTACTTAGACGGGAATGCCCATCTATAAAAAGAAGTCTGTGAAGAAGGCTGGGAATCGGGAATTGGGTATTCAATTTCCAGATACAACCGAATACACAGCCAGCTAGGAATTGGGTATTGAATATAGAGCCGCGATCGTATTCCAGCCAGCTGGTTATTGGATATTTGCGAATTCCGTGCTACAGCCGAATGCCCAGCTAGCTTGGTATTGGGTATTCAATATCAAGCTACAACCGTATTCCCAGCTCGCTGGGAATTGGGTATTTGAAATATATTCACTGAAAGGATGACGCAACGCATGAATTAGTTGGCTATGAATTAGTTCAAATATTGTTGGTATTTTATCTCTCAGCTCTGACAGTCCCTACCCCACGTTTCATCCTCTCTGGTCTCACCCTCCTCCATGTAACCGCATACATACAAATTTAACTGAAGATGGCAAAATTCCATTACCGGTACACGGGATGGAGTTCGAACCCACGACCTCATCCTCCAGAGTCAGTTCCTCTTCCTGGGAAGACAGCTTTTAACCATCTGTATTTTAGCCAGGCACCAACTAGACAGAACAACTAGTACCAAGCCTCTTCCCGCTGCAAATAGTTCTTTGAAGAACCTCTTCTGGTGCCACTAAGGTAATGTGGGCTGGAAAATATCATTACCCACGGCGGAGATCGAACCCAATACCTCCATCTCCAGAGGCATGTGCTCTAGGAACTGAACTACATGGGCACCAGCCTTCTGGGAAAGCATATTCACTACATAACTTAATGAAGTAAATGAGAACAGTGCACTGATGCATGGTTCCAATCGTCAGTCTCCACAACTGGTAGGTGTCAAGTCCTATGTCAGAATACATTTCAGGGATACAAGTATGGTTAGTATATTGGGGAGGAACAACCCAGACAAGTGTCTGGGAATAAGCTGTGGTGCATCACAAATCAGCTGAGAGACCTCACATCATGTCCCTCGGACTTGAACCCCACACAGTGAGAGACCGTGGTAACTGAGGAGTTACAAATCCTAAATCTATCCCTCGACTATCAATGACCCCTTAATCTTTAGGTTGTGGTGTGGTATCATTCCAGGTGTTCATGGCATGCAATCACAGTGAAGACAGCATTAAATCTCTTCAGCTTGTTAAAGTAAACAACATCTCTGGAAGACTAAAATATTGTTAATGGGATGATGAACACATCTGAATGCAAATGAAGTAGCATCTTCTTCTTGAAACGTCCGATAATTGGTAAATTAATTTGAAATAAATGTATTTTGAAGCTGACAAAGATCTTATAGAGTAAGATGTTTTGAAGATTTTGAATGAGTACATTAACTAATTCAAGCTAAGGATAACATATGAGGCGCCAACAAACGTTGGCTGTATTTATTTTATCTCCTTAAAGAGAGTAATTTAGGATTCTTAACTCAGTAACGTTCTCCAATATCGTCACCTAGCATTTGAATGTTGTCAATTGTTAACTTTTACATTACAATTTGTGACATGAGAATGGTGACTTGAGATTTGTAACTTGCAAACTGTATGCGAAAAACAATATGTGGCTTGAAAATTGTGACTTGAGACTTGAAGCTACTGCACGCGTTTGGAAAGGAATGCTGCACTCTGGATTTTTAGAAGGAGATCTCATGGGTGTAGTGTTGACGAAATAAATTGCAGGGACGTCAGTGTATTTGGGTCGCATTCGGTAGCATTTATGAGCGTTTATTTTAGACCTAGTTGAAGTTAAAATGCAATCTTAAAGAAGGTATTGTATGTTTAATAAAAGAATCTATATCGCCAAATGTTAGTAACTATGTTGTAACTTTTGTCACAATGTATAATATATATTTTAAAAAGTGGTTTTTTGCAGCCGAATACTTGCTATCTTTCTAATGCATTGTACATTTAATATACCACGGAATTATTTTGACTACTTTTTGCGCATATTTAATCCCTTACAGGGTTAAGCTTACACCTCTCAAACAGCACTGTTTGCGCTTTGATGGATATTTAGGTTTTAGCAGTTAATCAGTCGTCTTCATATACATACTAATAGCACTGAAACAACAACAACAATCCGTCTCTAGCAAAATATTTGATTCAATAATAAAACGATTGGAGATTTAAACGATTTGCTGCGGTCAGTAAGTTAACGAAAACGTTAACGCGACAACAGCCGAGTTATTGCATAAAACAAGTTTACAAGTTTATTTGTACGCTCAGCACATACATACATGTGATATGAGGAACAAACATTGAAACAAATAATATAATAGTATAATCCAGACCGGGGCAACTCTTGATAGCCTTAATCCTGTAATGTCTGGAGAAAGCTCCAAACACGCGGTAGAGCCACCAGCTAGAAGACATCCCCACGTAAATTCCTACACCTCAGCTGCGATGAAAGCTGTGAGTGAGATGGCAGCAGTTACCGCTCGGGCATGCACGCCCGTGTAGATCTTAATCGGTTTGCATCCTCGTATACTGGAGATTCCAGTCAATCTACATTTGTTTGCGTTCGCGCTAAAACGTGGTGCCCTGGAGAGCGGCGACTCTTGTGGAAATGCATTTTTATGGGACGATAGTATAGCGGGCAAAAACAGGAAATCACAGCTGTTTTGTGAGACCCTTTTCAGAGAAAAGAACTGAGTATTCGGAGGGGGGTGGGGGTTAATTGTGTAGCTTGCAATTATAAAAAACAGCTTCTATAGGACTCGCAGCTGTTTGCCGAACTTGTGTTTATCAAAAGAAACCGAGTTAACAGATGTAAGCAAAGCGGCAGATGTAGCCGAGAACAAGGAAAACAAACAAAGTAGCAAATACATCATCAAAGTTATGGTTCGTTACTGTCAAATGTCTGTGTAATTAATCGACAGTGCAAGAGAGCGTTTATTCCCCGGATAGTAAATTCTTGTTTGAAGCGCATGCTCTCGACGGCGCCTTGGATGTCCCACATCCTAGCTTTTCCTTGTTAGAAATTTGGGAATGGGCTGTTGTTGTAGTTCTCTTTTTTGTATCCTCCTTGCCGGTATCCGGACAAATCTATTTTGTAGAGAGATGACCGAGGTGTTGCGAGTGGTTATTACAATGTAGGTGTTACAAATTTTTACACCTTCAACATCTTACCACATATAGATAGATATTTTTTTGTATTATAACGCATCCGGCCCACCAATACACATACATGACATCGGAAAATTGTCAACATATCCAGCTGTGTAAGTAGTAAAGTAGCAATAAAACTCCTCCTAATCATCATCAATATAATCATCATCATCAATATCATCATCATCGCCATCATCAATTGTCGCAGAATTGAAACCAAATTTAGCTTTATTTATTTTAAATAGGGTGTCAGAATGTGTGATTGTGTGTGACAGTGATTTGTTGATGCGACTGCAGAAAAAAAGGTTTATCAAAACAAATTAGTGGGACAAAGAGGGGTCAGATCTTGGAATGGGAGTGTCTGGTTTGTGTCTGGGTCAGAGTAATGTCATTGTGCATGTGAGGAGTGCGAGTCAGTTCAGTTCGGTTCATTTTGACATTTTGAGAATTACATCGTCGAGGGGGGTGTGTTTGGAGTTTTTGTTGGTGAACCACATTGCTAGTAGGTCCGTTATAGATCCATCCTGGGGATACAGAAAGGGATAAGTAGAACCATAATATATCCAGCCTAGGATACAGAAGGGGATAAGTAGATCCATAATAGATATAGCCTATGATACAGAAGGGGATCTGTAGATCCATAATAGATCCAACCTGGAGATACAGAAGGGGATTAGTAGATCCATAATAGATCCAACCTGGGGATACAGAAGGGGATAAGTAGATCCATAATAGATCCAGCCTGGGGATACAGAAAGGAATAAGTAGATCCATAATAGATACAGCCTAGGATACAGAAGGGGATAAGTAGATCCATGATAAATCCAACCTGGGGATACAGAATGGGGATAAGTAGATCCATAATAGATCGAGCCTAGGATACAGAAGGGGATCATTAGATCCATAATAGATATAGCCTAGGATACAGAAGGGGATAAGTAGATCCATAATAGATTCAACCTGGAGATACAGAAGGGGATAAGTAGATCCATAATAGATCAAGCCTAGGATACAGAAGGGGATAAGTAGATCCATAATAGATCCAACCTGGGGATACAGAAGGGGATAAGTAGATCCATTATTGATCCAGTCTGGGGATACAGAAGGGGATAAGTAGATCCATAATAGATCCAGCCTGGGGATACAGAAGGGGATAAGTAGATCCATAATAGATATAGCCTAGGATACAGAAGGGGATAAGTAGATCTATAATAGAACCAACCTGGGAATACAGAAGGGTATAAGTAGATCCATGATAGATCCAACCTTGGAAGACCGAAGGGGGTTAGAAGATCCATAGTGGATCCATCCTGGGAAGACAGAGATAGAGTCAACAAGGGAAGAAAAATGTATACTTGATTTTTATAAGATTTATTGGATTTATCACCTGTTCAAGTGATCGTAATATCAGCCATTTGTATTAATGCGAACATCATGTTTTAAAGAAACTCTTTGTAAGTGTTAAGTATATATCTTTATTTACAACGCTAAACAGTGAACTTTAACTATAAATGTATACGACAAATTTAACCCATTTTTCGACTACAATTGAAACGAACAGTGCTAGTTTAATTTAAACTAGAATGTTCTGTAATAATAACTTTAGTTTATGCATTATGTGTATTGATGTTTTATTTTTTTATATTATTAGTTCAAACGTTTACTCTGATTTGACATCTTTATAAAAACTGTTGTAAACCACAAAGCTGTATTAGTGCCATTAGCGTAATCCTTTTTAAACTTAATTATCATCGCTCCATTGGAAGCGATAAAAGCAGAGTTCTGCAATTTGTAGAGACACGTACACTCTGTGACGTCAATATACTATAACAGATGATACATTTAATATTATTAGTAAATAGCTACAACTGGTTTCATAAATTATACAAATCATGTCATTAGAAATGCTGTTACAAAATAACAAATATATTGTTTGCATGAATATACAACAATATTTTTTATCTTGCCGAATCACTTGGTATACATTTAAGTTCTAGTACATGTATGTCTATGAGTTTGTGTTGCATTGTGTCTTAAGCTATTGTCGTCTCAAACATTTTCAATAAACCAAAAAAAAAAAAAAAAGAGCTCGTAATGTTTGGACAAAATAGAAAATTCTCTTGGTAATCCTGAATTTCTAGAATATTTGGCAGATGAACTTTGTCATAGATATGACATATAAATACATGTTAACAAATCAGTTAAAGCTGATTTCCACTCTAAAGCAATTTTATGTTTAAAGGAATTATCTCTACGTGTCTTGTGTTTTCATTTGAACCTTGCGGAACTGTGTCGCCAATTTCTAAATAACAGCCACTGCAATATATTTAATTAAGCTGCAAATACACAGCTAAATCCTTCTGTTGCTCCAAGCATTACTTACCTTGTAGGGCCGTGCTCTCGGGATTCCATTGTTTCAGAAAACTCGCTTACTGGGCCCCTGTGGCTATGATTTTTGACAGATCAATTTTTTTCACAATCTTGAACCAGAACCAGCTCTTGTGGTGTCTGACAAGGAGATTTTTTTTAAAAGTATTCTAATATAGCCATATAGGGAAAATGGATACACCCTTGACGGTCATGTTATTTTACGGATCAAAATGCTTTGAATAATATTGACACAGGACCACCGAAACGTGAATACCAGATATCAAGGCTCCAGTTCTTGTAGTTTCTGACAAGAAGATTTCCAAAGTTTTCCGATATAGCAATATATGGAAAATGGCCACAGACCTGGCGGTCAAGTTTTTGACGGATCAAAATCTTTTGAACAACTTGATATAACCAATATAAGAGAGACCATTGTTCTTGTAGACTGGCTTAAATCAAACAGATTACATTAAACTGTGTGCGGGTCAGTGTCACTGTTTCTTAGTGGGTTTTTTATTAAATTCTTTTTAAGTTTGTCCTTCAGTTTAAATTAAGAGATTTGTGGGCTAAGTTGGCAGAGTCGCTAACATAAATTGACTGCTCCAATAAATGTAAACCAAGCCACTTTTGAACCAAATCGACAATGACATGCTTCGACGGAGACCGAAGGTAAGCGCAATGTTTTGGTGGAAATGCATGTACCTCGTGCATGCGGTGCGATGGGAGGAAATCACGTTGCCATTAAAAGCTAACACACAGTAGAAGCTTAAACCTGAACTACAAACGATTTCTCCTTTGTACTAATGGGGTTAATAGATGCTGACTTAAACTTCTTATGGCTTGATATTGGGGTAAATAGCTACATTCCATGATATACAATTCCTCTGAGCTTTCCGAATGATTCTCAGATGGGTCGATAGGCTTTCCAGCGCTTTCGCCGCTACCAAATGACGACCAAATTGTACCCTTTTTCCTTCTTGGCGTCTAGGCATTTGGTCTCCGGACATGATAAAACCATTCTCGCTCCTCACCACCAGCTCCAGATTTGAGTTTTTCAAGCTTCCAAAACCGCGTCCGGATTAACCGATACCATATAGTGAGGATACTAACGTCGTCTCCCAGAAGTTTGGCTTGCCCGTTCTAGAGGGCATCATTCTTTTCCTTATTCGAACACAACTTACTATTATAGATTTCCACTATAACCTCTTTATCTTGCTGTGAAAGGTCACTGCGAACAAACTTGCTCTTCTTCTGCTTGGCCGGACTGTCGCACTTTTGGCTTACGACAGATTGTGCATCAGATTCAACCTCAAACTTCTGCTAGTGGTGGCGTCAATTTTCGTGGCTTATGCCGTCCACGCCTCTTTGTCTTTGGCATTTTGTTGTACACAATGTACTTCTATCAATATGGTGTAACTGGAATAAAAAAATTTCTGGGGAAAAAAACCTACCCAATTTATACAAGCCGCGCTGACGCCATGTGAACCTGTATGAACGACATAGACGCCGTGCAGTCGCCGTGTGAACCCGTATGAACGACATAGACGCCGTGCAGTCGCCGTGTGAACCCGTATGAACGACATAGACGCCGTGCAGTCGCCGTGTGAACCCGTATGAACGACATAGACGCCGTGCAGTCGCCGTGTGAACCCGTATGAACGACATAGACGCCGTGCAGTCGCCGTGTGAACCCGTATGAACGACATAGACGCCGTGCAGTCATGTCAAGTCCATTCACTGATCACTGTAAAACTATTGTCAAGTTCGCTATAGAAAATATGCCTAAAATGTTATTTTATCTTGATTTTTGATAAAAAGGTTACATTTCTGTTTATACACTGTAGATGTAGTTCGACTGAATAATTTGTTTCAAGAATTCAGATATTTTTTATCTCATGAGTAACAGTAAGGCCCAAAAGTGAATTAATTATTGAGATATAAACTTCAGAAACACAGTTTGTTATTAATAAGACCCAGTCACTTTTTCGGGTTTAAAACATTAGTAATTTAAAGACTAGAGTTCATGGGGCCACATTGTCCAACGAAGCAAACTGGAATGAGCATTTCTGCTACAGGGAAAAACTTAAAACATTTAGAAAAAGATTCTTTGTTTTAAGGTTTTATGTTGATTTAATCTGGTGGTCAGTGGAGCGAAACGGCTTGAGCAACTGTTGTAGAGACAACATTTTTATTTCTGTTTCCTAAAATCAATGCAAGGGTTCAAGAAAAGTTAACCGGTTTTATTTTTTATTTTGAACATTCTTGATGCAATGCCACCAAAGGAATGCAAAAACCAAATATCAAAGCTCTTGTAGTTTCAAAGTTTTCCTATATAGCAATATAGTGGAAATGGCCACGCCCTTGGCGGCCATGTTATTTGACGGATCAAAATGTTTTGAACAATATTGATACAAGACCAACCAAGGAACCTGTATACAAAATATCAAGGCTCTAGCGCTTGTAGATTTTGACAAGATTGTCAAAATTTTCCTATGGCCTTATATGGGAAATGGCCACGCCCCTGGCGGCCATGTTTTTGATGGAACAAAATTCTTTGAACATTTTTATACACGGCCACACTAGAAAAATGTATACTTAAGCACTTGTAGTTTCTGACAAGAATATTATGTAAGTTTTCCTTTATAGCCTTGTATGGAAAAAACGTATACCAAAATCAATGCTCTAGCCTTTGCAGTTTCCGACAGTTTGGCACAGCGGTTCCAGAGATGTCTTATGAAAATTTTGACCGACACGTGACGACGGACGATGCCTTTGAATTATCATCACCTGTCCGTCGACTTGCTTAATGTTGGAGTAACGATTGTTATGTTTGAATTTTTTCCACATGCATATACGTAGTTGTAAATACCTAACAAGAAGATCTTAGAGAGTGGATAAAAAAAGTCATACTTCACATGTATATCTAACACTTGCTGTAATGTCAACAATTACCAAAAGTACCATCTAGTTAAATTATTTAGACATTTTTTATTGGAAATGAAAATTAAAACACCATGTTTTAGATAGTGGCAAATGATTGGAAGTGAAAATAAAAACACCATTTCTTTGATAAAATAACACCACCATTTCTTAGTGGAAAATTATTCATGTGAAAATAAAAACATCATTTCTTTCATAAAACACCATTTCTCAGAAAGTGGGAAATCATTGGAAGTGAAAATAAAAACACCATTTCTCAGACAGTGGGAAATCATTGGAAGTGAAAATAAAAACACCATTTCTCAGACAGTGGGAAATCATTGGAAGTGAAAATAAAAACACCATTTCTCAGATAGTGGGAAATCATTGGAAGTGAAAATAAAAACACCATTTCTCAGATAGTGGAAAATCATTGGAAGTGAAAATAAAAACACCATTTCTTAGGTAGGGGGGATTGATTGGAAGTGAAAATAAAAACACCATTTTTAGTAGAAAATCATTGGAAGTGAAAATAAAAACACCATTTCTCTGATAGTGGGAAATCATTGGAAGTGAAAATAAAAACACCATTTCTTCGATAATGGAAAATCAATAACTAAATGGACTGAGACCACAAGGACAATTTGAAGAAATTTAACTGATTTAATATTTCGTATACAATACATACACATCATATTACAGAATTCTAGTTTTAAAAAGAACAAAAGGAAGAAATAACATCAGACAAATATTTTGGAGAAGAAAATAAAAAAAACAACAAAAAAAACTGTTTGAAGCATATGATTCATCATTGCTGACTATATCATTCTAACATGAAGAATAAACATCTTACAAGCTTAACGAACACCACACTGATGTAAATATTACACATTTGGGTGAAGGAAAAACTGTTTAAACGACCCTTTTACTTAACAGTTATTTATCAATAAACAGCTCATTTAAGCAATATGTACTATTCAACAAGTGACAAACACACGAATAAAAATGGCCTTTCTCAGAAAAAAAAATGCTAAGCATGTTTAAGGTACTGACTTTTGTGCAAAGGTAAAAAGAAATTTAAAAAAAGATTAATATTTCAAATCCATTTTTTTTTAAAGTAAAATCTAAAACCAAATTACTAGAACAAAGTAGTAAATCAAGGGTAAAATGCACAGGTTTTATGTATTATGATCAGTGTAGAAATAAATACATGTAGTCATAATTTTGGAATTTAAATTGTTGAACTGTTAAAATTTTCGTATCTGCCTTTCTTGAAGCAGGTTTTCAGTCTTAGCAAGATAATATGTTAAACCATTGTTTGTGCAGGATTAAGTACAGTTCAAAGTCTTTAAGTTCACATGTTATGTGACACCTCGGTATTGTGGCTGAGGAGAATAATATCAACATTCAGGATAAACATTTTATTTTAGAAGTATGCAATTTCAATGCTATATCTTCACTTAAAACTAGCATTTTAAAACCTTTGAAGCTACTTATAAATAAATATAATGAAAATGTAATTAGATTATCTTCATCAACCTTTTTTCAGTAATAAATACTGTAATGTAACTTTTAACGTATTTTTAATTTCAAAAATATTCAACTGATGTTTTATCAAAGATATCTTTTGACCTCTTTAATGTTAGAAATAATAGTCTGATTAACTACATAATAACTGCACCACAGCAAATGTGCCAAACTTATAAGGACTAACATATTCACTATTATTAATGGACCATCATCTTATAATTAAATGGTCTTAATGTAACCCAATACATTATAGGTGTGTTTTAGAAGTTAAGGGAAAACAATCACCAAAGTTATTACAATACTTGCTGAAGCATTATATGTGGAAGTTTCTTTAAAAATTGAAGCATTTGCATCAAGGGGTTCATTTTGCATAAGCTGTATTATGATTGGTAGCTTGAATAAGTATGTCAACACTAACATTTGGAAAGAAATCTCTAAATAAACAAGCAATTCATAACAAACACATATTATCTACCTTAAACCTTCTTAAACAGATTTGTTTTTGTATGGTGGTATCTGACAGCTTGCCTACAGCTTGTAACAATATCTGTCCTTTGTTTGGAGTAAAAAAATATACTTTAGTCAAAGCTTCGATGATTTTCATTTTCAGGTCAGTAAAACACATTAATCAACACTTAAATGTTCATTCTTTTCAAATCTATAAATAAGAACGTATGGGATTCCTGCTATAAATGAACATCATCATCACAGCAGATGATGCGGATGAGATAATACATGCCATGTGTTGTTTTTAAGATTAAAAGTTGCTAACTGTTCAGCATGAAATACATGTTTGAAAAGAAGATGTGGTATTATGATTTACTTTTCAGACAGGTGTAGGACATCAACTAACATCATTTTGAGAGATCTGTTCAGGTAACAATGGTTTACTATGTTTAATGAAATATTTTTGGTCCAAACTGTCGAATACCATCTTTAAATCTCCTCATGATTTCCATTACTTAAAACCGTTATTACAAAAAATATAATTACTAAAATAACAACTTACACTTAAAGAAATACAAATTTCCACTCAAACATGAATAGTTTTGCTCCACTTTAATCTTACAGATTTTTAAGTAATATTACAAGGAAATAGAAAAATATAACAGTAGACTTACAGTGTCACTGAAATAGAAATTAAAATTTTACCATAAGATAACTTTCAGCACAAATTAAAATTTATCAAGGGAATTTAGCTATGTTACTATAATTATCTGACCAGCCTGGAGTTAAGTCCCTTAGTAATACACCCTCCCTTAATTAAGTGCTGTCACTAAGATAGCAATCCAGTTGGGTTCATCGTCGGACAACCAGGACCGATCCATTCCAATACTCTCCATTCATCGCCTGTGGGATATTTAGTTCACTTTTGGCCGTTTCTAGTAATGACATTTCAATGGTCGCTTCAAGATTTCAGTCCAATGATAAAGCTTATTCTTTCACTGTTTTAACAGACTTGTCAAAATAGGATCGGATGCGATTTGATTTTCTGGAATTTTCACCGATACTGTGCAGCGACATTTCTCTCATTATAGTACAGTGGCACTTATGAGGTGCCCAGGAACTGAACCTGACACTCTACCACCTGAGCTATTGCTGCCGGTCTGTCAAAATGGCAACATCATTGTTATACTTCTAGTATCCAGGCTGAAGAGTATAGATTTTTTAAGCAGTATTATGATTGGCCAAGTCCTATTCTATTCAGTTCGATAAGACAACAGAAAATTTACCAATAAACCCACAGTCGACAAATGTATTAAAGCGGAATAGTCAAGCATGAGTATCTGACGATGAGATGGGTCAAGTAATGTAGCCCTGTATGAAGCTGTGAGGGCAGATGATGGTGATGATGCTGTGATCAGTGTCCAACGAGGCCTATATAAGCTTGTGTCATCGCTGAAGAAGTCGCTCAATAGCCTGGTTTACATCACCAAATGTTGCCTGGAGAGCTGGGGGAGGCAAAAGGGTAAGTTATAGAAAAACATATAATTATTAATAATAATTGATTACTCATAAACAGTCAGCTGGATTATATCTGCAGTAAAGTCAAACTAGAAGAAATACTGTATTACTAAGCTATCCATTTTCCAATGTACAAGCTTGGGGTGTATCCATGGAATAGTGTTGAAGCAATGATCTGAACAGTAAAATGTTATGCCACCACCTATGCTTTCAATGCTACACCAATATTAACCTTAATTAAATATTAAATTTATCATTATCATTTTTACTTTTAAATTTGTATTTCAGATAAAATCAGAAAAGCTATCCATTTTCCAATGTACAAGCTTGGGGTGTATCCATGGAATAGTGTTGAAGCAATGATCTGAACAGTAAAATGTTATGCCACCACCTATGCTTTCAATGCTACACCAATATTAACCTTAATTAAAAATTATATTTATCATTATCATTTTTACTTTTAAATTTGTATTTCAGATAAAATCAGAAATGTCACAACAAGAGGGCCATGATGGCCCTTAATCGCTCACCTAATGATACAGGCTTTTAGTAGGCTCAAATCTGGCATCAAGTAATTACGAGTTATTTACTTTAGAAATCTTGGTGAAGATTGGACCATTAGTGTGGCCACTGGGTTGATAACATTTTCTAGAATTTTACCTAGTAACTTACTGAATCCACATGACTCACTTCAAAACATATGTAAGATTTCATACTGGCAAACATGCTGGCCAAGTTTGGTGAAGATTGGGCCAAAAATGTGGCCTCTTAAGTGTTTTCACAAGGTTTTTTTAAAATGTGACCCACTTTTTGACCCCACATGACCCAATAATATAGTCATCCAAGATTTGATGCAGACAAACAATCTGATCAAGTTTGGTGAAGAATAGGTTATGAATGTGGCTTCTAGTGTGTTCACAAGCTTTTGCTAAGATTTGACATAGTGACCTACTTTTTGACCCTACATGACCAAATGATGAACTTATCCAAGATTTCATGCAGACAAACATTCTGATCAAATATGGTGAAGATTGGGCTATAAATGTGGTCCCTAGTGTTTTCACAAGCTTTTTCTAAGATAAGACCTACTGATTGACCCCATGTGACCCAGTTATAAACTCATCCAAGATTTCATGCAGGTGAACATTCTGATCAAGTTTGTTGAAGATTGGGCCACAAATGGGGCTTCTAGTGTGTTCTCAAGCTTTCTCTTAAATTTACCCTAGTGACCAAACTTTTGACACCACATGACCCAGTTATGAACTCGTCCAAGATTTCATGCAGACAAACATTCTGACCAAGTTTGATGAAGTTTGACCTATAAATATGGCCTCTAGTGTGCTCACAAGCTTTTTCTAAGATTTGACCTAGTGACCTACTTTTTAAGCCCAACATGACCCAGTTATGAAGTCGTCCAAGATTTCATGCAGACCTACATTTTGACCAAATTTGATTAAGTTTGGCCTATAAATGTGGCCTCTAGTGTGCTCACAGGCTTTTTATAAGATTTGACCTAGTGACCTACTTTTTGACCCCAGGTGACCCAGTTATGCACTCATCCAAGATTTCATGCAGGCAAACATTCTGATCAAGTTTGGTGAAGATTGGGCTATAAATGGGACCTGTAGTTTGTTCACAAGCTTTTTCTTAGATTTGACCTAGTGACCTACTTTCTTACCCAACATGAACCAATAATGAACTTGGCAAAGAATTAATGCAGACAAACATTCTGACCAAGTTTTATGAAGTTTTGCCTATAAATGTGGCCTCTAGTGTGTTTACAAGCTTTTTCTAAGATTTGACCTAGTGACCTACTTTTTGACCCCACGTGACCCAGTTATTAACTCATCCAAGATTTCATGCAGGCAAACATTTTGATCAAGTTTGGTGAAGATTGGGCCATAAATGGGACCAGTAGTGTGTTCACAAGCTTTTTCTAAGATTTGACCTAGTGACCAACTTTTTGATCCCACATGACCCAGTAATGAACTTGGTCAAGATTTCATGCAGACAAACATTTTGAACAAGTTTTATGAAGTCTGGCCTGTGCATGTGGCCTCTAATGTGTTCACAAGCTTTTTATAAGATTTGACCTAGTGACCTACTTTTTGACCCCACGTGACCCAGTTATTAACTTATCCAAGATTTCATGCAGGCAAACATTCTGATCAAGTTTGGTGAAGATTGGGCCATAAATAATGGGGCCTCTAGTGTGTTCACAAGCTTTTTCTAAGATTTGACCTAGTGACCTACTTTTTTACCCCACGTGACCCAATAATGAACTTATCCAAGATTTCATGTAGACAAACATTCTGACCAAGTTTGGTAAAAAATGGGCTATAAATGTGTCCTCTAGTGTGTTCACAAGCTTTTCCTAAAATTTGACCTAGTGACCTACTTTTTGACCCAATAGGTGATCCAATAATAAACTCATCCAAGATTTCATGCAGACAAACATTCTGACAAAGTTTGATGAAGATTGGATAAAAACTGTGGCCTCTAGTGTGTTCACAAACTAAAATGTTGACGACGAACGACGCGGTATCACAAAAGCACCCCTTGAGCACGCTGTGCTCAGGTGAACTGACATGTTCTGAAGATTCAATGACTGTAAATATGACCTTTATATGGCATGCCAGACAAATCTTGAAGTGCATGTCAGTAAGATGGTGATATTTGATTGTGTACATGTCCAAGACACTAACATGATCTGATCATGTATTTTAATTACCAGTAGCTTATAGTTAAACAAAAATTCAGCCAAGCCTAACTTTACTAGTACTACACAGCAATAGACAGTACATACTTTTGCAGTTTTGAATTAGTGCAATAAGCCAGGATATCAGGGACTATTAAAATTGGGGAGGATCAGCAGCACAACCACCAACCACAGACCAATGCCTAACATTCTGGGCTTTAAAAAAATACAATAAAAAGTAAAATTTAAAAAAAATACATAAATATAAATAAATAAAATAAGGAAATAAATATTAATTACATTCAATCAAGATACACACCAGAACACATCTCAGACATTCCTGAAGAAACCAAAAGCCTTGCTTTTCATATTCCATATAAATATCATTTATAAAAAAAAAAACTACTAAAACTTAGGTTTAATGCTTAGATGGTACCTCTGATGTTAGCCTCCCTGTCCACAAAGCCCATCATAGCCAGTTGTTCTAGCTGTGCAGCAAACCTCTGTTCTGGGGGCTGATTCTGAAAATACAGTAGCCACTCTCAGTACTGAGTCTTGGGAGTATTACAGTAATACAACATATTGACAATAAAATTGGTTTTGGAAGGTTAAAGTTGCACTAAAAATATTTAAGTTAAACTGAAATGTTACCTGTGACTGCAAGAGTTAAACATCTGACTTGAAGCCACTTCTAGTCACAGTATTTTGACATTGAACTCACCAAGTTTGTTTGTTTTTTTGTTACATCACATAAACACAAGTATGGTTATATAGGGATCGTCCAGCCAATTATTGGTGGAGAAGGACCCCAGACTTATGTCTGGAAAGAACCACTGATAATCCAAAAATTAGCTGGAAATCTACCCCACATGAAAGTTCTCGCCTGAATGGGACTCGAACCTACACAGTGAGGGGCTGAGCATTTACAAGTCTGCACTTCTAACAAAAAGTCATAAACAACAAACAAAACAGATCCATTCCCCAAAACACAGCACTCTAATAACTTGAAATAAAACTTACAACGTTTCCTTGCGCCATCATGTTCATCATCTGAGCCATCATATTGGAGAATGGGTCAGCCCCACCTGCTCCTGCCGTGGGAGGGTTAGGTGTGGAGGTGGTGGTGGTGGATGGGGTGGTAGCTGTGATAGTAGTACCTCCTGTGGTAGTGGTTGTGGAACTGTTAGTGGCAGGAGTGGTTCCAGCAGTGGTAGTACTGGCAGCTCCAAATCCAGGGGGCATAGTGAAAGAGGCCCCTGGCATACCAAAACTGTAACAAACTAGAACTGTGACCCAAGGGCTAACAAATAATCCCCATCCTGTTTGTAAAACCATTATCTAAGAACAGGGCAGTTCAAAATCTACAAAATGAAAAACATAAGACATTTGAACAACATGATCATAAATTTAACCTTTCATAGTGAGAATTCAAAGGGCAATTGCTGCCTTGGTAAAGGAGAGCTAAAAATTTGTTTCAAAACTGATACAAATTTGCGATCCTGCAACAATCATCAAATCACCACCAGAATAGCAAATACAGTTTACTTTAAATTGTCCTTATAGATCATGGACTTGAATTATGTTGAAAGAGGCAATAATTCCTGCAATTTTCATTTGACTGTAAAAACATAGCAGATGCACAGAATTGAATGATACTTAACACAATTGTGGAATTTCATAAAAACAGACACAACTGTACTTGAAGAAGTTCTAAAAAATGTTTGAAAAGGTTAACCAGTGTTTGCCATCCCCAGGTTATAACAAGGTAAAATCTTAAAACTCTAAGAATTACTCTACAAATCTTCATGCGAATATCACAAACATGTCCATACTGTTTAGTGACCATAATACAAGAAGATGAAATCTGAAATGATGCTGTGTTGAAAGTTGCCAACACAAAAAGTGTATATCACAAATTTGCCAACTTTTAGACTTCATCTTTTCAATTCAACTTTTTATTCTGTCTCGGCAATAGATCAAAAATAAAAACATCAATCAGCGACTTTTCGTCTTGTGCCAAGAGGAAAGGAAGAGGAATAAATCAGCCATAGTTAAAGCACAATCAGGGTTAAGGTTAAATGATGGTTCTAGGAATGGCACCTACCCAGGAAAGAGCCCGGGAGCTTCTGACTGTAAAGTCTGCATACCCTGCATCACCTGTTGTAACGCCTGGAGGGCACGGGGATTTGTCAATGTCTGCTGAACAGAAGGGTTCTGCATCTAAAGTAAAAAGAAAAACAAATAGCTTTTAGATTTGTTGAAAGGTGATTTGATAAGACTATATTTCTTACTTTACTACAATCGCCTCATCATGTATACAATTAAAAATACTACTCAAGCAGCTATTTATTGCTTTGTTCTTATGACATACCAGCACTATTTATTTTCCAATTTGGATACCAGGTTGTTTGCTTTGCAGTGTTCTATACAAGTAGCATAAGCCAGAACTATACTGCCACGGTTTACTCTTAGAGTATACAGTTATTATCCAGATTGGGCTGTCAATGAAGTAAATGAAGTAGCATAATTAAATGAAAGTTGATGTTTTTCAGTGTGACCAATTTTTAGCATCCACATCAAGATAGGAATGATGGCAAACTGTTTAACCCTAGGTAATTTACAGCTGTGACAAAAGTGAAACCATCTTTGGACACACTGATTCAGTTCTACCAATCAGCAAACAACATCAACATCTGACTTGAGCCAAAGCATTCGAAGCAAAGATTGGATTATTTCTTGGACATGAATCAAGTGTTCCACTACTGAAATGTTGACACAGATAACGTGAAAGGCCATTAACTGAATGCTGGACAGGACTCAGGTTGTTGGTTGTGTGTGAATTGTTTGGGCCTGAATACAATGGTGATTTGTTTACCACTTTTGTGTCTCTTTTATTTATCTCGCCACTCCTGCACACCTCAGATTTTGTTTTAAAATGTGTTGATATATTTGAGAGTATTCATGGTTCAACCAAATACCCATATGCACATTTACAATGTAAACCTGAAGTTTTAGTGGCAACAATTAGATGCTGTTATTAATTTATTTACTTATGCAGACTTTCTTCCTTTCACCTTCTAGCCAGTAAGCCCCCTCTCTGAGGACATTTTGTCAAGGTATCTGCCCTGTGTCAGTGATTGTAGAGCAAGAAGAAAGAACATGCTTAGAGAGCCTGGTGTAACACACAAACTGCATGTAGGGTCTGTTGTCTACCCAATGGCAGAGGTTAGCAGGGGATGGCAAGAGATCATGAACCGCCCTAAGGACAGTCCAACTGGTTCATACATCCAGATGTCCTCCCAGGTCAACTTCCTGCCTATGGTATTCCATGTAGCCCATGCTCCCTGTGCTCCCACTTCCACTACTATGGCTTGTTTTGTATTTTCTTCTGCCCTCCTGACCTTTGACTGGGTCATGGCTCACCTATCTTTCTAGTCTGCCCGACTCCACAGAAGTGTCTTTGTGGCGCCAATTAATTGGCATCCTACAAAAGTTATTCCAACTATGACTTTGTGCTTGAGTGTGATCTCTGACTGGCTAATAGTCTCTGAAGCTGACCACTTTTTCCCTGTACAGATAATGATTCCTGCCTGTAGTATAAGGGCAGTTTCTTAAGGTCAACACCAGTCTTGTTTTTGTTGTCTTGAATTCCTCTTCCAGTGAAGAAACTGGAGTTGAAGCTTGTACTGGTGAAACATGGTGGAATTTATTTTCAGACGTGTCAGCTGGTGATCTTTTTCAAGGCTTCCACTGTTGAGCTTGGCTCCTCGTACACCATCATAGGCCAGATGAGTCTTGGAAGTAAGACATGCTGGTACAACCAGGCTCTCAACTTCCCGGGGAGTTTGCTTAAGTCGATCTTTTTCAAGCCATTGTCTAACTGATCCTCTAGATTCCTGATGTTGTCCTTGTTCTATAGACTTGCATCATATCACTTTCAAAGGCACTTGATTGGACTTTCTACAATGGATGGAATTTGTCCTTCTGTATAATGAGAGATCTCAACTATATGCACTTGATATTCATTCCTTCCCATCAGGGCTGTCTATGGCTGTCACGATGTTCTTGAAGTGTACCACAATATATTACAATACAGATACGGTGTATTGCAATACATACCACAATACATTGTCATATTTGAACTATTAAAAGTAGCTATTGCACTCAACATTATAAACAAAATTAACAACAAATACCTTAGTAAAATATGACACAGGTTTATAAGCTTCACAACAGGTAAACAGATACAAGAAAGTAAATAATACAACCATAAGTTCGCTTAAGACAAACAAACAACAAATTAAGTGCAAAACTTCACATAAGTGAAATGTGATGCTCTCAATGAATTTCAGTGATGACAATATATAAGTGTATTTAGGTTGTTTGTGCCTCTATAGTATCTTACAGGCACATTAAATGTCCACATAATGCAACTCCTTAAACAGTTTTCTTTGAGGATCTGTCCTATTTCAGCCAGAAGTGGTCCCGCATGTTACTTTTATTCTGCGTTCTTTCAAAAGAATTAATCGGCTTGGCCATGTGGTTTTCATATAGCAATGGTCTTGTTCGATTAAACTGCAGAACTATAGGTTATAATAATGTTCTAAGTATTCCACAACAAAACTCCTAATATTACAGCCATTACAGTAAATTGTATATCCATTAAAATTCATGCTTCCATCCAATAATCATTTTTCTTAAATCAAAGAAATTAAATTGTGTCAATAAAGTCAGAACCTAAATTAAAACTCTTATTGTCGGAAATACCACAAATGCAAATCGATAAGGCTACATTGCCCAGGATGTCTAGACTGAACTCCCATGACTATGACATGGAATAAACTTCAGACTACATTTTCAGTTGCAATTGTATTTCATCTTTGACTTTGGATTAACAAAATGGTGGCAGCAACCATATTATACAAAATATTGCCAAAAACCAGTATGGCCATTATGTATTAAGGTACTAAATTGACTTCACTCAGTATTGCAATATACTGGTATATACCGGCCCTAGAGCTGTCAGCATCGTCATCGGTGAAGCCTCAACCAGATGGGAGGTATGTGCCTGACTCTTTCTTTGGTCTGTGGGCCTCTCGTTGGGTCGCACAGATCAGATTAGTAGATTCATCCTCATGATGGAAAGTACTGCAGAAACTACACACCTTGACACTATCCCTTTCTCCAACCTGTTCAATCTGTCAGCTGGTCACCAACAGAAAAACGATGTGATCCGATCCAAGTAGCTGGTGATGAATTTCCTGATGTAAGTGTCTGAGGGCTATGTAGAGTAGCTGGTGAGTAATCAGGTAATTAGCGGACGGAGGATCCTGCAGCCATATATGCATAAATTATAGCAACGTACGCACAAAAAATAAATTCTGTGTCCATGTAGAACCACAAAATATGCCCAGAATAAATCATTTCGACATCAAATGTTTTGTTAATCGGCAATTTATCCTCGACATTTCCGATGCTATAAATTTCTTACCATGTCATCCTATATGTAATTTATCAGCCAGTCAATTGGCAAGTTAAATATAAAAGCAAATAGTTTAAGCACTTCCGTTTGCAGTGGATGTTGTTGCATGCTATTTTAATGAAAGCTTATACATAAGTTAGAACAATATTCATGTTGCATGCTTGACCATTAGGGTGTTTCTTAAAATGGTGATTTTTCAAAAATCAATATATTTAAAAGTCTTACCCCTCAAGTGTTTTATTTGATGAGATAACACCTTTAAGAAAGTTTAAACAAAATATTTTAATATTTAGAGGTAGCTCAATGACTGTAAAAATCAGAAAAATAGTTACAAAATCAACAAAATGTCTATATTTTATATATATATTTACTATATATATATATATATATATATATAATTAGTGTTTGTTTCCTGCTATCCGAATATAATCTCCGGTGTTCCTCAACGACTTGCAGTAGGAACTGCAGCTGAGTTTCATTTTTGGTTAACAGTCCACTATACTCCTGAATCAGAGCAACACCACGCTCAGCTTGATCATTTACAACTCTCAGAAACTGCAGTGCTTCTCTTGCTTCTTTGTTATCGTCTCTATCATGCCACGCATCTGGATCAACATCGAGAAAGTCATGCGGAATATCCATCATTTGAAACAGTTTCATAGACCTTGGTGTAACAAAGTCCTGTAGGTTGTTGCCTGGGAGTGATTTAAGATCAACTGATACTTTCTTGGAATGTTCCTGTTGCTCATCTTGGTCATCGTCCATCTTTAACGCCTCAATCATACTTCGTTTTGTTGCGGAGCTGACATCACAATCAAAAAATGCCAGAACGACAAGTTCTGGAGACAGGTACTATAAGTGGTTAGATAATTTCCGTGCTGTTGCCTTTGAGATGTTTTCATGAATTGATTTGTACCCAAGAAGTGACTTCAATAATTGTAAGTCGGTAGAAGGTGAACATACTGCCTGAGGTGATGAGAACCATGTTTGAAGTAGACACGAACTACAAACACACACATGTCACACAATCCTCGTTCTTCTGCAGGGGTAAGCTTGAACTGAGCCTTGAACATCCAGATTTTGAGACTGTATATAACCTTGGACATCCAACGTGCATGGTGCATTGCACCTGGTGACAGTCTTCAATTGCCTCAAATACAGCAGTAGCATGGGCTGCACCAGTCCCAGATTCAAGCTTAGCAACTGTCAGTAGTTGTGAAACATGTTTTCCTGTCACTAACACTGGGAGGTGGTCAACCTTTTCCTTTCCAGTCAAATCTTTTATAAGCTTTCCATCCCAGTGAACTACAAGAGGAACATTACTCTGAATTTTTTCCTTTATTACTGCAGCTCTCTTTTATCGGAATTCCGATCTGTTTCTTCTTATTGTGGATCTGTTAATAGCAAGTTCATTAACATTTTGGCCCATGCTTTTTGATGTTGTGGTAATGACCATTGAAGCCTGTCGGTCTGATACTTTTGAACGATCTAAAGTTATTGCAAGTTCTTGTGTAATAACACTTTTTTCGCTCTCGTTTTTCTTTTAACTCCACGAGTTACATCACCCCAAAAAGCCCCTACACTTTTTTCATCCAATTTGTTACCGTCTTCTGCTGAGCTGGTATCTGTTGTATCAGAACAAGAAGAAATAAGCTCAGCTGTTGAACAACTTGCTTTTTTTTCCTTTGTGTTGCCCTCTTCTTCTTATCAGCTAGCGCTTGATCTACTCCGACCATGGATCCTCTTCTTCCTTTTTCACGCTGGGCAAGCAAAAATCCTGATCTCCTTGTAATACTGATGGACTGGTAAGAGCGTTGGCATGAGCCACATCAAAAAGATCATCAAGCTTGGAAACAAAGTCTGCCTCTTTTGCAAGTTGAGTTGGTGAATTGGTTCGACATTTGTTTTTCTTTAAAAGTTTCCACTCTTCAAACACTTTCTCAAGCTTAGTTTGACAGTTCTGGTGATCCTTTATTGGAAGTCTAGCTTTCAACCAAAACTTTCCTATTTCAACCAAAACTTTCCTATTTCTGTAATAGTAACTGCTGATGATTGTCTAATTGTTTGTTTTAGTTCAATATGGTGATGTAGAAAAAGTCCAAGAGTCATACGCTATGATGGTAGCTTGTTGCTTCTTGAAACGGTTACTGGTTCTCAAAGAAGATACAACTTAGTTTTGGATCTTGTTGCCTTTGCCATTGTTTATATGTGAAAGTAATGTACATTTCAGATAGAAGTTTTTCATTCTGAATATTTTATTGACACTTAATTGTGTGTTATTATTATTATTCAATAATCATTATCGAAATATTGTTATCTGAAACTTTTAATATACTGTTTTGTTCAACATTCAAGTTAACTTGCCAAAAGATGTGTGTTTACATTTAGAAGTAAATTACATATACTTGCTTGGTAAGCATCAGCTTAGAATCTACATTCCTTTCCTGATCATTCACAAAGCAGCATTGTGCCATAATTTTAAATCATTTTTAATTTCTTTAGACTGATAAATGTTTTATATTTATAGCTGATTAAAGATAGCTCATGTATAATCTTTGCTTTCAGTGCTCTGTTGCTATTCTGTTCTGAGTCACCACTGGAACTGGTGGTGTTTGTAACTTGATATCTCTCATTGTCTGAAATCAAGCTATAATTGAATAATAACAATGTGTTTTATTCAAGTTGTAAGAAATGTCAATTCTGCAAGCAGTTTGTAATATTAACAAAATCTTAACCACTGAAGCTTCACATAATAATATCCTGATTTTTTCAACTAAAAACAAGAAAACCTAAAATTTCAATGTCAGTGAGCTACCTCTAAATATTGTTTAATTGTGCTTAAATTTGGCTAAATATGTTTTTTTACATAATGGAACACACTTAGAGGATAAGAAACTAAAAAATCAAAAGTCGCAAAATAAGGACCACCCTATTGACCATAGTCTGATATTGCCACTGTGTAATGTAAAGACTGATCTGAAAAGCAATGTTTGTCAGTGTTTATTTGATATTGTTGTATTTTTTGTAGTCACCTGTGTCATGTTAAAATGAAACATGAAAAACATTGTTTTCTTTTAAATAAAATGAGGATTTTTTTTACATATACTAAATAAGCCATTACATGGCTATAATGTTCAATTTCTACTACTAAAATGACTTGGACCCCCAAATTTTCATGGACCCCTGTAGTCATGGATCCTGCACCAAGTGGACCCCCAAAATAAAAAATTAGTGTAAATCCCTTGGGAATGGATACATAAGCATTGGCTAGGTCAATCCAGTCTACTGTGAGATCCCTCTTTCCTGCTTTAGCCTCATGTTTCAGCTGTGTGATTGCATTTGTGCGTTCTACACAGACAGAGAAACCCGGAACTCCTCACTTCTGGACTGCAGTGTTTGTATAAGCGATGGCTGTTAGGAATGATGTAAGTGTTCTGGCTAGCATTGCAAAGAATATCTTCCCTTCAAAGTTCAGTAGACAATATGGTAAGGAACTGATAAATCTTTGCAGAGTTCCTTTCCTCGGGTGAGAATATACAATCCGCTTCCTCCAAAGCCTCTGGTACCTCTCCTTTCTGTCAAACCACCTTGAGAAGCATTCATTGCTGCTTGAGCAGGAGTGGGCACATTGTTGTACACATTGTAAGATACAGTGTTTGGTCCAGGGGTTAAACCGAACCTTTCCTTTCTTATGACATTTTTCACTTCACCCAGTGCTGGTTCTGAAATAATGAGTTATTGCTCTGTGAGTGCTTCTGGATCTATGCAGTCACAGTTCCCTTGTGGAATTTCTCTGTTGGTGTTGGAAAGCGTCTTACATAGGTATCTCTCAACCTCTTTCACTTAAAGTACCCCTGACCGCTCTTTGTAGAGTAAATTTCTTACGAACATTGTATGGTTTGGCTGATGCCTGAAGCCACATAATCCAATAATTTTTAATCCACACTTTTCTGTGTCTAGAGGCAGGGTCTTCATCCAGGTGTGTTCTATCCAGAATAGTCCCATGTTGTGTTTCTTGGGTTCTTTCCTGGGTCTGAAGGAGGGCGTCTTAGTCATCCACTTCAGGTGTCTGAAAGACATGTTGCCTCCTCAAAGGAGAGTTCTTCAGTGCTGTGGTTTGATACTTGCTAATACTTACTGTCATTCTAAAATTATGACTAGTAGTTTATTTTATTGTGATGCATTATTTCATGATGATAAGTAGAATTATTTCATACATTTGTAAACAAATGTGACAGAAACATCAAATGCATCATCTCAAAGTGTTATATGATACTGGTGGCATGCTTTTGGCTATGCAGTCTAAGGATTATGTGTGGCAACATCACAAGCAATGCAACAGGAAGGTTTTAGTTGCCAAAAAAACATGGCTACCAATTTAGTAACACTGTTAAGATAAATACATTTTTATAAGTTTTACTATTTATTATGACCAGATTTATAAATAAAAAAGTGTTGTTTTTTTACATAACCTTTAAACATTGTGAATAAATCTTAAATATAAATGATCACTTAAGCAACTTTGATATTACTTGTTTTTTTATTTGTTTATTTTATTAGATGAATATTCTATAGAACATAAGTGCCCCATTAATTCAAACAGTTGTTAAAGAAAGGATGGCTGTCGGAGGATAAAACGAAAAGGAGATAGTACAAGAAAAATATAAGCTGGAGTTACAGTTCTTGTGCACTGCACTTTGTCAACTCAAAATAAGTCATCATCCAGGTAATCCACAATGACATCTATTTTAGTCTATATCCACATCATGCTTGTTTGTTGATTTGAAAAGATTTAACAATTAGAGATACTTTTTTCACAATTTGTACTTTGCTGAGGCAATGTTTAAAAATACTCTTTACTTACACTTATGTGTGAGTTTAAACAGCAATTATGATCAAAGTCATCAAAACAGTGGTAAGGATTTGTGAATTGTATTTGATACAGGCAACCTGTCAGAAATCAGAGCAACTTAAAAGCAGTTTTATGTTTACACAATCAAGTGGTCAATCATATGAACAGGTTGATGTTGCTGCCTTTTTTTATATTGAAATTCACATTTTCTTTCTCCAATCTAGAAAAATACAGTATGCCAATGCCCTAAATAAATTCTGACAAGATACACCACAGTCCAGTTTTAATTAGATGCATTGTGTTAATTAAATTTTTATTAAAAAGGTCTAAAAAAATAGGATATTGAACATACATTGTAAACATGCATTTTATTTCTTTTCATGATTTAGATTGATAAAATTACTGCTTTATTGCAACAATCTTTTGCCAAACTATATAAATTATGATTCATGGTTTAAATTTCCTGGTTCATAAATCACTACTAGCAGGGGGATCCACAGTCCTACCTGCCATGCTACCCAAAAATGGATGACAGTTATAAGACAATCATAAAGCTTTAGACTTAAAGACTTAGTTCTATTTCATTTAAACCTATTTAATTTTTGTTGATATTTCAACAGTTATGCAACAAAAAAGTGCTTATTTCCCACTAACCTGTTGCATCATCTGTGGTAAATTTTGTACAAACTGGTCTCTTAATGCTGGATTGTTGGCAAACATAGGGTTCGCACCCATCACCTGTAAACAAGTCAAAATAGGTTTAACGTGGATAAATAGGAATGTGAGTTTTGATCCCAAAGTAATGTAACACATGCTTAAATTTTAACAGATGATGATTGATGGTAGTTCTAATTACTATTAGCATCCGTTTGTTGCCTTTGTGACATCATGCCATTTCTTGTCTTGAAAGTCAGAACAGGGACTTTTTGCAAGATATTTTGAAAAAAACCCTGCTCTTCTAGTTATTATACAACCGTTCAGTTGCTAATAAATAATAAACTATTATTTAACCAAGTGTCTCATTTTATCAAAAAAAATAAGATCAAGTCTTTATCAATCCCTTTGAACTAGTATATTAATAGGATGAATAAAATTAGAAAATAATCATTGTACATCAATTAATATACCAATCATTTAATAAAACTTAACATCAGCAGTTTGAAAGTAAACAGTGAAATTGACAGTCACACCCCATCTGTTAAATACTCATTCACTGGTATTTTTACAGCACAAGACAATCGGTTTTAAAAAAAATAGGTAAATAGACTGTAGGGATTCGTATCCTGTTCAACTTGAACAAATTGTACTAGCAACCTTGTGAGGATATAGGACAAAGATGGCAAATTGCAGAGACCAATTTCATAGACTGATTTTGTTCCTCTACCATTCCAGTGTTCCAGCAAAAGGGGTTTGTCTGTATATCATAAATCTCCATACAAGGGAGTTAACACAATGAAATTTAAAAAGTTAGAGTTGAATGCCTATTAATTACAACAAGCACTGTATGAATAAATGTAGCAGAGTCAAGGTTTGCACTTGTCCACCTGAGATGCGAGTTCTGGATTGGCTGACATGGACTCTAGCATGGCTTGCATGTAGGGAGCCTGTAACATGTTGTTCATCAGCTGGGGGTTCTCCGTCATCTGTGACATCAAGCTTGACATACCTGGTGTATTGAACATACCTGCAACAATATAGAACTTTATCATAAATCTGCAATAGCACAAAGAAAATAACAGTCAGTTATCAGTTGGACCTTTCAATCTCTGCTTATAATTATCATGCCTTTTAGACATGTATAATTAGGTTTCAGTGGTAAGGGATGCATTAATGATTTATTTGGCACAGTAGTAGAGAAAGTTGTAGTCACATTAGGCAATGGCCAGTTTCTAATCTGTAAATTTATTACCAAAAAAAAAACAACACTTTACTTTTTTTATTTGTTTTTCACATTGTGTTTTAGCGGTCTGTTCACCAGGGTACTTACCAAAGGGCTGACCTCCAGCTGTTGATGATGATGATGAAGAGGTTGTTGTTGCTGATGATGAGGATGATGAGGCAGCAGTTCTTGGGGCCCAGGGGTTGGGCAGTGGCTGTGTGTTCTCTGTACCAGATGGAGTAGTGGTGGTGGAGCCTGAACACAGTAGACCAGAGCATTGGTAAAGGTGGTCATCAAATTCAGAGAGGTAATTTAGAAGTGAAACTTAACTTTATGTAACTTAACTGTATAGTACTTAATAAAAAATTCTCTAGAGTGTCAATTCTTTGGTATTGCCCAAATGTCATTTAACAAGAACATAGGTATAAAAAAAAGAAAAAGATGTTTCGACAGGGACGTGCATGCATTCAGTGTTTAGGTTAGAACTTCAAAGCAGTGGGCCAATTTGACCCATCACTTCTGAAAACATTGGGCCATTTTTTTTATCAGTGGGTCTTTAAATAGAGGGGAAAAAAATCCTCACCAAAATGGGTTTTTTAGTAGCAGACATTGCGAAAAAATGTCACAAGGTTTCAAATCACACAAGCGCTTTACTTATATACCGCATCATTAAACGTGAAGCGTCTATTAATTATGATCAACAACAGAGTTTTCATTTGTACCAGAAGTTGCTAGTGCATATAAAGTCAATTCAAAACAGCCATTTTTAGGCCAACAGGTAACGCCAAGTCGGTCTATATTTAGCAGAAACTAGTTTGTGTATAAGCTAGGCTTAGAATTATGACTGACACAAGAATAGTAGTATTTCTTTCCATTTTATTTAAAAATGACCCATTCAGTTTAACATGAGGGCCACGATGTCCCTTAATCCCTCACCTGTGGACACAGGCTCATATCTGGTGTCAAGTGACTAAGAGTTATTTATTTTAGAAAACTTGTAGATTGGACCATACATGTGGCCACTGGGCTTATAATATTTTCTAGAACTAACCTACTGAATCCACATGACCCACTTCAAAACATATGTAAAATTTCATACTGGCAAACATTCTGGCCAAGTTTGGTAAAGATGGGGCCATCAATGTGGCCTCTGTTCTGTGGTCAAGGTTTTTCTAAAATTTGACCTAGTGACCTAGTTGTTGACCCCTAATGATCTTGTTACAAAGTCCGTGGGCTATAAATGTGGTCTCTTGTGTGTTTACAAGTTTTTCCTAAAATGTGACCTAGTGACCTACTTTTTTACATCAGGTGACCCAAAAATGAACTCATCCAAGATTTCATGCAGACAAACATTCTGACCAAGTTTGATCAAAATTGGATAAAAACTGTGGCCTCAAGTGTGTTCACAAGCTAAAATGTTGATGGCGGACGAAGCGATATCAGAAAAGCTCAGCTTGATCACGTTGTGCTCAGGTGAGCTAAAACTGTGCACAAACACTAAGAATTCTGAGCCAATCCCTGAAAGGCATGCTCTAGCCTCAACACTGATATATCTAAATTTCACCCTTTCTCTAATTTTTGGCTCTTCAGTCCCTATCTAGAGAAATTTTTGGAAGGAAACAACATCCCTCGTGCTTTGCCAAACTTACACAAAATGACAATGATAACGTTTGTATGTGTGATCTTTTAACATAAATCCTAAATATATATTTCATTTTTAAAATACATTTTAACACTGTCAGTTCATTAAATATACCTCTGTCACAGGCTTAAGAGTATGTTAGGCCTGGTGATTCTGTACCAGGTAAAATGTCAGTTAGCAATTTGAAAATTATAAAACTTAGCCAGTGAAATATAAAAGGGAGAAATATACAGAAGCTCCAAACATATCATACCTCTTTACCTTATTTGCATCAAGAAACTTGACATTCAACAATAACTCTGCACAGGAGGATGGCATTTTAAACAATGTTTAAGATTAATTCCCTAATTTTTTAAACCAGTGACTGATTTTTATACATTATAATCTTCTGATTAATGCATACACATTGTTTTTACACTGCAAGGTCACCAGACTCCAACGTTGCTGTGTAAGTGTATAGCTCACATTTAGGGATTTTTACACGTTTTTTTTTATATTTTGTTAGAACTACCAGCATTTTGTGGACTTATTTAAAGAAGGATACACATACGTACATTACAAATTTCTCCAACTAGTAAGTTGCAAAATTTATTCAACTTGAATATAACATATTTAGCCGATGTTTTATTTCATTTTGTTTTTGAAATACATCACAGCAACCAAAAATGATCATTATAGCGACGTCCAACAATCTGGTAGAGGAAGACTCTAGACAAATGTCTGGTAAGAACCATCGGTCAGCTGGAAAATATCCCCACATAAAGTCCTTTGCCCCATAGGGGACTCGAACCCACATGGTGAGAGGCTAAGCAGTCAGTGGAGTTACAAATTCCCGACTCTACCACTATGTCATGGGCGCTCTGTATTTAGCTGATACAAGGAATATAATTGTATTTAGTTATAAGCTTATTTTAAAAAAAAAAACTGGTTAACATGGAATGAATACTTTATTGTGATAAAGAAACTAGAATGAGTACTCATAACCGATTTTAGTACTCAGCTGACATCACTAGTAAAAATAAAGAATCTGAAGACCTAATCCGTACTAAGTGCGACAACCACTGTCTTCAGCCTTTAATGTGCTAATGCAACCACTATATTCACTAATACTGACAATGAAGGCGATTTTTAACAAGGGTTATCCTTAATAGTTCAGAAAATATTGATACCATTGTTCTTATACAGTCCTGGCACCGTACCAGTTGTCCGAAACATCGTATATCGTGCGTATTTCTATCGTAAACGTATTGTATGGTAACGTAACGTATCGTGTAACGTAATAGGCCTATCGTGAAGTAACGTAACGAGTCATATCGTAAATGGTACATCGTATCGTATCGGAACGTAACGCTTATGACAAGACCGAGGTATCGTAACGGAACGTATAGTATGGTATCGTAACCCATGGAGAATTGCACGGTGCCTTCTCATAATTTTTTGATACAAAGTGACATATATTGTGACATTTTTCTAATGACATTATCATGCTCGTACAAAAGTTTACAGGAAATTTAAATGTCATAATAAATGCTTCAAAAATACAAAAAGAAGTTTATGGTTCTAAACAGAAACTATACTTTATAGTACATTTCCGGTACATGCATACTATCGATGAGCAAATTAATATTGCACACCTTCGAACTTATTACTTGAATGACAATATGCGTAGATTGAAATTGAATGGACGTTTAGGAAAATATTTGTGAAAACTAGGATTCTGGTTATTTGCCCGCGCATTTATGGACAATAAAGAGCAGTAAGATGTTATTGGAATAAACATACAGCTGGAAAAAATAGCTATAACACAATCTAGCTCTATGTCAGGTTATGGAAAAGAGGTTTGTCGCAAATATGGGATTCAAATGATATGGCTCATATACAATGAACATTGTTAATAAATAATTGGACCGTGTGGAATCATCTCTGATATTCCGACAAGTTAGTTAATTGTAAAGCTAGCTTACCTATGTCATCGCTGGGCGCAATCAGCACTGATATAGTCTCTTCGCCAATTATTTTAAACGCGTAAATTTTATACACATTTATGCGAATTTAAATAAATAAATAAAAGCAATTCAGTGCTCAACGAAAATTCAATAAAAGTACGTTCACAAGTGTATCAAACAAATTAATATAACTATTCTTCTTCCAGTGATGGATAAAACGTTTATGGTGTGAATGTGTTTGTCAAAACAATGTGCTAGTATTATAAATAACAGTAAACATCTGTCATCATGCCTTCTTAATTTCTGTACATTTTCCCGCCCTGCCAATCACGTGCACGTGTGTTAATTCCAATTAATTGGTGACATTTTTATGACACCACTAATCTTAAAGGAAGAAGGATTTTTAGCCGTTCGTTATGTTGATTGGTTTGATCCTAACGTGTTGACCGGAGGTGTTAATTGGTCTGTTCTTAAATCGATTTCCTCTTATAACGCAATGGTTCTTTTAAGTCTTTTTAGGATGATGAAGCCATTTACATACTCTCCTAAAATAACTAGCGCACATAGACATGTACCTTGACGTCAGTATGGATACTGAAAAGAATACCGTTGGGGTAACAATAGAAAATGATAAAATATCTAATCATTGCAAAATCAAGCAAGTCAGCAGACATATATAGTCTTTACAGTCTCCTGTCAAAAAACCTCAATGCCTTTATAAAACTAGGGTGGGTACCAAGCCATAGAGAAAGAGCTATAAGTAATAAAATAAATATTATAAATAACGCACAAATTCAGATATTCGGATATGTTGGTAGGACTTTAAGTTCATTATTTACTGCCGAAATATCGTTAGTTTAGAATACTTTTTAAATTAAAACTAGGATCAAGCTACCCTGGTAAAGAATGCAAGTGCACCAAGAGGATCTGTCCTTACTGTGACATAAATACTTTAACCCTGTGCTGTTTTGGTTAAGGCAGCACACAATAGCAAGAGATTAGGCTACAAAGAGCTTTATTTATCACACGTGTCTTTGCTTTTTGTACCAGCGGAAAAAAGGCAGATTTAATAAAAATGCAACACTTTAATACATAGAAGATATTAAATACATTAAATACATTTAATTCTCTACAAAAATATATATTATATACGATATACTAAACTAACTGAATTATTAGCCCAAGCTTAACTACTCACACACTTTTCCCGTACTTTTTTCACTTTAAAACATCCTCGTAACTAGTGTGTAACGTAATGTGTTATTTGTTTATACTCATCCGATTTCATGTTCACTTTTAGTTCAAAAAGTGCCAGCTCTAATCAGGAGTAGAAAACATTTCAATGGTGAACATTTTAAGAAACAGTTTCTAAGAGGTGTAATGCCTTTAAACAAAGAGCAGTCATAATCTTCCGCCAAATTGGGGTCCAGCCAATCAGAGAATAGGTTTATTAGGAATGTATAGATTTTAAAGAGATTTCACCCCATCACGTGTCTTGTGGGTTTTGAAGCTTTTAGTTATTGTTTGATTTGGATATGATATCGGTTGGACATTGTATTAATTAAATATTTAATGAAATGCATTTATTCTAAAAAAAGATTAAGAGCGCGTATTATTAGATCTGCTTTGTCGGGGGCAGGGGGGGCGGGGGATTTACTTTCTTCACCTAGGTAGCTGGATCCGAGTCTGAGTCTAGTAATATTTAATCATAGGCTATATTATGATGGTGAGTTCTTATCTCCAAATTCATATTAGAGATTTTGCTTAACATTTGTATTTAATATTTTAATCTATATATTTCTTTGATTAGTTCTTGTCTATTCTTTCCGTAAATTGTCTGAAATGCTTGTAAATAACTAAGAGAGCCGGGGTAAATATTTATTGTTGATCGGCAATTTTGTTCTATTTGAACACATTTTATGGGTTATAATTAACAGTTCGCATCTAAATATAGAATGTCTAGTGTTTAGTTTTTTTAGGCCTTGTTTATTTATTCTATTGATTTTCAATCATAATAACTCATGCTCCTATAGCATTTTTGTTTGTATTCTTGCTACCGTCGGTGTAGATGTGGATGTGGGTAGCAATATCTCAGTACTCAGTATTTGAGTTGAGTTTAACTAAAGGAATAATCTTATCAATTATGTCGATTACGTCTTCTAAATTTGTTTTAATGTTAATGGATTTGATCCCTACATGGAAAGGATTAAGTAGAGGTGTAAATTTGTCGGTTGTTAGTCCAATTTTGTCTCATAATAATATAATTATTATTTAATAGCTCTGTTTCTATCTTTTTAGCTTGTTAAGTTTTTTCACGATTGACCCATATTCTACTATTCCTTACCGAATTTTTATTTAAATAGTGCTTGAAAAAGGGTTGAGTATGAGACAATGGTATTTCTGATGTTATTTATTTTCTAACAGTTAGTCCATTTATGTAAGTTATTCGGTATATGTAGCTACAAATCACGCGAGCGATTATAAGCCCCCACACAGATTGCCACTTTTATGACACAACGTTTCTATTCAAATTAGACGGGCAGTGGTCATTTAGCTGTAGCGCACAACACCTGCATTCGGTCTGAAGACATGTCATACATGTATGAAGATCCCAGCACACATAATCTGGCTGTGAAATTTCACTTCAGTAAAACGCAGATACGGATGCCGAGAAATAGGGGCAGAAAATTGAAATATACGTGTATAGAAGAGTGGTGTAAGAATATTAGGAAATTACAGATTTAAATTAATTTGTCTAAATGTGGTACATTTTTACACACTTGTTCAATGTTTAAGCAGGTGTGAAAACATTACCGCCTATATGCGCTGGAAGTGGGCCGATTGGGGCAGAACGATTTGGACTAAACCGAGTTGGTACAGTATAAATAGGCTGATTGAATCTTTACTTTAACAACATGCCGCATTTGCCATGGTATTTCGTGTAACCTGACGGAAACAGTACAGTATGTTGTATCGAAGCGTACACCGTATCGCATCGTAACGTGTAGATTTTCTATCGTAATGCATATCGTGTATGGTATCGAACCGTAACGTGTATGGTATCGTGTAAAAACCGCACATGGTATCGTACATCGAACGTGATTGTACCGTACAGTACATCGTATCGTGTGACAACTGATACGGTTCCAGAACTGTATGCATAATTTGTAAAAGACTGGCCCCTATGAAACCAGCATTGGGTGAAAATAATGTGTCTTAATGAAAAAACACAATTTAAAAATTAAGTTTTAAAGAATATATTTAATATCAGAACACATTATACGCCTTATAAATGGGATTTGCTTTCTTCAAGAGTAACTATGTACAGTTTATAAAAATAATAAACATTTTCGAAAAAAAAATCCAAAATTAAGGTGTCTTCATTTCTGTGACCAGTTATGAGGCCTATATTTGTACTGCAATTACATATAACAAATTGTCGTTTATTCCTATTTTAAAATCTTAATTATGAACATTATATAGTAGTTTACACATAAAACATAAGTTTTGCAACATCATTTTTTTGGTAAGTTAGAAAACAAAGTTCAAAAATTAAAGTTTTTAGCGTAATAAAAAATAAACATTTACGGGACGGTGCTGTATTTCAATGTTGTACAGACAAGTCATTGTGATGCCAATCAAATTCTAGCTTAACTGTTATAATTTCTGTTGTGCGACAAATTGCTATAGTTTCAATTATCTACCTTGTACTGCAGTACAGTTGAAAACAAAAAATAAAACCATTTACGAGACACGATTTATGAGCCAAGATTTTTTTAAGTGACCTAATGACACTTCCTTTTCTAATTTACATGTGTTTCTGTTACATGACGTCATACAAAAGATACTAGTGACGTAATCAGTGTTATTGCACCATTTTTTCCACCTTGAGACATCAACAACAAAACAGCGTGGGGTAAGTTCTTTTCAATTGTCAAAAACTTGTATTTCATAGTGTGCATTTATAATTTTGGATTTGTGTCTATGATATGTATACAATAATTATGATATAACAAACAAATATAAAGAAGAAAAGCAGTTTTTGGTATTAATTATAAGCCAAAATGCAATTGTCCTGTATATGGTCAGATCGTCCCGTATCTGGTTGGAGCTAATTGATTCGATGTTAATTAGATCTATGTAAGTGTCATAATAATGATAGATAATAATAATAATAATAGTAATAGTAAATATAATAATACAGAGTTATATTGTCAAGGACAGTTTTCATCATTTATCATACTATTTTTTAACCACTCTAGATTCTTTGTTGATTTAAGTCTATGATTATTTTTAAGTTATTAAAATTCCAAATAGGTATAATAAAAATAATGTGTGCATTTATTTGACATTATTAATCTTTGATTTGCACTACTGAGTTAGAAATGCGTTGATATATGTTACACTAAATTGATTCATGTACACTAATACATAACTGTGTGAAACAAAACATTAAAAAAATATTTGTTCATGAAAAGTCGTTTTCTATGTGCATTACCTATTCCATACTGGTTTTACAAGTGCCAATAAGAAATACATGGTTATCATTTTTCAAAGCATATATCTTCAAAACCATGGCAGTTGTACTGGTGAAAGTTTAGATTTAAGTCACTGAGATATGTGAGAATCTTTATTTGCACCCAAATAGCAATTATTCAGAACTTTATTTTTTCGTAACATGCATGCACCAGTGTGGCTTATAAGGTGGATTGAGTCTGAAAGCATTTTGCATGATGGGGAACATTTTCAGAAAATGTTATCCATTAATAATTCAATGTCTTTTGTTATTTGTTGTTTGCATGCTCTGTGTGGTAATACATAAGGATTTTTTAGAACAGTTTCTTGTGCTAACAGACAAATAATAAAGTTTACATTTGTCGGAAAATGAATTAACAACAAATTAACATAATTATCTGATTTACTGGGAGACCACCTGTATTTTTTTTTTTGGCTAAAAATATGAAAAAGAGATGGATAAAAAGAGAAATTTGGCTTACCATGATATACATACGAGGGTTGTATGATAAATTCAAGGACTTTTGTTATAGAAAGTACAAACTCATATCAAGATAATTTTTATATCGTCATAATCGTCAATTCATCGCAAACAAAGTACAGAAAACCGCTAGTCAATACATATAATAGTTTACAAATAACAAGAGTAAATACAAAGGCTATCAACGTGCACCGGAGCACGCCGTTAACAAAAGACGCTCACGTAAAAAAAAAATCTCATTAATAGTTCATTTCTCAACGTAATCACCTCCAAGACGAATGCACTTTTCATGTCTATGTATCCATTTCTCAAATGTTTCTACGTACCAACTTTGAGGAAAGAATCGCACAATCATCTGTGTAGCATTATGGAGTTCATCGGCGGATGAAGATCGCCTACCCTTCAACTGCCTTTTCACTTCCGGAAATACCTTAAAATCCATAGGAGCTAACTCCGGTGAGTATGCAGGGTGGTTTAGCAACTCAAATCCCAGGAGATCAATATCTAGCAAAGTAGATGCTGCCTTGTGGGGTGGAGCGTTGTCTTGGTGTAAGATAACGGAAGTCAAGTCCACATCCGGGCGCTTCTTGCGTAACGCGGGAGTAAGATCACGACGCAGAACCTGAAACATTTTAATTTTAAAATACAAATTAGTACAAGTAGTCTTTCCTAAAAAATGCTATAATATGTGAATGTTTTCGCAGATATTATATATTAAAAAAAATAAATAATGAAATTGTTTTGATATTATAATGCAAACATTGTTACAATATTCAGGAAATTGTAATTACCTTGCTGTAATAGTCGGCGTTGACTGTCTTTCCTTCGGGTACCCAGTGTTGAAGAATCATGCCGGCTCTGTCCATAAAAAATATGAACATATGTTTCCCTCCAGACTGAGAGGCGTGCATCTTCTTCGCCTGTGGTTCAGTTACCGTTTTTCATATGGTCGATTGAGCTTTAGACTCTAGGTCGTAATGCCACAGCCACGTTTCATCTGTAGTGATGATTCTGTTCAGGAAGTTTTCTCCCTCTTTTCAGGTATCTTTTCACAAATTCCTGGGACGCTGATAGCCGCAGCTTGTCGTCATCTGTTAAAAGGCGTGGTACCCATCGAGCACTGACCTTCGACATATTTAATTTGTCTGCAATTACTCTGTGCACGGTATTTAAAGACACATCAACATTTTCTGAAATTTAACGCACAGTAAGGCGACGGTCGTCATCAAGCAACGCCGTAACTTTCTCTTGAATTGACGTTGAAATCTTCTTCGGTCTTCTGCTTCGGACATCATCTTCTAAACTTTCTCTACCCTTTCGATATCGATTGTGCCATTTAAATACCAGAGATCTACAGCATGATGTATGTTTCGCTTCCCGAAGTTTTTCAAGCGTCCATCTCGGAGTAAAACCTAGATTCACGCAAAACTTAATATTTGCACGGACTTCGTGGTCAGTTTTTGACGTCATACTTTTTAGACACCTTAGCTAAAGTTTTTGCAATTGCTTTGTATGTTTATAACATAGAGCCCTGAAAATTAACGGAAATGACGTTCAGACGTCACATAATCATGTGACAAGATTCCTGCGAAAGTTGACGTTCGTATACATACTTTAATTGTTGCGTATTTTCTTTATAAAACGTATAAAAACGGAGTGCTCCAGTAACCGTTACCATGGAACCGTAATAGCTAATAAATTGTAGATTGTGATGCAAATATTAGTCTTAATATATGATTTTAGGATTGCAGGCACATTAAATTATAACGTGTGCAAAATACATGTATCTATGACATATATTAAAGTTTTAGCAAACAAAGTCCACGAATTTATCATACAACCCTCGTATTGCTATACTATTGGAGCGTACCATGATATATATCAAAATACTGAGCATGAAAATTTAATTACAAAAGGAAACTGAACACAATTGGGCAGTCCGATAACTCGGTTACTTCCCTTGAACTCAAAGGGAGGCTACTCACCTGAATCCTGAAGGGAATATCAGCTAATCGAGCGAATTATCGGCGTTTACAAGCTAGATATTACTGGCAATTATGAATTGAAAAGGAGAGACCAACTCGAGAAGAATTAGTAACACTTCACCCTCCCTTAACTGGTAACAGGTCGCCCTTGATCGGTAACAGTTCGCCCTTGATCAGTAACATGTCGCCGTCGTATATAAGTGTATACGTCAAGCAAAAATCTATACTTGTTAACTTATTTATAATTATTTCGACACAATTCACATCAATTTGTATTTGTTTCCATCGGCTTCATATGCATTATGAGTACTTCGGATATAAGTGTACCATTTCCACGCGTTAGATATAGGGGGAAAATGATGTCAAGTAAAGTTTATACTTGATTTAATTTGTAATATAGTGTATCATATATATAATATTTTATATGCATACAAATACAATTTGTTGGTTGCCGTCTTAGTCTTAGTCGACTTCTTCATACTGTATTGTGATAAAGCTAGCGTACCTTGTGAGATTGAATCACTGACTAGTCTATTAATTGCAAGCACTTATATACATCTATGACGGCAAGCATCAGTTAAGATCATGGTGACTAATTATCAATCAAGATTAGTGCTGACGCTATCATCACAATAATGACTAGGCAAAAATCAATTAACAATCACACACTGACCAATTTATTAATTTCAATTTTTTATATACGCCTATGTTGGTAAACATTAATCAAGATCACACTGACTAATTATCAATCAAGATTAGTGCGAATGGTATCATCACAATAATGTCTGTAGGCAAACACCAATTAACGTTCACGCTTTTATGTGCAATTATAAGATAACTGCATACTCAAGTCATCTTGAGTATGACAACCTTATTAAAGTATTTGCAACAAAATATGTATGCAACTAAGTAACATTAAAATCCTTGCAACAGCGGAATTTTATTTAAATATAAAATATGAAATAAATAAACCACGTACACAGTACAATTATTATATTTTAGGTCGCAACATTGCATTTAAATCAAGGAACAGTGACAGTTCACATATTGTACTGGGAGGATCAGATTTTTTTCTTTGGTTAAAACAATTTTAAAATATGAAAAATAAAAATATAATAATTTACGATGCTAATAATACAATGTTTATAATAATAAAGAATAAGGAGACAAAAGAAGCATAAATTTAATGTGAATGGTGTCAAAATAATAAAAAATTAATAAATTTACATTCTTTTTACTCAATTTCTTAAAGATTTTTAAGGGCGAAGGGTGGCGTATACACTTATATCAGAAGAGGTCATAATGTATATTAAGACGAAGAAAACAAATACAATGTGAATGGTTATAAATAAATTAACCAATTTCCTTTTTTTCTCGATGTATACACTTATATCTGAAGGCGACATGTTATAAAGCAAGGGCGAACTGTTACCTATCTAGGGCGAGCTGTTACCAATCAAGGGCGAACTATAACCAGTTAAGGGAGGGCGAAGTGTTATAATACCATTGAAATGCGTCACAGTCACTTGTTTTGAGGAAATCAATGCAATAAACAGTTCTGTTTTCGACCACCTTCCCGCTATAAACACCTTTACATATTCAGCAATATTTCGGCGATTTCCATTTTGGTTTTGTTTCTTTCTTTAATTAACTTTCCATGTCACTCGATGTGTGTGTTATACACGCTGATAAAATTTCTACTTATACCCCGGAAGTTTTAATGCGCATGCGCATTCGGAGAGTACTCAAGGGCAGACAACTTAGTTATCGGACTGCCCAATAAAATAAGCTCTAAATAATAATAACTTCTTTATTGGTTTTTCATCCAAAACAAAGCAAGAACAGAGCAAAATAAACATTTAATTCAATAAGCATCTGCTTTTTAAGTCTCTACACATTTACACCCAGATGTACAGTCTAAACTGCTTAATTTATTGGTGACTTTTAATCCGCATATTAATGCTTTGTTATTGTACACTTTAACATACAAGAAGCATAAATAAACATAGTTATATAGAAGAGGTGCACACTAGAAGTGTAAGCCAAGACCTAACCCAGCTCCATGTTTGTGAATCAGCTGTACATCATCATCTGAAATGTTAAAGGGACTAAAACCCCTGCAAATTTCATCTGATTAAAGCAAAATAAGCAGCATGTGCACAGGTTCCCAAGGTATGAAAAATAACTGAGAAGTACCATCAAAGTTTATACAAAACTGTGTCCACAGACAGACAAGTGGACACAGGCAACCCAATTCCAGTATAATACCCAAGACTCACAGTTCTTTGTGGGAGGTATAAATATCTGTATGGACATAACAGCTAACTAAATTGTCTTATTCTGGATCTAAATCATGATGAAGCAATATAATAAAGGTTATATCAAACATCCCTAGATATAAGATACATGTAAATAGGTTAAGACAGCAATTGCACAAGTACACTTACTATTGCTGACGAGCCCAGAGAATGGGTTTGAGCCAAATCCCTCCTGTGCAGCATTCATCATAGGTTCCTGAATATCTGTGTACATGCGCTGTAGTGCATTAAACCCGCCTGGGATACTCTAAAACACATAAATTGCAGGCTTTGCAAAATTAATTTTGATAATTAATTTTTTTTGTTTGAAGCTGAAACCTAGTATTAAATATTATAACCATAATGCATAATTGACATAACTTTGTTTCTATCTTATATCTTACTGATCTCAAGTTGACAATCCATAAAGAACCTGATAGTTCTGCATGTTACATACTTATTTTTAGGGTCGTCCAACTCCAGTTGGACGACACTCCACTCATTCTATTTTTTCTTCATCCTTTTATTATTATTTTTATTTTTTCAAATGTATCTACAGCAAAAAGTCTGCACCAATTATGTTCCAATTTTCAGGTCTTGTTAGCACTTATATGTACAACAATGCCCAGCTGTTTTCTACCTTTAGTAGAACCAGCTCTATTCTAAAAGTCAGCCATTATTTGGGGGTTATGTTACTTGTGTTTACTTTGTCGGACTAAGTTTAAAAGCTAGAAAGGTGAAAATTGGACTGATGTACACAGAAGATTCTGTAGTTTACCTGAAATATAAATTGATATGTGAAAATCCTGAGCTGCATCTTCTCAAAGTTAACTGTTGCAGATTCTTGGGAAAAAAAAATCAAAGTCCCATAACTCTGTCAGTTTTAGAAATAATTTGCTGAAACATCGCCTGTGTGTAATGCTGGATAAGCCAAACATTTTATTCACATGTACTATGGGGATCGGATGTACCGTTTAGCCACAATCCATAATTTAGTTGGAGTACCAATGCAAAATGCTATAAGCCTTTAAACCTTTAGAGCTACATACAGCCCTCTGCCACCGCAAGTTTTTTTTTTTTTTTTGTATAAAACAGACACTGAAATACAGGGTCATCCTCAGGCAAAATAGGTAAATTCTTTCTCCTTTCCGAGACGAAATACTCCCATCAAAATGTGATTTTCTCCTCCGAAAATACAGAAAAAAATGAGACGATCGTCAACAATCCATTTTGCTGTAAACAATTCACAAATTTACAACAACATTGATCGGAATCAGCTTGTTGTAGAGCAATAATTGTTACTGATCCATACAGAAACAACTCATTCAATTTATGACTTTTCAGCGAGTCCATTGATTAGAAACATTTAGCAACTCGGAGATCTGCGGAATAAACAAGCAATCTTTGTTTTAGGACATGTCCATGCGCGCTTATAAACAACTACTTTACGACTGCAAATTAACAACAAAATGTCACATAAAAAATAATCCGGAGATAATATATCAATTTTACAATTTTTTACAGATTGTGAACAGGCAGGTAGCAGTAAGTCTTTTCACTTAAATCTGAATAAGCATCAATTTGACAGGCTTATTCGATACTTGGCTTCCCTCTATTTTGTTAGTTCCTTGCATAAGGTTGTTGGAACATGACTAAAAACAATGAAATGTGGACTGGTAATAAATGTAGCTGTATAAAAGGATGACATCTTTGTTAATATGTGATCAGTATAATAAAAAAGAACAGTCTTGCTGGATTTTTGTTTGTTTTTAATCATTTTATGAATTAAAATCATACCAGTAATAGTCTCAAAAATTAGACAAAAAAGTATGTGATTTTCCCCCAAACTATAAATTCATGTGTTAATTTTCCCCTCCTGACAGGCTAGGGCCACATCCCCAATCCATTAAAAAAACAAAACTGCACAGTCAGTGGATTATAAATCAATACTTCAGTACAAGTCCCTGTTGCTGCTAAACAAAGTCGCTCTTGTTTTAACATTTCATCAATTATCATAGTACCGTAACTCTGCCAGTTTTGGGAATTTGGAAACTTCACTAGTGTGTCGTCCTTGATAAGTAAAACATTCCATTCAATGGTACTCTAGCAATCAGAACAACGGTCTACAATTAAGTGACAATTATAGTTTTGTTCAAAGAGCTATGCATTCATATGCTGCTATTTGCTGTTAATAACGACTGCAGCATGTGTTTCTATGGTCTTAGGTAGACAATATTGTTAACAAATATTCTTGTAAAGCTTGATTAGCAACATTCCATGTTCATTCAAGATGTGATCTTAACATGTCACTTTGTCATCTCTAGAAATAATTAAATAGCAGAGACTTATTGGCCCATGCTAAACTAATATATTAACTTTGTATATAGGAGTGTGTTTAAAATAAGCATGTATTTGTTGATTATTCAGAATACACACTGTCCACCTCCACTTCAGAGTTAAACATTATTATTTTAAGCACTGGATCTTTCAGACAAATAAATTTCATATTCACATCAATTTCACATGTCCGCATAAACAGATGACTAATGAAGATTTTTCTATATTTTGTTAGCAATCACTGCCTTATTATTATTAATACCTGTGCTTACTATCCTGTTGGTTTCAATAGTGTTTAATGAGTCATTTGCTGTTGTAAAGCTGAAGTTCTCAGGTGGATTTTGCATTCTGACACAAATCTATGTGACACAATTGCAGCGAAGTGATTATGTACATTTCACGTCAACTGGTGTGCATATATGGAAATTTTATGTGCGCATGGTTATTATGGCACACAGAAGTAGTGAAAGCAAAAGTAAACTTTGAAATTGTTAAGTGATGTACAGTAACATGCTGAAAATTTACTAGACAGATAGGACAAGTAATTTTTTTTTATAATATTACAATATTTACTTGTCAAATCAATCAGGTTTACTTGTCAAATCAATCAGATAATTGTTAACATCGAGCCCTGACTAGCTTCGGAGGCAAACAATTCTACACAACCTTTTTTTGTAACATTGCTTTTTCTTTATTTCATTAGCACTCACTGCCACATATCCTTACAATGACTTAAAAATTTTCTTTATATTAATATTTGTGCTCACTATCCTGTTTGTTTTACCCATGTTTGATAAGTTTCTCGTTGTTGTAAAGCTGAATTTCTCAAGTTGACACCGTTGCAGAAGTGTTTATGATTTCAAGTAGCTGTCAACAGGTGCACATGCATGGAAATTTGATTTGCATGCGATTATTATGGTGCCTGGAAGCAGTGAAAGCAAAAGGAAACATTGATTTTTTTAAGCGATGTACACCTACATACTGAAAATTTACTGGACAGGTTGGGCAAGTACAATTTTATTTTACTAGGCCGAAAGCTATTTTTACTTGTCAAACTTCATTGGACAATTGTTAATATCAATCCCTAACTAGCTTCAGAGCCAAACAGTTCCGCATCGTCTTTTTTAAAGTTGGTTTTCTTCTGGTCTTCTTGTTGTAGCAATATTTGGCTTCACATTAAAGCTATTAAAAAGAAGATTGTTTTCAAGCATCATCAAAATCCAGCTGCAAGCAGGGGATGACCCACTTTTTGCCTTTCTGCTTAAAGCTTTCTTCTAGTTTTATAATGATTTTTATTTTGAATGTGCAAATTTTACCTCAAGATTGCTCATTGCCCGGTCCTGTGTTCTCATCAACTCTTGAAGCATTGCAGGATTCCTGGCCAGCTCTAGAGTCTACGGAGATATAAAAAAAATACTGCATTAATAAATCAAAACATGTGTTTAGTGTTCACTTGTGTCCCTCTATAACTACAAAGCCCTTCCTTCATCATAAATTGCACTACAAATTGTTCAATAGAAAAAACTTCACATGACTATTGAGTCCATCAGGGTAGAAAAAAAAAGGACTAGAACTCCGCGAGTCAGATGTGTCGACTGACAAAAAATTGTGTTAGTGGACATAAAAAATGTTAATTTGTTTTTTGTTGTACAGATATTAGCAATGTATTTGCACAAAATTCACATATAAAATAACCTTTTAATTGTCTCATTGCAAAAAACATGCACAACAAGTTATGCCCTTCGCAAGAAATGCACTAAAAATCAATCAAAGGGGAATAATTTAAAAGAATAACAAGAAATGCTCTATAAAAATCACTCAAAGGGGAATAACTAACAAACGGAAGAAGGTAGAGTTACCGTTTTTGTGCACTGCACTTTGAGTCATTGCCAGAAACATGCATACCAAGTTTGGAGTCATTTGGACCTACGGTGACAAAGTTACACTCCGGACAAGATATGCTTTAAAAAAATCAAAGGGGAATAATTCCAAAATTGAACAAGGTAGAGTTACGGTTCTTGTGAGCTGCACTGAGAGTCATTGCCAGAAACATGCATACTATGTTTGGAGTCATTTGGACCTACGGTGACAAAGTTACACTCCGGACAAGATATGCTTTAAAAAAAATCAATCAAAGGGGAATAATTCAAAAACGGAACAAGGTAGAGTTACGGTTCTTGTGCGCTGCACTGAGCCATTGCCAGAAACATACATACTAAGTTTGGAGTCATTTGGACCTACAGTGACAAAGTTAAGCTCTGGACAAGGAAATCTGGACGCCGCCGACGCGGACACCGACAAAGTAATCACTATATGTCGCATAGTCGGGCGACACAAAAAGTGAGGAGAGAAGTGGAGAAAAGATGTTAGATTAAAGTTGATACCTGGCTCCCGGCTGTTGATGAGCTTACTGTCTCACTTCTTATCTGACAGTTATCTGGAGATCTTGTTCATATCAAACAGTGTGCTGCTTTCACAGTAACAGCATGAATGGAACAACTGACATTATACCACACACAGAAATATTATCGTCACACCAGTTTACCAGTTGTGTCACAACCTCTTTTAAACGAGTGCCACAACTGAGTGTTTTTTCTGTCTGAACTAGAATCAAGCCATTAGATATTGCACTACCAAGACCAGGTAAAAGCAGGTGTACCTGTCTCATTAGTTCCGGGTTGTTCATCATGTGTGTGATCTCTGGGTTTCTCTCCATGAGGTCCCGCATCTGTGGATTGGACATCATCAACTGTCGCATAACATCAGGGTTTGACATCATCTGCTGAACAAACGGATTGTCCATCATCTGGCGTAGCATTTCGGGATTCTGCTGCATCTGAATACCACAAACAGCTTGAAGATATAGAATAACATAGTAAAATGGCGATTATTGACAAAATTAATATATTTTTTATTATTTTTATCAGCTACAGATTTTTTTATCTAAAAATGATACTATAAAAAAGTCATAGTTGTTCAAAGTTTCTAAATAAATAATAAAATACTCAACTGTCCAAATGTATAGTACTATATAGTTCTCTGAGCTTAAAAAAAAAGGTTAACTGAATTGCTAGTACATAATTACCTCTCTCTGCATCCTCTGCTGCATCTCCATGAAGTTAGCAGAGCCCATGCCTAGATTACCAATTCCTGCCAGGCCACCAAGACTGCCCATACCAAATGGAGTGGCACTTACATCAGCAGGAGTTGTAGATAAGGGTGTCTAAAAGGTTGTAAAACAAGAGTAATATCTTGCTTTAAATTTATCATCCATTGTGCAGAGTTCTACAGCATCAAAAGAACAAAATCTAAGATGTATACATTTTGTCAGTGTTCTCCCCAGGCCATTATTGCCCACCGCATACAACATGCCTTCACTCCAAGACATTGTTTTCTAACATGTCATAACATTCCTTGGCCAAACAATTGTTGATTTTGTTTATTGCAATCAGTGGCTTGTTTCGTGAATGATGATTCAATAATTTGCATTCTAAAGAGGTGAATTTATGTTAAGTTTCATGCCAGATATACAGTACTTTGAAACATATTTAACATATTCACCAATACAGAAAGCTGTTATGAAGATTGACCTGTCATAAAATCTCAAGATCCTTAATTATGAATGAGGAAGTATAACTGGTGACAGAACCTAGTTTTGCTCTAATTAACCGGGTATAAAGTAAAGGGAAAAAATAAACATTAACTCATTTCAAATTTGTCAATACTGACAAGCCTTAACAACTATTGTTGAGTCTTTTTATACTTTCATATCTTAATGTTCATGTTATAAAGATGAAAAAGAAGTCTGCCCATTGAAACTACAAAAAAGTTTAAAAAAATATACTCTGTAAGAATTTTTACTAGAATTATTCAACATTAATATATTTCCTCAATAAATACATGTAGTTTCAAGGGTTGTTTTTTTCCCTACTTCTCTTAACTTTCATGAAGACACTTTGTACTATACTGTGGTCATGTCCAAGTTTGTGATTTTGTTATAGTATGTCAGTACAAACATGATAAAGAAAATAACAATTTAATTCAGACTAAAGGCAAGTGACATATACCAGGCCTGTTCTGCCAAAATTCAGCCCCATTCCCCTAATGGAATAGCCTATATTTTTTCCTAATTTTACCTTGAAATTCCTGTCAAAAAT
>CM017559.1:38238211-38313634 GCA_007844125.1 Sinonovacula constricta
CGTTGCCATGCAAGCCGTCGTCATCGGTGGACCTTAAATCCAGACACCATGTCCACTTCAGAGTGCCGTTTTATTCCACCGGCAATAGGTTTTCCGACCTCGTCCCAAGCCCGGTAAGGGCGCATACCTTGGCCGTAGAGCTGGTTCGATATGCCCTCGACAGTGACCTCCAACTTCGTTATCTTGCGGTTATAGAAGCTTTCGCTCTGGCATTAAAAGGACTTAGTCGGTTTCTCGAAGCGCATCAAGACCCCCTTCATCGAACGAATGGGGACGTTCAGATGTATGTTCCACAGCGTGTCGGACTTCACTTTCATGCAGTGCGTCGGTGTCGGTATAATGGACCGGCCGAGTTCAGTCCCTGGGCACCTCATAAGTGCCCCTGTGCTATAATAATAGAAATGCCCTGCACAGTATCGGCAAAAATGCCGGCTAATCCATTCCATCCCTCATGCGGTGCCGGAGGACCCGGTCGTAGAGGATGGCCATCTTCACTGGTACCGATGTTTTCGGCCAATTCACTGTTGGTCACCATGTCGAACTCCAAGGCGTTGCCCTTGATTGAGTATTTTGGCATTTTCATCGCCGGTCGCCCTGACAGCGCGCCTGTATTCATTGCACGTTAATTCGTACTCGAGCCTATCGACGAAAGCGGACTGAAAGAAGGGCTTGTGACTCTCCAAGAGTTCGAAATCGCGTGGTATGGTGAAACGGTTGTCGTAATCCTGGGCGATAGCGGTATCTTTTGCTTGAACAGTCTTGTCCCTGGCGTCGAGTCTTATCTATTCTTCCTTTTATCCGTGGTGTCAATACTCCAGTATTGGGCATTAGCCCGCTCGTTTTCCGTTTCCAAAGGTCCATGCAACATCCTGAACTAATCACTGTCGTCGAGACACATGACTTCGTTCATGGAAATCTTAATAGTTGTCTTCTTTACGATCGCTCCACCAAATTATTGACCACTATGCGATTAGTGTCGATTGAAACCAACTTGATTTCGAAAGATAAACGGGTAGTTCCTGGAGTAATGACATCACTTGTACCGAGATTCGGAAACCTCACGAAGAGCTGATGATTCTGATCGATTGTGGGTGGGGTGTTCGTGAGCACAACCGACTGGCCGAGGCCCATGACTCCTATGGGTTCTCTCAGGCGCTGGTGCGGATTGAGCTTTCGGCCGTATGCGCTTTTAAATACAATGTCTGAATAGGGCATCCCGCTGCAAGACTTCAGTGACCGGCTGGCGCCGTTGGATTCGGCCACGGACGATATTGCAACTACCTTGCTCTCACTGAATTACTTACGGGAACCGCTGATGAGTTTTACGACGGATTTGTTAAGGATCTACCTCCTGCAGGAAAGGATTACCCTAATGTATGATCGACAGAAAGAGGTCAGCTCCGCCTGAAGGCTTACTTGGATATTAATCTGGTCAACAAATGTATTGGAAGACCCCTAGCATTATTCACTATAGCAACAACGGGAGGAGGTCGGGCCATTTCAAGGATTAACTCGGTTTCTCGGAATAGGACTTCTCGAACAGGGGGCACAACAGGGCGCAATAAATCTCCTCCTTTACCTGCATAAAATGTCGCCCAAGTACAGCGGACTGATAGAAAACTGGACGAAGTGATGCGCGCTAGTGCTGGCAGAAGCATCGAGGTGGCAGATTTAGATACATCAGCCTCGACTCTGTTTGAAGTGGAGGAGACAATGGAGGAAAATAATAAAAGCCGAACCACTGGGTACTTTGGGCTTGGGGTTTGTTACTGATTGCGGCTCGCGAGTGGCTAGCGAAGCGCCAACCAAAGAGCATCTAGCCCTACGGCAACGCCACCCACAACCAGAGACTTCTTTACAACGGAGTGTGCTCGCGCAGCTGCGGTAGCAGCGCATACAGCTTCGCTGCTTTTGGTGCCTCCTTGTGCAGCTGCTGTGGCAGCGGATACAGATTCACTGTTTTTTGCGCCAGGCAGTTTCGCTGCAGGCGGGTCCAATCGCGGCGGACCTGCGATTTTACCGTCATGGAAACTGCTATGTACCCGAGTCTGCACCTGAGAAGAGTTAACAACCACAGCGCCGATTGTGAGGTCGGCTGGAGCCTTTATTATTTTGTTGTTGTAGCCCGCGTTGCCGGGATTGATGTTTAGGAGCATGTCACTTGGAGCCATGTACAATCCTGTTCCAAAGACCACGTTGAGCTCACTCCCAGCTTACTTCAGAACGCTTTGGTAACAGGTGATAGCGGCCTGGATGCCAAGCGGAGAGTTGATCGCATCCTGCACTAGGACTAGAAACTGCTTTTGTGCCTTGAAGCCGCCCGCGATCCGGGATTTGGTTTGGACCTGGTCACCGAGCAAAGCCCACACGTAGGTCCGGATAAAGTCGTTGATTCGCTCCTTGCCGGCCTGAGTGAAGCCTTTCGAGACGCCTAGCACGAACGTGCTCCAAGAGCCATCAACGTCTGGATCTTGCTCGATGAACTCAATGTGAGCCTTTAAGGCGGTAGCCAGTCGCAAGACGAAACCCTGCAATGACGACACCAGTGACCTCTGACTCAAACGTCATGTGCTAGGGGTCTAGGCTTCCGGCGTTCTGGCGGGCAACGTGTTTTTCTTGACAACGTGCCCTATGGTGTGTACGTCCCCCAGGCCGCGGCTGTTGTGTAGTCTGTTTGGCGCCAATCTGTCTGGGGGTCGACCCCTGAATTCCGGGCATTGTTCACGAGATATCAAGACAAATCCTGGAGAAGAGCGCATTAAGTTTCCGTTACAATGCGACGGGTGGTGTAGTAGACATGGAAGAGGTAGACAGACTGAATGAGGGGGGTGGCACGCCCCTCTGGTCCGTTCAGGTGGTCGCTCAATGAGACTGCGAAGCCAGTCGTTGCGCACCACACGGCGAAGTTCATCGGGTTATTAGTCCAATCTTGGACTGTGGCCTCTCTTATGATCTTGGGCAGTCGGTAGTGTTGCCAGATTTCAGGCAGAATGGCAGAGAGGAACTGGTTGGGGCGCCCGTGATCTTAAGGATGGACAAGTTTCTGGAGTAAAGGCTCCGTTGATATCCCCGGCCTTGTACTTTACGCCGTTTTTGAAGGTAAAGGCCTCCATGAATATTGTTCAAACGATCGCCGATGTTACTTACTACATGTCCGACCAATCTTCAACAGCCCATAGACAACAGGGATGGGAGTTTGAAGATCGGTCTGCCGTCGATCACGTACACGGTTGGCTGGTACAACATTATGAACACCGAGTATGTTACCTCATCCAAGGAGAGAACGCTTGTGCGCCCGTGCCTTTGGACCTTTCAGCAGCTGCATGAATAACTCAGAGCCAGCGCCCCACTCCGCGGCCTCACCCTAAGGCTTGATGAAACTACTGCATAAGTCTCGAAGTTCATTCTTCGCTAGGGTCCGTCCGAATCTCGAAAGGGTTGCTGGAGCAGTTAGGCTTCGAACAGACCCGTCTTCCCTTCCAACCAGGGCGAAGTGCCCAAGGGGACCGTCCTGTAAATTTCATTCCGCACAGGTTGTCGTTTATCCACCTAGAAGAGGCGAACACCCCTGGCAACGCCTTGAACGGGGCCCCTAGTAGTCTGCTCGCTGTTGTCGCTGTCGGTGACTGGTCATACGGTGAATTCATATATACCGTTTTCCCTAATACCAAGTTTAAGCTCCAGAGACAGGGACAATCTCTGAGCTCACAATCTCTGTAGGAGATGAGCGTGGTAACAGAATAGACAAGCACGGATTGCCAGTGAGTGTCGTCCTTGAGGTGAATTGTGTATCTTTAGTGTGCGTGAAGTGGGTAGAAATTTAGTGCATACTACGCTACTCGGGCTTACGTCGATATGGTTGCTTCGCTACAGAGTGCGCCTGATCTGTCCCACTGCATGAAAAAGGACTAGGATGGTGATGTAGACCTAATGGGGGTTCGGATCATGAACCACGCGACATCGAATTACCTATTGATGTGGTTTCGGTCGAGGCAGGGTGGAAGTACATCAAGGGAAAAGACCTCCTGAAAACGGTTACATGGTTATGGAAGGTCACCTCTCTCTTATAAATCACAGGGTAGTGAATCAGGATCTTCCGGTTCAATCGAAGGATGCTGCAAACAAATACTCTTATGGGCAATTTCCCAAGCCCATAATTACCATTATAGCTGAAGAGCGCGGGTCCTTGGTAGACGGCGAATTTCAGTGGTCGTTTGGGTTAAACTCGCATGGTATTAGCCAGAGTAAAGTGGGCTACGTCATGATGAAAAAGGAAAGATACTGACTATGTCTTTGTCTGCGGCTCAGCGTAATGGAAACTCGGAAGAGAGGGTGAGTGGGGTCGTTAGAGTAGGTGGAATTAATCAAGTCGGTTAGTATATTTCTAAAATCCAGGCTAATTTTCCGTTGAGAAGTTAATAAAGGTGATATTATCAACTTGCCGACGATGGGATCGTGTCGGACTAATGCTTCGGGAGTGGTTGCGTTGTTAATTGAACTAGAACAGTGAGGGAGTCAACATGGAACCAAGACATGAAAGACCGAGAGATTCCAACGGCACCACCAATGTATCCCACCCTGCCAACAGAGGGTGATGTGCACGTTATCCGTCTTCAGCAGATAACCTGAATCCAGGCAGAGTTATTGCGAGAAGCCGACAAAAGGGCAAGCCTCAGCAAGAAATACAAGAGGGCGTTGAATTCCGTAGATGGCACCGACGCTGCTTTGGCGTCCGTTAGCGTTGGGCTTGGAATCGGAGGTGTATTTCTCAACTCGACGGTCGTAGCCCTTCCGATCGCTGTAGGGCCCGAGATTGAGTCTCTTGGTTGCACGGGACTCTGTGCTATTGGCAAGTTGGCTGGGAAGTGGCTATCCCATAAACTCGGGCGATGGCTCGAGTAAAGTTGAATACCATCTTCGACAGCGTGAGCAAAGCCCTGGCAAACGGCAATATTTCCGACGTCGAGTATAGGCTTGTTCTAGATGAGCTCCAGAAGTATGAAGACCTGAAACGGGAGGTCCGTACCGAAAAGGCTCCTCATGAGAACATGGAGGAGCTTCGAAAACAAATTCCTAGACGAACGCCACAAAGAAGCGCTAGTTGAGTACTCCCTCTCTCTGAGCTGCGTGTGTAGTACACACTGTGTAGATGTAGACCTCCTCCAGCATACCAGGAATATATATCATGTGTGTCGGTTTTTTTGCCCGCCGTTGCAAGCTTGAGAAGATTGACATCTTAAACAGCAGACGACATGTTTTACTACACTGTGCTTACACAAACGTATCTTCATCAAATTACCTTGTATTACTTTACCAATATTGTGTTTAAACGCGCGTATATTTATTCAAACATACCTGAATTTGGTTACGCCCCAATTTTTTCACCTTGGTGTTAGACAAGTGGATTAACTGTGTGGAAGTATAGTGGTAACTGTAAGGGGACATTTGTGTGGAATTGCAGAATGTAACTTGGATTGGTATTATGTAGTTATTCGAAGCGGTTTGTGAAGGATACCTATTGACCTGGCAGTTATTTACTGATGGTTTGAGGAGGGAGGATATATTGGACAGTATTGAAGTTGTTAAGTCCATTACGAGCTCGCGTACGTTTGGGTCAGCCTCGCGGACGTCTTGGACGCCTAGCAAGCGTAAAAAAGTGAAATAATCAACCCGACCTGGGGCGGGGGGGGGGGGGGGGCGAACCCACGACCTAAAGAAAAATAATAAATTCCCCTCGGATGTTAACTTGCAGGCCTTGAAAAAATAATAAAACTGCCACACGGAGGCCAGCTTGCAGGCCTTTAAATTTGGAGACTTTTTCTCACATACTCTCACACTTAAGCCTTCGGCATATCAGCGTGCCGTCTGAGCACCTTAGCTTAGGACTGTCTTAGGTGATCATGGTCTTAGCTCTATATATGTGTGTGTCACGTTCAACCCTATGCGGATGTGTATCAAGTGTCGTTTTCGAAATGTGACTGTTCCTTGGGTAACGTGAGACTGTACTGTACCTCGTCATAGTGAGCACTTATAACCGTCCGTGTCCCTCTTGGGACAACTGCATACCACATTTTAGTATACTTAAAATTACATTGTATGATTGTGCAATCCATAATTACGCAAGATCGCGCGAGACTTTTTGCGAAGCAAAAATGTTAACCCCACTTTTAATGGCGATCTCTTAAGCTTTTCTACATTCCGCAATGGGTTTAATTAGTTTAATTAAATATATCATAAGTTGTGTATGTATTAAAGGCTTGGACCATCTCCTGTATATCGGCAACAATGTGTCCCCCCTACAATCGTCGACCTGTTCCAGATCATTACCCCTGTCGCCACCCTCATTCTGGTGGCCTATATGATGCATCGGATTGAGCGGTCTAACGAAGAAACTGCAAAACGATATTCTCTCCGAGAGAATAAGAAAACCAAAGTGGGGCAGAACCCTCCGCAAGGGGCCTAGATCGGGGAATGTGACCTCTCAGTGGGAAGTGGTCCAGAACCCACCACGCTGGACCGTAAAACGGGTCCATCGAGGTGGGGCTGACCCCCGCCCCCAGCCAGGGGTGTGGGGCGGGTAAAGAACCCTCTCTGGGGAAAGTGAGCCAGAACCCCGATCGCGTATACTACCAATGAGCAAAAACGGCTCGAATCATCAAACTGCTTTACCGGAGTTTGTATGCACGTTCTTTTGTAAACTAGCTTTCTACATTTTCAAAAATCATGTTTTAGTTTTCAAATATGAAGTTTAATTAATAAGTCCGGGTTACGGGTTAAATTTGTGAACATTTACATATAGAAGAAATCAAGTTTCATATAGATGTTATCGAGAAGGAAAATAATCAAGAGCACATTAAACAATAGAAACAAAGTAACAATAAAGGAAACTAAAGTTTCAGTGCACGTAAGTCCGTAAAAAATGTATGCATTAAATTGTAAACACTGAAGTATCAAAGCTACATTTAATGATACACGCGAATGATGTCATCTATCATCAGGTGGTATTTATAGAAAAAAAATACGGATTTGCCAACTTATTTCAAATGTGCAAGATTTTTTTTCAAATTACATGTTAAATTTATGGGCACCCAATTCTTCGTTTATTTACATTACGCCTGATAAAAAGGGTTATTTTCTTAATTTTTTTCCATACAGTATCTTTGACTTAAGCTAATTTTCGTTCTAACTGTTCCTTCTTCGAACATTTAGCGTTCACAAAGAACACATGCTTCCGGCCAGGCGCAGTGGGTAATTAGCTTAAATATAAACAAAACATTGGGATTAAGTGAACATTTAATTGAAAGAAAACGCTGTTTATAAATATTCAATCATGCTTTTCGTTATGTCGTGCTTTTAAAGGTAGTTAATGATTTGACATATAAGTTTAGTAGGAGACGTGAAAACAAGATGTTCAAAGACCAAATTATACAAATTGTATAGATAATGATGGTTACCACGCATTGTTTTGTTTACATTGTAATTTGTTCAAATTGTAAAATTATAACACACTTAACATGGTATATGCCAATATTGCAGACGACTAGTCTTTCAGTTAAGAAAAGAAAGTGAAACGACGTATGACCTTTATTTCCATTCGTGTACGCGGTTTCTGTATACAGTTTCAGAAAGAATATTAATAATAATATGTTCACTGTACACTTTACAAAAAGATAAGTACATAGGCATTTTAAATGTTGTTTCTTTACCCATAGGAATCCTCTGTTTTCTTATACACATATAAACAACACATTTTTGGTTTAAACTTTTCTGTTTTAAATAGTCAAGCTCACATTTGTACTATCTTTTCTCAACTTAAATGCATATCGAGTCAACATGTGTCATTAAGTGTTTCTAAGGTTGCTTTGCACTCTAATAATCATTTTGTGATACTTTTTAGTTAATATTTCTTTATTTTACTAAATCATTGAAGTAGTCAATAGAGATAAGTTTTGGTTGACCAAATAAATCAGTGGATTATACTGTTGGTTTAAATTTCTTTTTGATTTCACCTCCATTATTTTTTATTTAATAAAATTAAAAAAGATAGAGGTTTTAGAGGTATTAAGCAGAAAAAAACCTTACACCATCACACTCATGTAATTTACTTATACCGATATGTACATGTGCATGTACATGTACGACCTAACTAGCCATCGCACGACTAGGCTTGGCAAGTATATTGGGATTAATGGTTGAACTGGGATAACATTGTAATGATACAACGTGTTAACTTTTTTATTCAATTTACTCACTCAATCAATTACGATCTCTGTTTCTAGAAAAATATCATTTTAAATGAACAAAAGAGATAAATGATTGCCACTACATGCATTTTTGCGTTACCACCATTATATGTATATGTTCTGTAATGTGTTCCACCACGACGATTATCTTCTTAAACAGCCAAAGATTATTTTCAAAACATATACATTGTTTTCGACCGTGAAGTTAATCCCGTAAATAGTTGCCATAATAGCAAATCACGGAGTTATTATTAATTTATCATAATATTGCATATGTATATATGTTCATAGTTTTAACTGTCAATTTAATGAAAGCTAATTACTTTTAAGGGTCGTCACAATATGATGATGATGATGATGATGATGATGATGATGATGATGATGATGATATCAACACAATAATAATAATAATAATAATAATAATAATAAAACTAGGACGTTTATTTCAAGAAGGTAAAGACGTATGATCACAACGATTAAACAACAATGTCTTATTTCAATGTGACCTTCTATAACAAAATTAACAGCATGCATACACCATGTACACAGTCATTCCAGATGGAGTTAGCAAAGTTGACAAAAGATCTTTGTTTTATAAAATTGGTTTTGCAGAAAAGTTGACACAATCACTGTTTGAAGCTGACCGCAGATAATATTTACAAACCGTGATAAGTTCTTACAGGTAATCTAGAACTTTAGTTCCAACATGATATTTACAACGATCTTAAAAGTGAGTCATTTCAGATTGGTAAATAGTTCAGATAACGAAGTTTGCTTAGGTGTTTTTAATATTATTTTAGTTGTAGTCTAGATGTTTTTGATAATTAACGTTCACTATGTTATCATTATTAACAAAAAGCTTTGAACATTAGTAGAATTTACCTATGTTTAGGTCCAATTGTCTGGGGATTTATTGCGAAATAAAATCGATAGACAAACAGACAGACATATTTTTTATTTAGTATATAATGGCCACCGGCCCAAAATACACATCATTTACAGAAGCATATACAAGAGTTGTGTTTATATTCATGTAATAAACATAAAAAGACAGTTTATTTTCACATGTAAGGCTAGTTATAGTGTACAAAGCAATAGGAAATATGATACAATACCAACCCTACTAGCTATTGCTTATGAAGTTTAATCACTTAATTGATACGAGGGGCATTTATAAAATATTAATCAGTGCGATTTTTAACGTTAATCCGAGCGTAATTGGTACATGTTATACATGTATGAAAAGATTAGACTCTCCTCTACAGTTACGTGCACGAGGAAACCGGGAAAACCCTACACAGTGAGCGCAATGTTCACTTGAATCGACTACGGTACGTATGCCACAGTTAGAAGATGGGTCCGTCTATTTACCTCCGGTAGAGAGGCGATAAAAGATGAGGCCCGTCCTGGCCGTCCAGTTACAACAATGACTGACGGAAATATTGCCGCTGTTAAAAAAGCTGTGGAAGATGATGCCCGCTGTACAGTGGAGGAGATAAGTAATTTATGTGGCATTAATTCGTCATCGGTTTTTTTAAATATTGACTCGCGTGTTAAAGCTACGCAAGGTTTGCGCCAGGTGGATACCCCACCTTCTCACTGAGGACCAAAAACGGGAGCGCGTGCGAATTGCGTCACAGCTGCTCGATATATACAGGAATGCTGACCAAAACCGCATGAATAAAATTGTGACTGGCGATGAAACATGGGTATATTTTTATGAGCCTGACAGTAAAGAAAAAAATAAGGTGTGGGTCGGTGAAAATGACGAACGGCCCCAAGTTGCCCGTAGAGCTCGCACCTCAAAACGCATTATGTATTTATTATTTTTTGATTGCCAGGGAATGGTGGCTCGAATTCCTATACCAGAAGGCAACAGTGTAACTGGAATATTTTACCGAGATTCTGTTCTTTCTGCTGTTGTAAGCCACTATACTGCAGCCCGTCCCCGTACCGGCGTACGCGGAATCAAGCTCCTTCATGATAACGTACCTGCCCACAAGTCAGTGGTGGTAAAGTCGTATCTTAGCGACAACAGCATTGACACTTTACCACACCCTGATTTTGCTCCGTGTGATATTTGGATGAATCCTTATATCAAGAACTACATGAGAGGTCGACGTTTTGAATCTCGGCACGCCGTCGGCAGCGCGCTTTTCCAGTGTCTAAACACTATACCTAAAAAGAGCTTCCGAAAAGCATTTTCCGATTGGATTCATCGCTTGGAAAAGTGCATCCAAGTCAAAGGGGATTATTCGAAGGGTTGGTCTAACAATTTCTGCAGAAATATTACGTATACGACTAAAGCGCCACACTGATTAATGTCCCTCGTATGAATAGCTATTTTCTTCAATTTAAAGTGAGATCTTGTCTAAATAAGGTTGCAAAAGTTATATTGAGTTTTGCTGCCTTTAAACGAATTCAGCAAGTACTGTTGTCTTAAGTTGTCGTATTTAGGACATATTAAGAAAACATGGAACTCATCCTCAATCTTTCTGAGATATATAAAGGTAAAACAATATAAACAAATGCGTTCGTTCCTAGGGACATTTTGATGCCTTTCTACTTCTATGGCAAACTTATGGACTGAACACCTAAATCGTGCTAAGGACTTCCTTAAAATGAAAGAAAAATCTAGAACTAAATATCGTTCTGGTTCTAAAAGGGATTTAAATTGTTTGTATGTGTCACAGCGACTGGATTCATTTACACTTGATGATCAATTTTGTTTCATGCAATCAGCTAGCCTTGCTTTAAATTGATAGATAAAGTTACTAGTATTTCCTATTTCCTGATACACCTATGCATATCCAAATCCAAATCGAAATAATAACTTTTTAATGACACTCACCCAATTTTGTCTACCCTTGTCATCCAGCCGTTTTAACATTATATAACTATTTCTCGGATATCTATTTTTTGCATAATTAACAGTTTACAACAATATTTTATGCATTTAATATGATAATCAACACTGAGGGGTAGTCTACCACCCTCTTCTAATACCATACAATTATTAACCGTAGTATTTCTAAGTCCTAAAAAATCTTTGCAAAAATGTATCTGGATTAGTTCAATTTCATCTGCAACTGCAGTGCCCCATATCTCCTCTCCGTAAATTAGAATAGGCTTGACCATGGAATCAAAAAGCTTAAAATATTCTACAAGTTCAAATTTACCAAAGTTACGTCCAAAAGCCTTAATAGCGTTGATGGATTTCTGTGCTTGAGCAGCAAGCTTTTCCTTAGCTTTATTCCACGATAATGTAGAAGAAAAAATTGGACCCATGTATTTATAATTTGATGTGACATTAACTCCTTCTCCCATATAAGTCCATTTTTCGTATGCCCTCAGAGGTCCGCTCTTTCTAAATACAATAATTTCGGTCTTGGAGTGACTAATATTCATTCCTTAAAATTGACAAAAATATGCCAGTGTATCTAATTGGCGTTGCAGTTTAATGGCTGTATCAGCACAACTCGCAACATCATCAGCACATAGTATTCATGTAATATTTGGAATATTCTCTGTTTCAAAGATTCCTCTATGACCACTCTTATAAAAGAAAATTAAAAATTATTGTACTGCTCAGATCCCCCTGTTTTATCCCGATGTTACAGTTAAATGCACTAGAGGCTTGGGAGCTTGAAATACGTAACCGACTTTGTAAATTAGAGTACATAGCTACAAGACAATTATACAGTCTTCCTCTTATACCTATGTCATATAATGTTTGGAATAGTTTATGGTGCTGTAACCCATCATAGACCGTTCTAAAATCAACATACAGTACGTACAATCTACCTTCAGGCTTTATAATATATTTTTGTATCAAGCTTTTGCAAGGTAAAAATGTTATCTGTTGTAGAGTAACCACTCCTAAACCCCGCTTGCGCTTCCGCAATTTTGTTGAACTGAGTAGCCCAAGAGTTTATTCTTTAAAAAGTGCTTGAACATATTTTATACATTACGTTAAGAAGGGATATTCCACGATAATTTGCTGGATTATCTGTAGAACCAGACTTATGTACAGGTACTATTATACTTTCACTACATGTACAATGGAAATTGGCAGACAGAAATATTTTATTAAACAAAATGTGTAAAATAGGACTTATGTAAGAACATGTGTTTGTGTAAAATTCTGTACCTATTCCATCTATTCCTTGTGCTTTACCACTTTTAAGCTCTTTAATACTATTTATTACTTCTACCTCGGTAATATCACAATTCAATATAGCATCATACTCAGTATTAATCCCTTCCTCAGTGTTAACGTAGTAATAGCAGGTAAAGTATCAGAATATAAAAGACTCTATTTGGCAGATAGGTGATTTATACACGGACTGCTTCTGCTGTTTTATTAGCTTCCGAAAATCATTCGGACTGTTACGAGCAGATACCAACTTTGCTTTCATGTTTAATTGATAGACATGTTGTTGTTGTTTTTTGTCGGCACAGTAAATATATTCTTAAATATATTTTTGCTATTGTGAGTTACTCCAGCGAAAGCGCCTTAACGTGACATATTTATCATGTTAAGCGTCTTTGCATTCATGGTCCCACCAGGGTTCATTGGTAAAATTTATTGCCAAACCTGACCTATTATACCTAAAGCTCTTCCAGGTGTACATGTAACCCGCATATTCACGGCTGCGGTTCTATATATAGACAGAATAAACTCAATAGCATCATTTACATTAAAGGCAATCATTTGTATTATATCTTCATAAGACTGCTTTAACTTTGATATAAACAATGTCATAAAGTCTAAACTGAATTCTTCATTCCATTTATACATTTATAAATCAACAAAAGAACAATGATCGTATATGTTAACACTACGGTTAGAAGAGCTATTTGCACTTGAATTTCTTTTATATTGAAAAGTTAGACAAGAACAAACCGGAAAATGATTCGATTCATTGCGAAGGTCAATATAGAAGTTTGTTTTGTAAGGAAACAAATCCGATGATGCAAATATGGTAATCAACCACGCTCGCACCACTGTTAGTAATACATGTAAAATCACCCTCTATGTCATGATGCAAGCGCCCATTGACGATGTGAACGTCATTTTAAGCGAAAAAGCTCCACTAGTGATTTACCAAAAGAATTGGATTTGTAATCTTTGTTACATCTTGTCATGTCAAAATTGTCAGATATATAATCTACATTTAGATTGAAAACAAAATCCAAATAATCGTCTGGTATAAAGTCTAACACATTTTTCGTGCGAGCATTCAAATCACCAGCTGACAAAAACAAGTTTCCAGGATATACATTCTGTATTGTTTGTATACTATCATTTACATACTGTACACCGTTTGTATACTCTCTATTATTGTAAACTGTAGATCCTTCTGGAGAGACATAAATAAATAATAATTTTATTATGACAACAGGCATATCCGAAAACATGCTACACTTCAGAAGCAATACAATGCAATCATGTAGCTCTGGAAAGAAACGCATTACTAATTTGTTTATAACAATATACAACGTCCATAACCTGGTAATTCACGGGGACCTGTTCCTGTAGTTAGAGCAGAAAAAGACAGCTGTGGTGGCCCCGGATTACGTTCCACATCTCCACCCACTAACAATAGTACGGAGAGAAACAGCGCCAGCCTAAGGACCATTATTATGGACTGACCACTCACTAATAAAACGCCCAACTTGACTTTACCTCTCAATGGCATGCTAAACACTTCTATCCTATATCTGTATGTTGGAATATCGACGCCCGTATCGTGAGAAATGAAGAAAATTGTTGACACTAATTACACGTGCATCCATTTATAGGGGACACAACTCCCGATACTGAACTTTGTTGGGTCAAACGAAATCCAGCAATTACTTAACATCGTTAAAAATATCATACCGATGAATAGTGTTATTACCATTGCTCTGGTACGTCAAAAGTTATCGTTGCCATTTAATTAGATTTTAAATTGACTAAGGTTTCAATTTTAATTCATCCTTGAATCGACATCACCATATAACATTTCTTGCCATGCCGCGGAAAAAGCTCGCTAGACAAAACATAACATGGCTAGCGCTATTTCACGCTTTACCAAAAATTCTGACAACCTTGCTGATGTATGGTTGCATGACGCGATAAAATATTTCCGCAATGTTTTACAGATCTATACATCGTTTAATAAATCGAGCCCATTTTTGTCAAATTTATAGATTGCAGAGGTATTATACTTGAACGCTAAGTATAATGACGTCCTATCGTAATCACATAAATGCATGAAATTAAATGGAAATTACGTGATTTTGTCTCATGTGAAACCAGAACTCTCAATTTTATCTTAATTTATTAAGACTATGAGATGAATATTCAATGTCTACTGGCAAAAGTTGATTACTGACGAATATATCCTGTTAAATAAAGGAAACGGCAGCATAGAGTTTCTGAAATATTTCCTGTATTGTTTACCAAGTGCACACGCCTACCGCAGTCGCAAATCATACGGTCTTAAAACTTTACGGTTAAATTATTGACATATTATTCTCTTGTCACGTATAATGAAAAGTCAGGTCTTATTTTGTTTATGAATAAGAACTTCATACTTATATATGTCGCGTTAATATGCCAAATATAAATCCATTTGAAATGCAATCGGAATCTATACTGTTACGCATTCTGACTAATTCAATAGGGAGGCGATTTAATGAAATACTAATACAGGGAAATATCGATTTGCATGTTGTTTCTATACAGGAGTTGTTCATGTCGAGTTTCTTGGTATACCGTATATTTTGGATAGGTTTTGAGATATATGGCCAATAAATGCACGCTGAGTGTTCCTCTTGTATATTTGTAAACAGTCTTATATAGTAAATTGGTCCGTTCTTGCAGTATGCCTTTGTCTAATACCGAATTCGCATTTAAAAATCCATTTCCAAAAGCCAACGTTAAATATGCTAGGCCAATACTACAAGTTTTTAACTTATTTTCTAGCAATACAAGCCACGTAGATGGTTTAGTGTCCGCTCCCGCTACATGTACCGTGAGTGATTAAAGAAATAGGGGCTAAATAAGCTGGATTTACTAAGAAAATGAGAGGGTCTGTGATGTCAATGTGGCGATTGATAATGTTGCAATGTCTAGACATTATTGATTGAAAAATACGTGGGCCAATGACTGAAGAAGCATACGACTCATATAGATGGCCTTTCTCTTGTAGCTGTATTCCCGGAGCTGAATTCCGTGCCGTTGGAGCCTTTAAATCGTCTTTTCTGGACCACCAGTGCAAAAGAAACTAACTTGAATCTAAGGAACCCTTAGCCATCATGTTGTAATTCGTGTGCCTTAAGTAGCTGACTTCGCCATATATTTGAGTGTCTTGTAATGAGGTAATTACTACAGCGGTCCACATTCTACCTATTCAAGAAGCCGTTTAAAGTGAATCTATTTTATCATTTTTATGGGTCGCTACGTTAAGTGATACCATTGCACCCAGGTGTATAATTGAGTACCTGTGAGGTTTATTCGGGTGCATATGACTTCCATGCACCATATGTTCGCCTGCACAGATTGGATTTATGAATATACTAAATGACCATGGAACAAAACTGTGAATTTTGCTGAATATGATATGGCATGAAAGTAAACTGCAAACAGACCTTTACCTTTATATTAAGATATTTTTAAAAATAAGAAAGAAAAACCAATTTAGAACAGTAAATTTAAATACAATAGGATTTTAAAGAGGAAAAACTCATCCACAAATCTGTTTATTGCGTTATCAATTTGAGATTAGCGTCATCATTCTGATTCTGTATGAAGCAGAAACAGAAATGTATTTTTCTGAACGGCACCACCCCATCCTCCTACTAAATAGCACAATAAGCGGAAGAGTAGTGTTTTCTTTTGTTTAATATAATATAAAAAATTGAGCATTAATTTAGACCAGTCACCTTCTGCCACCTCTAAGCATGCTTTCATCTCCCTTTAATATGACACAATTGTCTTTTCTTTTCTTTACTCTGTTTTGACTAGGCTTTATGCTTTCTGTTTTGAGAAATGAAAAACAACAACATTCATATTTGCTTGCATTAAGGTAATTCAAAATCCGGCACATACATGCGTCATGTGCACAGTTCGGCACAAAAACGCTCTATTAAAAGCCAGCAGTACAAAGTAATACTGTGATATATGATAATTTATATTATAAAATTGTGTTGCTAAATAAAACAAATCAAAGTTAAGTTTGACATTCATAGCAAAGTATAAGTTCACGAAAGCAGTTGTGAACTAATGCATTTTATTATTTCAATTTCTAAAAAGAAAATCACCTTTCACGAAACAAATGGTTCTTCCCGTTGGAGATTTAACTCCAATCTTCCTCTACATATAATTGTGCATTATCATGCAAATAAGAATTGTTCATTCAGCAATATAGAGACGTGTATATATGATTTACAGTGTAATACAATGTGCATTTTACAGAGGAGCGGAATATTCCAGTGGTAGGACAACGAACTCAGGGTTCCTTGAGCAAGAAATTTACGTTTAATTGTTCCACTCCATCCGGGTGTATAATTGAGTACCTGCGGGGGTTATTTGGATCATGCACATGACTTCCTTGTGCCACGTGTATGGCGGCAGATATTGGATTTACGAATATACCCAATGACCACGAGACAAAACTGTGAAGTAGGCTGCATACGCCTACATTTAGCACCCACCAATAAACTTTACTTTTGTTAACATTTGCTTAAAAGGAAGTTAACAATTGTATTATTGACTTAAAATTATTACAATACAAGGGACTGCAAATCTATTTACAAGGTATCAAAAAAAGTATGAATGTTTAAAATACTTACAACATATCATGATAGTGCCAAGTACAGATACGAACTGTCAGTGTTCTTTGACATATTATTATAGCACCAAAGATAAAGGCATAAGCATTTGGTTGAAACACCGATGTGTTCAGCAAATTTCGATATTTTTACAGTTATTTCAAAATATCTTTTCTCATACAATTGTGATAAATTGCATGTACTTTTTCGACTTTAAAAGTATATAAGATAGTAACAATCCAAAGGAACCCGTACAATCGTATTTTCTTAGAAGCTCAAGCTCAAATAACGTTGTACTTTAACGAAAATTAAATGTGAGCAACACGATTGTAATCATAGTTTCTTTAAATTGTGGCCATCGAAACATCGTCATGTATTTTCTTCTTTACAAAATGTAAGTATCCAGAGAATAACCTACAGCTGCTGAGTTTGCATATACCTTGCTGCCTAAAAACACGAAGTGCTAACTATAGTACAGGTACTACAATGTATTGGAAGACCTACAACATTCCATACCGCAAACAGCACAAAATCACGACAGAATATTGCCAAATCGATTGTACAAAACTATATACGGCCGATGTTATTGATTTATCTTTGTTTTGATGTCCAACTTTTCCAGACAGCCTTGTCTTTGTTGAACAATATTGTCATGTAGTCGATATATTGTCCTTTTATGCAAACACAGGAAAGACTTTATTGACAATTTTGTAAAGAGAAATAATTCAGCTCATTACAAATGGAATATTCATGTCTGATTAGCGGATCAAACATTAACTAACTGTTGCATAGCCTACTTCAGCACGAACCGTAACAAATAAGATACGTCTCAGTTTGTTTCGAAATTGTTAGGGCATATTTTTAATAAAAGTCGTCAAATCGTAAGTAGTAATAAAACATGTATAACATTCATAGCCTTCGTTCAATTCTCCTCCATGTTCTTTAATGTGCTTAATGGACTTGTCCAGTAAAGTGCAACATTTTAAGAATGATTTTTGTTGAACCTTGTTTACATTACGTTAAATGTATTGGTGACAATACCTATTGTCATGTGTATCATGTCATAATCGTAAATAAACTGTAAGTCTATTGGATGAAATTTATCTATTCGAAATTTGGCAAAAGGTTCATTTTTATCATATTGATTAATTACTTCCCTCAATTGAAAGCCTTTACTTTTTTATTACATAACAGTGAAGCTGTACAGCTGCATTCTGTACAAGGACACAACATGTCACTTTCAGTCTAAACTTCCATCCGATACTCAGAGGTATTTTTTACATCCGACGGTCGCAGCAAAATTTGTAATCGTGTCTTGACTAAGAAACGCCTTTAAATATATCTCCTCAACCTTTTATTGACATCGCTATATTGTTGAATGTAAAGTGTTTTGATAAAAGTAAGTGAGACTATTTTAACTTCTTGGGATGAAAAATGAAAACGTGCATATCTAGCTTTATATGTCTTACATATTTTTTAAAATTAAACTATTCTAAAATAAAACATGGACCCAGATAATTTCAAAGATTATACTATAATAAAACCGCCTTTTGCTGTGTGTAGTCTCTGCTTAAGTAATGGACATAATCCTAGGTTGTTGTTTCAGTGAAATAGCACAATAAACAGTTAAAACATACGTACATGGTTGAGTGAATTACACCATAAACATTAAAAAACAAACCTCCTGTGATGTGTTTAATACACCATAATAGTTTAAAGCAGACTAACTTGGTTATGTGAAATACACCATAAAGAGTTAATTCAGACTTACTAGTTTGTGTGAAATACACCATAAAGAGTTCATTCAGACTTACTTGTTGAAGTACACAATAAATATTTAAAGCAAACCTACTTGGTTGTGTGAAGTACACCAAAAATTTATTGTAAAAGCAAACATACTTGGCCGAGTGAAGTTTAACATAAACATTTAAAACAGACACTAGTGGTTGTGTGAAGTACAACAAAAACACTAAAAGCAGACTTCCTTGGTTGTGTATAGAACGCCATAAATTGTAATGGCGAAAAACTTGGTTGTGCGAAGTACAAAGCTACCCTACTTGGTTGTGTGAAGTACAGTATAAACATTTAAAGAAGACACACTTGGTTGCGTAAAGTACACTATAAACATTTATAGCAGACATACTTGTGAAGTATACCACAAACCAATTAAGCAGACCTGTATGGTTGTGTAAAGTATACCATAAACCAATTAAGCAGACCTGTATGGTTGTGTGAAGTATACCATAAACCAATTAAGCAGACCTGTATGGTTGTGTGAAGTATACTATAAACCAATTAAGCAGACCTGTATGGTTGTGTGAAGTATACCATAAACCAATTAAGCAGACCTGTATGGTTGTGTGAAGTATACCATAAACCAATTAAGCAGATCTGTATGGTTGTGTGAAGTATACCATAAACCAATTAAGCAGACCTGTATGGTTGTGTGAAGTATACCATAAACAAATTAAGCAGACCTGTATGGTTGTGTAAAGTATACCATAAACCAATTAAGCAGACCTGTATGGTTGTGTGAAGTATACCATAAACCAATTAAGCAGACCTATATGGTTGTGTAAAGTATACTATAAACCAATTAAGCAGACCTATATGGTTGTGTAAAGTATACTATAAACCAATTAAGCAGACCTATATGGTTGTGTAAAGTATACTATAAACCAATTAAGCAGACCTATATGGTTGTGTAAAGTACAAAATACACAGTTTAAGCAGACCATATCAATTTAAAGTAGACCTACTTGTTTGTGTGTTGTACAACCTAAACATTTAAAGCAGACTTCATGGTTGTGCGGAGGGCAAAGCAGACTAACTTGGTTGTGTGAAGTACATAATGAACATTTAAAAGCAGACTTACTTGATCTTTCAAAGTACACTATAAACATTTAAAGCAGATCTACTTGGTAGTGTGAAGTGCCCCATAAACAGTTAAATCATACTAACCTGTTTATGCAAAGTACACACTAAACATTTTAAACAGACTTCATTGTTTCTTTGATATACACTATAAACATTTGAAGCCGACCTACCTGGTTTAGAGAAATACAAAGCATACCTACTTGGTTGTGTGACGTATACCATTAACATTTAAAGTAGATTTATCTAGTTGTGCGAAGTACACCACACACATTTAAAGCAGGCCTAACTGATTGTGTGAAGTACATCACAATCATTAAAAACAGTCCTCCTTAGTTGTGCAAATTACACAATAAACTTGGTTGTGTGAAGCAAAACGGGGACATACATGGTTGTTTGAAGTACACAATAAACCTTTAAACCAGACCTACATGGTTCTGCGAAATACAAAGCAGCCCTACTTGCTTGTGTGAAGTACCAGATAAAATTTTAAAGCAGACCTACTTGGTTGTGTGAAGAGATCCATTATTTTTATAGCAGTTTTACTTGGTTGTGTGAAGTACACCAAAACATTTGTTGCAGTCTTACTTGGTTTATTTGATTATACATTTAATTCGGAACTACGTTGTTGTGTCAGGTACACCATTATTTTTTAAACAGACTTACGTGATTGTGTAAAATACATCAGGAGATTCTTTGAAGTACACCATAAACATTTAAATCAAACGTACTTGATTGAGTGAATTACAAAGCAGACCTACATGGTTGTGAGAAGTACATCATAGCAATGTAAAGCAGACGAATTTGTTTCTGTGATTTAGAAAATTTAAAGTAGACTTACTTGGTTGTGTCGAGCAGATCATATAGATTTAAAGGAGATCAACTTGGTTGTATAAAGTACACCATTAACATTTAAACCAGACCTTAGTGCGAAATACAAAGCAGACTTGGTTGTGAGAAGTACGAAATATTTAAAGCAGACTTACTTAGTTGTGCGAAGTACAAAACAAATCTTCTTGGTTTTGTGAAGTACAACATAAACATTTAAAGTAGACTAACCATTTTGTGTGAAGTACAATGTAGACATACATGGTCGTGTGAAGAGAATCATAAACAGTTAATGCAGGCCTACATTATTGTAGAATAACACCATAAACATTTAAATAAGACCTACATTTTATGAATCACAGAACAAATATTTAAATAAGACCTACGTTGATATGAGAACTACACTAGCTTACTTGGTTGTATGCAGTACACCTGAAACATTTTAAGAAGTCTTATTTGGTTACGTAAAGTACAACATAAATACAAAAAAACAGTCTTACTTGGCTGTATGAAGTACACCATAACATTTAAAGCAGTCTGGCTTGGTTGTATGAAGTATACCATAAACATTTAAAGCAGTCTGACTTGGCTGTATGAAGTACACCATAACATTTAAAGCAGTCTGGCTTGGTTGTATGAAGTATACCATAAACATTTAAAGCAGTCGTTCTTGGTTGTATTCAGTAGACCGAAAACATTTAAAGAAGTCCCACTTTGTTGTATGAAGTACAACATAAACATTTAAAGCAGTATTTCTTGGCTACGTGAAGTACATACATGGTTGTGCGAAGTACAATGCAGACCGACTAGGTTGTGCGAAATACAAAGCAGACTTACTTGGTTGGAAATAAATAGTAAGAATTACACCATAAACATTTAAAGCAGTCTCTTTTATTTGTATGACTTACTTGGTTGTATAAAATACGAAATAAATAGATATTAATAGTATGAATTACACCATTAACAATTAAACCAGTCAGTCTTACTTCGTTGCATGTCTTACTTGGTTCTATGAAGTCCACTTTAAACATTTAAAGCAGTCTTTTTTTTTGGTCATCTGAAGGACATTCTTGGTTGTGCAAAATACAAAGCAGACTTAATTGGTTGTGTGAATTGCGAAATAAATATCTAAAGCAGACTTACTTGGTTGTACGAGGTGCACAAGAACCTTTACAGCAGACCTACTTGTGTGAAGCACACCATAAACAGGTCAAGCGAAATTATCTGTTTGTGTCAATTGTATAGTAAATATTTAAAACAGACCTCCTTGGTTGTGTGGTTTAGACCATAAACACTTAAAGCAGACCTACTTGGTTCTGTGAAATACAAAGCAGACCTACTTGGTTGTGTGAAGTACCCGATAAAGTTTTAAAGCAGACCTACTTGGTTGTGTGAAGTACCCGATAAAGTTTTAAAGCAGACCTACTCGGTTGTGTGAAGTAAAAAGGAGCCATACATACTTGTTTGAGGTACGACATATCCCCTTTCAGCAGTCCTACTTGGTTGTGTGAAGAACACCATAAACATTTAACGTATACTAACCTTTCTGTGTGAAGTACAATGTAGACATATTTTGTTGTGTTGAAGAAAACCATCAACAGTTAATGCAGACCTACTTTGTTGTATAAAAACACCATAAACATTTAAATAAGACCTACCTTGATATGCGAACTACACCCTAAATATTTAAAGTAGGCGAACTTATTTGTGTGAAGTACACTATAAACATTTAAAGCAGTCTTTGTTAGACATTTGGCTTTGGTTCCTCAATTCCATCTCCGCATAAACAGAATGCTACAACAATTTACTCTTCTCTGGTCATTTTTGTCTTGATTTGAAAAGTTAATTTCATTTACTATTAACGTTTTCTGTAGGTTTTCTAATCGAAATAATACATATCTCTCTTCTAAACACTATGTGGACATTATTTTTCAATGACGTCACTGCTTTCGCCATAACTTGTCAAACAAAACGTCAGCGCTTGGACACTCTTTCCAATGGATCAGTTTTCTTATCATTGCTTGCATTCGAGAAACCCACCAGGAAGTGCGAGGTTAGAGCTCTGTAAAACCGGTTTAAACACCCCAGTCGGACCATATTGCCGACTGATCGTTCCAAGGCGGTAACTGTCGGGTTTGCTCTTATTGTTAAATGACTCATCACAGATGTGTTCTCACATTTACATTTGGCGTGCAAGTGGATACCTTGGTCCTGTCTCTTTTCATTTTTTGTATATGTTGCAATGCTTATAGGACTTTGTCTTATTGAATATTCCTACCTGGTTGTATGAAATTCACTATTAACAGTTTAAAGCAGGCGTAATTGGTTGTATGAAGTACACCACTACTTAAAGCAGTCTTACTTGGTTGTATGAAGTACACCACTATTTAAAGCAGTCTTACCTTGGTTGTATGAAGTACACCATAAACATTTAAAGCAGTATTTCCTGGTTGTATTAAGTACACCGTAAACATTTAAAGCAGTCTTACTTGGTTGAATAAGGTACACCATAAACATATAAAGCACACCTACTTGGTTGTGCGAAATACACCATAAACATTTAAACAAACCTACTTGGTTGTTTGAATTACACCATAAACATTTAAAGCACACCTACTTGGTTGTACGAAGTACACCACAAACATTTAAAGAAAACTTACCTTTCTGTGTGAGGTACAATGTAGACATACTTGGTTGTGTAAAGAGGATCATAAACAGTTAATACATACCTACTTAGCTGTATGAAACGCACAATAAACATTTAAATAAGACCTACATTTTTACGTGAATTACACCACAAACATTTAAATAAGATCTACTTTGTTATATGAAGTACTCCATAAAGCTATCAAGCAGACTGACTTGATTTGATTAACTGGTTGTGTAAAGTACACCATAAACAGTTAAAGCAGTCTTTCTTGGCTATGTGAATTATACCATAAAAATTTAAAGCAATCTTCCTTGGTTGGGTGAAGTACACAATAACTATGTAAAGCAGTCTTACCTGGTTATATGAATGACACCATTAACATTTAAACCGGACTTACGTGGTTGGGTGAAGTACATCATAAAAATTTAAAACATACTTAATTGGTTGTGTGAAGTACACCATAAACGACCGGCCGCAAAAGCACAAGTGGTAGAGCGTCGTCTTGCGGATCGGGACATCGTGGGTTTAAACCCCGGCCGGGTCAAACCAATACTTAAAATTGGTAGTAGTGGCTTCGCCTCTAACCTTCGGGGCTAAGGGGACAGCATTACGCCTGGCTCGTCGATGTCAGTATAACAGACTGGCCAGGTTCAGTCTCTGGCCACCTCATAACTTTGGTATACGGACATTCGTTCACCCGGACATGCGTTCCCCCATGATTTTTGCAGGGAGCGGACATTCTTTCCCCCATCGATTTACCACCCCGGACATTCGTTCACCCATACAACTGTTGCCCCGAACATTCGTTCACCCGAATATTCGTTCCCTTATTGTAACCTATTCCATTTATTGTTTGATGTCATTTGTTCACAGACTGAGTAACTGACGAGTAAAAGACTTACGAAGAAACATAATATGGTGTTTGTCGCAACATCTGTACGATGGTCGGTATTTTGCACGAGTGGCTGTAGCTAAGGTGTTAAGGTATTTTCATTCTCAACACCAATTACAATACAATCTAAGGGTCGGTGCGTTCAAATGATTACAAATGAAAGACAATTAACTGCCGACAAAGGTGTTTGTTTTAGCGCAACAGCGCATTCTTTAAGTGACATCAAATTCTCAAACTTTAATTCAATGGTCAAACTGGCAGATATATTTGGAATTTAAGGGCCATTTGTAGTTAGCTGTATCACTTCCATAATGGAACTTTTAGAATCAGCCAGCGGTCATCGGGCATTCAGGGCCGTTCAGTCTGAGGGTCGCCTCCGGTCCCGGCGCATACACCCCCCCCCCCCCCCACACCCCACACGCTTCACGCCTGACGTCTTGAACGTGTTCCCTGGCCACAGTGATGGAGGACGCCCGCACCAACAACACCTGCGAGAGTTGGAACCACGGTTTCAAACATCTCATAGGGCATACGAACCCGTCGCTGTGATCGGTTGTGGAATGTTTCCCGAAAGACAACGCCATGTCTGAAACAGAGATCTACAGAACGGAGAGAGGTGATCAGAAGAAGAAGAGGCTGCGACGAGGAACGAGGGCACATCAGAAGACAATGAAGAAACTGTGCGGCGAGGTGGCAGACGGAAGCAAGAGTGTGTCTGAGTTCTTAAACTTAGTAAGACATTGTATTTGAATCCATGTGTGAACATATGTTACTGTGTAATAGTTTTAGACAGTGCTATTATTTATATTTTAGTGTACAGTTTGTTTGCAGGTTGTAAAGTGTTTTAGTTTGGAATTGGTTGGTTTGATATAAATGTGCTATTGTTTGTGTCAGTATCTATGCTGACCATTGAGCAAACCGTTTGTGTTATAAAGTAACAAGATAAACGATAAATATTAATAAATTACGTACTTTTACCTCATCGTTATTTATAAAATATCATATAAATATAAGCAAGGGAAACATGGGGGAACGAATGTCCGGTATAACAATCGTAGGGGGGGGGGGGACGAATGTCCGGTTGTAAATCAACGGGTAAAAGAATGTCCGCCCTCTGCAAAAATCACAGGAGAACGAATGTCCGGGATACCATAACTTTCCCTTTGCTATAGTGATAGAAATGTCGCTGTACCGTATCGGAAAATGCCTGCAAATCCAATCCCACACCATAACCACATCATAAATATTAAACGTAGACTTACCTGTTTGTGTGAAGTACACCTTTAACATTTGAAGCAGACCTACATCGTTGTGTGAAGTACACCATAAACAGTTAAAACAGTCTTTCTGGTTGTGTGATCTACACCATAAACATTTAAAGCAGTCTAACTTGGACATGTGAATTACTCCATTAACATTTAAAGCAGTCTTACTTGATTGTATGAAATACACCATTAACTTGTAAAGCAGGCCTTCCTGGTTGTATGAAGTACACCATAAACATTTAAAGCAGTCTTACTTTGTTGTATGAAGTACACCGAAATCATTTAAAGCAGTCTAACTTGGTTGTGTTACATTTAAAGAAGACTTACTTGTTTGTATGAAGTACACCTTAACCTTTAAAGTAATCTCACTTGGTTGTGTAAAGTATATTATAAACATTTAAAGCAATCTTACTTGGTTGTATGAAGTACACCGGACACATTTTACGCAGTCTTACTTGGTTCTGTTTTGTACACCATAAACATTTAAACAAGACTTACTTGTTTGTATTAAGTATGCCTTAAATATTTAAAGCACTCTTACTTGGTTGTGCGAACTTCACAATAAACATAAAAACAGTCTTAACTGGTTGTGTGAAGTACACCATAAACATTTAAAGATACCCATTAGTTCGATCGCACTAAATAAGTTGAAAACTCAAATTGTAATGTTTTATGCCATAATATAATAACAAAAGCATCAACTTAAACATTCATGTTACCAATAAGCCAAAACAAAAAGTCTCCAACCGGGTAATAATCTTTTACACAAATCGACAATATAAACAACAATCGACAATATAAACAACAAACGAATTTCAACGGGAAATACCGATAGTTTACGGAATATGTCGAAGCTTTGCCGAGAACCAACTACTTTACATACAAAGCAAAGCCCGCCATGTTGAAAAATGTTTTGACAAGATGCCGTCTTCAACGGTGAGTATTGTAATTCTATTTATGCACATTTTCTAGAGAACATCTATGATTGCTGTATGTTATTGATTCATTCGCTATTGATATTTGATGGTTTGCACTGAATTAGCCTGTTTCCTTGACACTTGTTGACAGTACTGTTGTTGTTTGGGAACAGACCTAGAGAGAAAGGGAGGGACAGATTACCTCTTGTAATGCATGACAACCAGCCAAGCACCAGCTACCTAGTTGTGTAATTTGTGTTTTGAGTAAGTTTTAGAACTACATGTAGAATATGTACTACTAGAAGTTTATGGTCCGCAACAAATTTATTATTAGATCAGTTCAAAAGCTCAAAATGAGGCTAGCCATTTACTATATTTTCATTATTCACATTCTTTTAACTTGAAAAATCACTTCACCACACTGAAATGCTGCTTTATAATGACAAGTAGTCTATTAATTAGTGGTAATATAATCTCTGTCCATATGCTGACTTAAAAAAATGAAACTAGTGCTAGTGCAAACAAGTTTTAAAATTGATAGCTGATCAGTTTACTCATAAAAGTTTTGCAATGTGAGCAAGTGAATGTGTCGTCAGCTATTACTCCAGTGACCTTGGTGGCTCACTGCGTGTTTTTAGTCCTGGTTGTAATGAAAACGTTCATGTGGAAGGGTCTGTCTGCTGACCCAATCTGGGGTCCTCCTTCACAGTCATAACTGAACATCACTATAGTAACTTAGTAGCCATAATATTGTTGCCATGTTAAATCTTTAGAAAAACAGTACAAACAAAACACAATGATGGATTACAATATCACCACCAGTGAAAACATATTATTGATATGTGACTATGCTACCTTTCATGATGTCTTCAGGTTGGAAGAATCAATATATTGAAACAGTTTTCAAACTATTTTCTTTTTTAGCGGTTTAATGATCTTATATATATTATTTCATCCATGTTTCAGCATGCAACTATATCAACCTAATGTGACATTCATAAATTGTACAATTATGTGCCAGACTGTTATGATGTATTTGAAATACATGTATGATGCATGGCTCACTAAAAGTCTAAATATGAATATTACTGTCACTTAACTTCGTTCAAGCCACTACAAAATGATTTCATGATAAAGAGTGTAAAGTTTAGTATGGAAACCAAAGGGTTAATATAATTTACACCAGAAAATCAATTTTTACCCATGTGAATATTTGTATACTATTAAAATTATGACAAATTCGAAAGGATTGACTTGCCAGCTTAGGGGGGATTAATCTGATCAAATTCAATTGCAAATGAATTGTTTCAGCCCTACATAGAAGAGCTTGCAACTGATATCAAGAGTACAAAGAAAAATCAACTTTGACCGTTTAATTTGTGAAAGTTTTGTGTTATTTGCAGTTTTAAATTTGTAAATATGTCTTTGTTTTTTTCCCCACAAATAACCCATACTGGAAAATGTTCAATAAAAACAAAACAAGTCACACATAATCACATATTTAGCAAATTTATTTAAATTGCAGTTATGTTGCCAACGATCATCAGAAGGGGAGATCATTGAAACACAGACCACCAATCGGCCAATGAATATGGTAAGAATTACATACCAGTACATGTTCTATTTTTAAATTAAATTTCTTTTAAAGCAACTTGGTCACAATTGGTGAAAGTAACATTTTCAGCTCACCTAAGCATACACTCAATATAAGCTATTGTGATTGCACACCACCACCATTAAACATTCATAAAATTCTTTAAATGACATTTCTTCTGAAACTGCTAGCCCTACAAACTTCCTCAGTCAGGCGCTTCAGCAGACAGAGGGAATGGAAAGTTGTTAAAAGAATATTGATCTGTCAAAAGACATGGCAGCCAGGGTGTACGCCATTTTCCTTATATGACTTTGAAGTAAACAGAAATTGAAACTGATTTTCCAAATGTTGCTTCTGTGCAGTTACATATAGTATGATTATTCTAGACCGGACCTGGTAGCGTAATCATTAGAGCATAGGCACCAGGTACTAGAGTCCTCTGGTTATATTCATGGTCTGTGACATAACAAAAGTCATAAGAAATTGTAGTAGTATAGCTCCCATTGTCATGCTCAAGCAAACATATGGTAGTTACACAACAGGTCTACTCAGTGTCAGGATAAGCGAGTTTGTGTGGTTTCATACAGGTCTACATGGCATGCTGTATTTAAAATGGTGGATCCAGACCTTATGTCCGGTATGGTATTATATGCCAGGTGTTCACAGCATGCTATGCACAGTTACGGCAGCATCTTATCTGCTTTAAGTGGACACCATCTCCAAATGACTGAACTATGTTGCTTGAACAATAAACCCAATAAATAATTATTCTGGTCTGTTAAAACATTGCTGATATTTCTTGTTCTCTATAACCTAATGTCTATGACACTCAGAGCGATATAGAGTCATTAAAGACCTCTTGTACTCTTTTTCTTCCAAACAGAAAGGCCTTGATCAATCACAATAAATAGTGGAATAAAATATAACCTCTGACCACTATATTATATAGATTAACCAGCTGTCCTTCAAAATATTCTGTTGTTGTTTGTTGGTGAGGTTAAAAAGTGTTGCAGTGCTTATTTTGTGTTTGTCAGTCACAATCAATATAATAATTGGCATAATAGTGACACAACAATTTAAAAACCTAAGTGTCGATTTTCACCAATGTGTGGTTCTATTTGTCTGATGCAAAACTTTGACTTGGCACCATTAGATGCAGCCTGCAGCTATTTCATTTTAGAAACATTTGTATATTTGTTATGGTAGTTTTATAAATCAACAGCCCTGTTGGCTCATGGTTCCATCATAGAACATGTCATGCCAACGTCTTAGAAAATGTGCTAGTTCATCAATATTACAAATGCTCTCATTATACAGGCTTTCTACTGGTTCATACTTTTCCTAATTTTCCTACTTTTTTCAGAAATAGCCCTATTATCCCTACTTTTTGCTTTCAGAAAAGAAAATATAACATGCACCTCAAAATATTTATTTACTTGTATTTTCAGTTTCTCCATTTCTTGTGAATAGCAGTTAAGATGTGCTAGTGGGTACTCCTTGGAATGTCAATCCTATAAAGCAACATGGTCCCTTGGCCAGTCAGTCCTGATATATTTATCAGAGGTGCCTGTCTTTCAAGCATAAACAGAACAATGCTTTATGTTGGGCAACATAATGACAGTAACCTAAGAAATAATGGTAATTCCAAATGGAACTAGTAATAAATTCCTTATTTAGCTCTATTTTTTACTTATGAAAATTGCTACTTTGCCCTACTTTTTTGTAAAAACATGCCCTACTTCTGTCTTACTTTTTGTGAAGAGGCAGTAGAAAGCTTGCATTACGTGAGTAGTGTAAACACACGATAGTGTAGTATCATTAGGGGACACTAGTGTAAAAAACTATATTGTCATAAAACTTATTTTCTTTAAACATAGCAGATATGTATGTTGTTATTTTTCCATTGAGAGTGTTTGATTTGATTTGATTGGTTTATTGTTTAAGTGATTTTGAGACATAAGTAGCCTTATAGATAGTTTCCATGTGATGTCATAGGCACTGATAAGACAGTTTAAGGCAGCTATCTTTGAAGGCAGAAGCTTATGCAGGCCGAAATCTGGAAATATGTGCTGTATTAAACTCACCACTTTGTTGTTATTTTTCAGTCATTTTACTGAATTTTGTATCAAATTTAACAGCTTTTATGAAGTATTTTAAATATCAAAACTATACCAATAATTTTATTATTATTTTATTTATTTATTTCTGTGTATTAATTCTTTGTGCATTTATCAATTTAAAAAAAAATATTTCATTCTAAAAATATTAATTTCAAGAGCTTGCCAATGGTGTATAGCTTTTAATTTTTGGACCACAAATGAATAAATTACAAGAAAATAAAATTTACGCTTCTATACAATTCATCTGAAAGTCACTTGAAGTTGCCAACAAAGATGGCTGCCAAGATAAGGGATCTCCACTGACGTGGAAACTGTCTATATACCAGAATTAAGTTATTATACCAGTGATTTTAATGTTTAATCAATAATTTAAATCAGTCATCTCGAAATTTCTAATAAATATTAATTTTCAGTTGTTGCGTCGCCCTTTGATGCTTCGCATCAATGCTTTTCTTTGGAATGTCGCGGCCCGGAATCGAACCAGGGGCTTCCCGTACCCGGAGCAAACGGTCTACTGAATATTTATGAATATTCGTAATGCTATCATGTTGAAAAGCTATAACATGTTTGTGTTAAATGTGTTAGCACTGAACACATAGTCATAGCTACAAAATCCGAGTCGAAGGCGTTCTTATGCCCGACCGACCATGAGTCAGCTCAGAGAACTTAGGCAAAAATATAGTCCTACATTAACCGATCAATTTTTGAAATTTGCATTTCTTTCGACAAATACATGATAACATGACGTCAGTAAACGTTACCAAACTCATTTTCGACAGGTTCTCCGTACATAAGTTAAAGGTGCAAAATACATTCTTTGTTTTAATCGATGCAACTATTTATTTAATGAATGAAACTATTTGCCCAAGTAAAGTGACCCTTGGCTTAGTGACAGAATCTATTTTAAGTAACAAGGCTTCATGAATCATCGCCTCATTGCAGATACATGTATCTCCTGTCCCTAATATAATTAATTTTCCCGAGAAGCTAAAAGAAAGAAAGCTTATTAAACTTCGTACACTTGCTTGACTTGACTAAATAAAAGCCACGAAATTATTAACCACAGGAAGTGAAATTCAAACTTCAAACATCAACCTTATTATCAAAGAAGCGGGTCGATGTAACAGCCGCCCGAGCCAACGATCAGGTTCTTCTTGGAACTTCAGCCCAACTAGTTAGCTAATCCCGCATTCATTATTTATAGACGTGGTTAGCGACACGTGATGAAGACGCTTGGAATTCTTCTGTTAACATTACGTAAATGAGTGTGTCAGACTATATTGTTATGTACGGTAGTACTAGGCTGACACTTTTATAGGTCCGATTTAGAACGAGGCTAATGACCCGTCCCTAAAACATGTGAGTTTGTCACATTCTGATATGTCAACATTTTTTAACTGATTTTCATTAATCCAATGACAAATTTGATTATTAAAGGTCAAGGTCACAACTTGTTCAGGACCAACACAGTAATCCTGATATTTCTTGCTTGTCCGAGTCATGAATCACCTTTGTCTGGTCATTTAGGTATCACAAAGACTCACAATCAGATCCTAAACCACTTCTTCTGGCCAGGTCTTAAGTATGACGTGTCTCAGTACTGCAAGTCTCGTCACACTTGTCAAATTGTTGGTAAACAAAATCAAAACATTCACAAAGCTCCGTTGCAGCCCATTCCTGCATTTGAGGAACCTTTTCGTCGAATTATCATAGACTGCGTTGGACCTTTGCCTAAGACAAAGTAAGGAAATCAGTATCTCTTAACCATCATGTCTGCTTCGACACGTTTTCCTGAAGCATTACCTTTAAGGAATATTCAGTCAAAATCGATTGTCAAGTCTCTTGTCAAATTCTTCACATTTGTTGGCCTCTCTAAGTCAGTTTAATCGGACCAAGGTTCGAATTTCATGTCTGGTATATTTCAGCAGGTCATGCATAAGCTAGGAATCAAACAAGGTCATCTGCTTATCATCCTTAAAGCCAAGGTGCCTTAGAGAGATTTCACCAGACACTGAAAAACGTGATTCGTACTTATTGCTTTGACACTGACAAAAGCTGGGATGATGGAACCCCATTGCTCTTGTTTGCAGTTTGGGAGTCAATACAGGGGTCTCGTGGATTAAGTCCATTTGAGCTTGTGTTTGGTCTCTCTATTCATGGACCATTAAAACTTCTTAAGGAGAAGTTCCTGTCTGATGATGAGTTATCATTGAACTTGTTGAAGTATGTATCCGATTTCCGAGAAAGGTTTTCAAAAGCTTGTTAATTAGCAAGTTCAAATCTCAAAGTTCAAATCTCAAAGCCTAGGGGAAAATGAAAGAAAGATATAATATTAATATTCAAACTAGATCTTTAGTTTAAACCTATTTATTTATAGTCGACTGGGAAACAAGTTATTCTAACTTATATTAATCCCTCTCGACTGTCCACTTCCTACCTGGGTAGAACCAGTACTCAGGTACTGAATACATGGATCAATGTGCAGTAAATAGTCTTGCTCAAGGACTAACATCACATGGTCAGTTTCAGGTTCGAACCCGGGACCCTCCGATCCGGAGTCCAACGTCTTAACCACTAGACCACGAGCGCCCACACAAACTAGAACTTTCAAACCAGGTGCCCAGGTTTTGCACTATTGCTTATCCCAGCAAAACCATTACAAGCTAGATACTTTGGGCCTCACATTGTTGAGAAGAAAGTCAGTGACCTCAATTACATAATACTTACTCCTGGGAGGCGAAAACAAAAAATAATGTGCCATGTTAACATGTTGAAATTGTACATCGACAGAAAAAGCCAAAAGTTAAGCAAACCTGTGTCAGTTGTTCACTCTGTCCCACCTGATTCAGTTAGTGACAGTGAAACTGAGACCAATCATTGTTGTAATAACTTACTTAATTTAGTTATTGTTAACTGAGTATTCTGAAAAAGTTTATTGCATAAATTTTTAGTTTTCCTTTAGGGGTGTAGGTGTTATGTACAGTAGTATACTAGCGTTTAAGGTAACGTTAGTCAGGTTAAGGGGTTGTTTATCGTAGTAGTAATTACGTATTTCGCATGACGTAGCATTCGCGTAACTGCTAGAAAGAAAAGGATCATGCTAGAAAGTTCATTTGTTTATTTTTAACTGGGTTTCGTGAATGTTCTGGGTTTCTTGAATGTTCTGGAGACTTCTGCGTTCTAGAAATTCTATAAAGTCTATATAATGGCTTGTTAGCCGATTTAAGTCGGAAGTTTGGATATAAAGTTTGGACATAGAGTTTGGACATATAGTTTGGAAATACTTGCAGCTTCTATATTAAATCTTTCCGTGTTGGAACTTACGTGAACTTATTATATTCTACAGTGATATAAATATTAAAATGTTGGATTTCGAATAATGTTAATTACATTCGTGTATTGTTCTACCTTTGGATTATTTCAATTGTGCGTATCTACGAGGACATTCTGCCGAAAACTCTTCAGGATTATTCGACGTTGAATTATTATCTATAAAAGGGACACCTCCTAAAGGGACAAACTGTAAGCTAACATTATTTTGCATTCTTAAATTCTGTCTGTTATTATTTTGTTACGCTATAGATTTAATTGTTTATTAAAATATAACAGTATTTTAATAGTTTGTTGCTGGCTTGTTCTTTCTGTTACATCATTTCTTCGTTTAGAAAACGTGCCATTTTATAAATAAATTCTAAATAGCGGCACCGGTCGTAAAAATAGCATAATCATGTAAAAACACAGAGAAACATGTCGGCTGGAGCAGGCAAAGTTATGAGCAAAGCAACGGCGATGAGCATCGTTGTTTTTGTTAAAGTTCGAGCACGAAAACAGGTAGTGTGAAAGTAGCACTTGTATAAACTGTAGTAAAACATAAACACCGACTTCTCCCGAAATTAAAACAAATGTCGAAATCAAACTACGAAACTGTTGTTTGCCGTGATTTCCGTAAGTATTGGCGCCTCTGTTGCCGCAGTTTGATAATGATAAAATGACATGTGCAATGTGCACTGCTGAAGGAAAAGACGACCCATTTACCCATGTTATGCTAAGTTTACATCTGGCCACGATCTCCCCGATTAGCCAGAGGCTAAAAAATCGGGTAGGTCTACGATTAAATGGTATACTCCACGTTCTGTTACGCTTCCTTACGAAATCAGCACGTTTTGTTGCGCTCTACTGCGCTTTGCTACGATCGAGCCCAAGATTTGCATCACGTTCTGTTACGCTTTGTTGCGATCAACACGATTGGCTTCCACGCTCCACCACGTTCCGTTACGTCCTGTTAAGATCTCCCACGACAAAGCCGCTTTGTTGCGATCTCCTGCGATTTGACCTACGATTTGAGACAAATGACCACGTTTTACGTCACGATTTGATATTTAAACAAGAAATAATTCACTTTAGGCTTATTATTCGCAACAATGAACCAGCTGGATAGTCAGCCCTTCTTTTTTCATATATGGAAGGGTTAGCTTTGAGAAAATCTAAAATTTCCTCTTTTTGCTGGTCAGTGTATGTTGCAATTGTTCTGGGAAATTTCGTTTTCTTTGGCGCATCATCCTGGGGCGATGGGGTTTCCACCGGAGCATCTTCAATTTCTTCCGGTTGTGGAGGCCGGGGAGGGGGTGGTGGCGGATGAACATCAACCACAACAGTTCTTGAAGTTTTAAAACCTTTTCGTTTCGCTGGCATGATTAAACTGATAGAGTACCAGTAGATAAAGCTGTTATGTATATGCAGCTTGCGTGGAAGTCGTGGCTATCGTGAGGAAACGTGTTGGAGCGTGTCAGAGCGTATCAGAACGTGAACGACACGGGATACCGTAGGAGAGCGTGACGCAACGTGGAGCAATAAATGATAGAAAAGTGTATATCGTAACAGATCGTGGTAGATCGTAGCAGAGCGTGGAGCTATCGTGAGACGTCGCAGCGACGCGGGATGAAAAAATGTGTCCACGCTGGTCCCGATCTGTTGCGATTGTACTCCACGTTCTGTTACGCTTCGGTACGTTCCGTTACGTTTTGTTACGAAGGCCACGCTCTGTCACGATTAGAAAATGAATAGGGGCAATCGTGGTGAAATTTAAGTTTGATTTAAAATCTGTCCCGATGCCCACGATGTCCCCGATTCAACCACGTTCCGTTACGCTCCCCCACGATCACCCCGATTCGACTCCACGCTCTGTTACGTTCGCCACGATGCTCTGGAATCGGGGACATCGTGGTAATCGTGGCCAGATGTAAACCTAGCATTACCAACAGATATTGTCAGATATCTTCTACTTTTCCTTGTGCTCTGCACGTTTAAAGGTAAAACAATTCCAGCAAATGCTGCAAGATCCCAATGTTTAGTACAAGAAGCTGTACAGTGTGGGGTATTGTAAGCGAATTAGTATATCTATATGATAAATTTTAATCGAATAAAAAATTATTAAAATCTTGTGTAAATAAAATTAAAGAATAGAATCTTTTTAAGACTGCATTATAATTTCCAGCATAATTAGAAATAAAATAAATATAAACCATTCAACATGATACCAATCATAAACCTTTACTGTGTCATTTTTATTAATCACTTAAACATAATGACATAATATCTTTAATTAGGCTTAATCGGCATTTGTATTACATTTCGGTGCAATTAACTCACGTGAACAGGTTTCTTGCTGTTAAAACATAACATTGTCTGAAATTTTTATATATTTACAGGTTAACAGATCAATGGGTACACACACACGCACACACACGCTTAACAACACGCACACACACGCTTAACACAACACGCACGCACGCACGCACACACACACACATTCATGTTTTTGGTGTCAAACGCCCAAAAATGGGGATTCTTTATTTTTGCATCATTTGCGACAATATTGCGATAAAGATGATAGAATGACATATGTATCGGGCTGACATTATTTTTGCTTTGAAATTTGTAAACAGTTGTGCATATATTTTATACAAAACGAGGACACACATGCGACATTTTTTACAATACAATTTAGGACACTTAGTTGTGTATATATTTCCATACTAAGCGAGCACACGCATGCGCCAATTTTTACAATACAATTGAGTACACACAGTTGTGTATATATGTCGATACTAAGCGGAGACACGCATGCGCCAATTTTTACAATACAATTGAGTACACACAGTTGTGTATATATGTCGATACTAAGCGGAGACACACATGCGCCATTTTTACAATACAATTGAGTACACACAGTTGTGTATATGTCGATACTAAGCGGAGGCACTCATGCGCCAATTTTTACAATACAATTGAGTACACACAGTTGTGTATATATGTCGATACTAAGCGGAGGCACACATGCGCCAATTTTTACAATACAATTGAGTACATACAGTTGTGTATATATGTCGATACTAAGCGGGGACACATATGCGACAATTTTTGCAATACAATTGAGGACACAATGTTGTGTATACATTTCCATACTAATCGGGGACATATACATGTATGGACAATTTTACAATACAATCGGGGACAAACAGTTGTGTACATATATCCATACTAAGAGGGGACACACATGCGACAATTGTTGCAATACAATTGAGTTCATACAGTTGTGTACATATTTCCATACCATGAGGCGCGACAGGATTATGTATTTGCCTTCGTTGAGTAAAACGGTGGCATTTATTATCGATGGTTTATGTCCAAAAGATATATTTAACATACGTGATCGTATAAATAGCCGCCAAAAAGTATCTGACCTAGTTATTTCATTTTGTATAATAACTGGATAAAATAGGGAAAAACCAGCATCTTAGCAAGTATAGTGCCTATGTGATATGTATGTGCATTTCCACTTTTTCTAGATCCAAATGGCGGCGACAGGCACACAATTTTGATTAAGATTTTTTAAACATATTTTCAAAGGATATTTTTACAATAAAATACAGAGAACACATTCGTGTTGTTTTTTTCTTATCCATCCGAAATAGGGTATCTCAAAATAATTCTTACATATCAACTGGAGACTTTGACTGCAACTCCTTAAATGGGGACGCCTCAATTATTTGCACTTGTTAATTTGTGTCTTGTTCTTGTTTTTTGTTTCGTTGTTTATTTGTTTGTTTTTATTGTTTTTGTTTGTAATACAATGCCGGCCATGAATTGTATGGGGTAAAATGATCGGTTCACAAACGTTATAACACTGACATTATGTCGTATAAATTATCTAAATTATTTGACCGTCTAACTTACCGACATGGAGATATTTGTGCTGACATGAAGTTATTTTGCGTACAACAAATCGAAGTTTAGTTGTTAGACCATATATTATAATTAACATATATAACAGGATCCAGAGAAAAAAATATTTTGGGGAGGGTAGGGTTGGGGGTTATGAATCAAGATCCATTCAACTTTATTGCAGTATTCGCGAATCATGTATTATAATCTACCTATGATAAATGTCTTCAGTACTATTAGGTCACTTAATTTCATTTTCATATTCTGTTGCGATAAAATGATACAATCATAATGATTTTACACGATATGAAGCCTACCAAGTTGAAGTTGCCTACATTAAATAAGTTACCTGCAGAGACTGCATGGCTTCCATTTGAAATTACCTGCATTCCATGTGAAAGAAAGTATAAAGAAATAAAAGGAAGTACTGGATATACATACACTGGATATACATACACAAGAAGGGACCTTGCCTTACTTCGATCTAAGCAGTCAACAGACAGAATTTACTTTATTTTTAATTTTTAAGCTTACATGCACAACTCTACTCTTTAACCTGGTTGATGGTCCCCCCCCCCCCCCCACCTCCTCGCCCAGCACTTCGGACCCATCCTTGATCTATATTTACCGAAATGGAAGCTCGTATACATTGCTGTTATTGCTATTAACTACCTAAGTAAAGTTATAGAGTCGTAAAATCTACTGATATGGAGGTTGTGTTGCCGACATGGAGTTAGGGTCGTATAGTTTAGGGTCGTATATTTTACCGACATGGAGCTGTTAGGCCATGTGTATAGCCGACTTGGTCTTTTAGACAATATAAATGGCCGATATGAAGTTATTTTGACATATAAATTACCGACTTGGGTAAATCGGCTACCGACATGGAGTCATACGGACGTATACATTGCCGACATGGAATTATTGGACTGCAAACATTACAAGAATTGCCTTATTTATGCCGTATGAAAATACCGACACTAATTAACATGCCCTTTAAAGTAAAGACATTCAGTCAATAGTCTGTTTTATTCTCGACTTAGATTTTTATGCCGAAACATCAACAACATGTATAGGGTAAAATGTATAGGGTAAAATTTTCGGCTTCCTAAAATGTATGGTATATGAGGTTTTTTGTGGTAAAAATTACCTACATGGTTATACGGCGGTATTGACTACCGACATGGTGTAACTAGGCTGTATTAATTGTCTTCATACAAGATCATATTACTTGTCGATGCTGAGCCTTTCGGTCGTATAAATTACCGTCATGGAGTTTTTTTATCGTTTTCAGTAAATATTGCCCGCTTGAAGATCTAGACAGACTAAATTGCCGACAAGGAATTATTATACATATAAATTACCGACTTGGGGTTTAGATTACCGATTTGGAGTTATTAGGCGGTATATATACACAACATGGAATGAATCTGGTGAAAATATTACTAAATAAACTGAGTTAATATGCCGCATTAAATACCGACATTCAGTTAAATGACATTTAAATTACAGACACTAAGTAAATAGTCTGTCTTAGGTCTCGACATAGAATTTTTTGTTATAAATAAACGCGGACCTGACCGTATAAATAACCGAATTTAAGTTAAATATTTAATGACATAGAAATTTCATGTCTATATAACAACTGGGTAAAAAGAAAAAAAGAAACGGGCCCGTTTCATTAACAAGTCGCATCGCAATGTTTAGGGTGTTTATCGCAATGTAAAATTTTCTTGCAATTTGCGTTTCAATAAATATCGCAAATCGCAAAAGCACCTGTTTTTGCGATTTATGACGTCAAAACTTGCGTCCGCGTTAAACTAGACGCAAATTGTTAGCAAATGAACAATGGCAGAAATAATGCCGCTTGTTATTGCGTCCCGTCGACGAAGACGAGCTCTCCAAAGGGTATTTTGACCTCGCACACTTTTTTCTGCCATTCGGGATTTGGAATTTTCTGCTAATTATCGTGTTTCCCGAGAGATGGCTGAAACCATTATTGGTCTAGTTGGGAGAGACCTTTATAAGCAGAATCGGGGTGGAAATTCTATTTTACCCGAAACACAGGTGAGGATTTAACATTTATTTGTCGTAATCGCCTATCTCTACTGTATCAACTATAAACGGTGTACCACATCATATGGGTCCCTGCTTTATACTAGTCCCTTCAATGTCATTTCCGCTTTGTTCATTTCCGGTGTTTACCCAACTAGCTTGACAATCGTAAACATTGTTTCTGTGCAACAAGTTTTGATTCAAAGGCAAAGACAACGATCATTTGCTTACATGGACCATAATAATTGTGGATTTATGCACACGTTTAAACGGATCATCCCACGATTTATCGGATTCAACGTGAAAATTGGATTTGATCTGCGGATTACCGTAGTTATAGAAAGACAAGTTTGATAAACACTTACCTAGTAAAGTACATGTATGTGGTCAGCGGTCAGGTTAATTATATTCCTGCAACTGCTATATCCGTGTATTACAGCTAGTGTAAACATCGATGATTCAGCAGGATGAGGAACTGAGGAAAGTTGAAATGGATAAGCTTCGATTGTCATATAACTAATGCATGCAATCAATTGTCAGGGTATTGTCTCCAGCAAAATGCGGTGTGTAGCTTTTTTTAACTTTCTTTTATTCATAATTATCACCCTTGGATGAAACAAAAGAGGAGATGTGTGTAACATCATCATGATCTAACATACTGTGATAGTATGCATCATTTTTGTTGTTGTGATCAGTCAATTTTCAGTTATTGCTCTTTATTTCATGAAGAAAACTATCTATGATCTATGATCTATGATCTCAAGAAGGATAACTCCTGATGAACTATTTTTTTAGTTTTGCCCCTTTCAAATGACTTTAATATAGAACTTTATGTTGCCTATAACTTTGAATATACTGCATGAATAATGCCATCTTTGACACCTAGAATAAAAACTCCTTTTGAACATGTTCTAATTAAGCCCCTTATAAACATCTTTAACCTGAAACGTATGTGCTTATTACTAGTACTTGTAGACACAATACTTGATATAAGCCATATTTTTTTTTACAATTGTACATGTTTTGTTTCTTTAAAGTTTAAAATAATTTAATCTAACAAAATATTTGCTATGTTACATGGTACTAACAAAATTAAAATCAAATTGGGATTGTATAGCTATGTTATGTTTATTTATGCATTTATTTATTTATTCAATATATATTTTATATTCAGATTCACCAACGTTGTTGCTCGGTGGCCTGGATCAACACATGATGCTGCAATTTTTGAAAACTGCAACCTTAAAGTAACTATTAGAGCCAAGTATTTTAAAATGTTAAGTTTAATTTAGGTTTAAGTCTGTTTTAAGTTTTGGTTATCTCATTTATGTTGCTTATGTTGCATGGTCTTTTATACAAACTTCAACTTTCAAAAAATTTATAGAAGTCATCATGTAAAGATGGGTAATAAATTTTTTTGTTTACTTTTGCAAGTACTCTTTTATTTGAAATTTATGAAGAAATAATTTATTGTTTTAGGATTATCTGGAGAGAGAGGAAAACATGCTGCTTCTAGGGGACTCTGGGTATGCCCTGAGTCGATACCTTTTAACCCCTATAAGGTATCCAACCACACAAGAAGAGGAAAGGTACAATAGGAGACATAAGCATGGACGAGAAGTGGTAGAACGCACATTTGGAATCCTTAAATCAAGGTTTAGGTAAATAAGTATCTCTTATTACCATTGATTTATGCATGTAGTTATATGTTATAATTGGTATTGGAAAGCACATTAACATGTACTACCATTAATTCAAGTACTTTTGACAACATTGTATTTGGATAATATTTTTGAATTTAAAATATTGTCATTAAAGGAATATAATATGTGTATATTTTAATACAATAGGTTATTATTATTGCCTGGTTAAACATTGATTATATTGCGTACAATTATCATTGTTTGGTAAAACAATTATGACAAACACTGCATATATTCTTAACTCATTTAAACATCTGTACATTAAATGACCATTCTGGTGCTATCTTTATAGAGATGTTTGTGTCATTCTCTTTCAAGATGCCTTCATAGATCAGGAGGAGTGTTGCCTTTTACCCCAGAAAAATGTGCAGCAGTTTTTGTTGCGTGTTGCCGACTGCACAACATGTGCATGGAGCAAAATGAGCCCCTGCCTGATGTCAGCTTTACGGAGAATGATACTGTGACTGATGTGCAGCAAAATGACGGTGACCAGAGAGGTCTCGCTATAAGACAATTCTTTGTGAGACTAAATTAAATACATTGGTCATGGTAATTTACATTAACAACATATACTGTTAACCATTATTTAAGTGAACCACATGTGATTGTTTTATTGTCATCTCCTTCTTTTTTATTGTATTGATATTTTATAAACAACACATATATTCCTCATTACTGTCTTTTATACTCCTTTGACCTAATTGTTTTTACATTATTGAAGCACATATATTGCACATTTATTCATTTCACTGTGTATTAAGTCCTCAATCAAAGTAAACCTTTCTTGTTTACCCATGCATTCATATTTTGAAAGATTTGATAATTTCACCTAATATATAACTGGGAATGTCATGTATACATTACCATAATATGTTTTTTATTATTTAAAAATTGTATTAAGTTTATTTACACCTTGATCTGTGATGAATAAACACCAAAACAGTAAATTGAATTTGTTGTATTATACAATTAATTAAGTTCCTTTAAAGTTTTTTGGATGATTTAAGAAAACACACACACATACTTTAACATATATTTAGTTATTAGATGGAAGTACAAACTCCCCCAGCAAGTTAACAGTTCATTTCTTCGGACACTTTCTTCTAACATTCGCTTGGTCAGCTGAACTAATGTGCATGCTTCTTCATCCTGTACACAAGAACAACATTCTGAAATAAAGTAACAAATAATGAGGTTTTATAAACGTATACTTGTTTGAATGCTCACCTTTTTGTTCTTTAAAATAATGATATGAAAATATATTGATGTCAATACCTTAAACTTACATGATTTTTTTCTCAGGCCCAATTATAGGTGTTTGAACAAAGGCAATCCATGTTGGTGGCATACCATACCAGTATTCGGCCATTCACATTGACTTAGACTCAAGTACTCATGATGAAAGGCTAAATACCTCGTTTATTTATAATATTCTTAAACAACATGTCTTGACCGGTAAATAATCCAGTAGGTATTGTTTAAAGCTTACACACTTGTAAGTTATGTCACTATGGTTTAAATAGAGTAATGAGGTAATGGTAACTGGTTGTAACTTGTTCTATTGTGTTTGAACTATTGTTATTAGCTTGATCTTATTTAGAAGATTCATATACTTTAGAAATAGAGTTTCTGTATATACACAAATTGTGTCTACACCTTTTGGTCAATATAAACTGCATTCCTTAGTACCATTTTTTCTTTTCCTCTTTGAAGATGTTTGCTGCGCACCATCCTCATTTTCCACAAGTTTTTCTGCTTGGCAGTCTTGGCTCATTGTTTGTTTCTCTAGTACTGTTTGTGGAACAGCATAAAGAAGAAAAATAATGTTTAACATGTATTACATAATCAATAAACTGATTATTGATAATTATATTACTTTTTATATTTGCAACTATGCCTTAAATCAAAATCATCCACAATGAAAAAAAAAATAATATAGTTTCCTGATCAGGTACTTAAACGAGTTATTTATACAGGTGTGTTTTATGGAGGTATATATGAGATGCAAATGTCAAAATGAAATAAGTAAGGGTTTTAAATTATTAAAACTAAAGCAAAGCATATGTGTGTGTGACTGTGTGTGGACTGTGTGTGGGCTGTGTGTGTAATTTATACTTACATGGTGCCTATGTATCAATGCCAGAAGACAGGCCATGAATCTTTACTCTGGGCATCAGAGACAGCAGCTTAAAAATTAAACCAGCTTAAAAATTAAACGCCAGTACATGTATGTATAACTCTAGTTAAAATCTATACTTTAAATTGAGTTTGAATTTAAATGATCACTGTAAAATTTATTTTTGCATTTTTTTTTATAATTGCTTCTAGTGGTTTAAAAGAAAATGTAAATGCCCATATAAAACAACATATACCCTATTTCATATTTTTATTATGCCAAAATATTGGGTTCATGTTAATTTAAATCAATGTTGACAGACACTCCCCATGACAGGAATATTACCTTCTCCTCTAAATCATTCAAAATTAGTTTCTTTGGAACTTCTCCATTCCCAGTTCCGCTCAAGAACTTGTTGCGTCTCTGAGCCTTTGCTCTAGTCCTACTCTGTAATTAAAATAGTCATTCTTACCATTGACATGCACTTTAGAACTTCCTTTAAAAAAAATAGAATCTTAAAGTTGGTATCCGACAGTTTGCCATAGATCTATCAAATACATGTAACAATAACGTCCACCTGTTAAGGGGTATATGGTCATTGTCCTCAATATCCACATGATCTATCCAGAAAAAAAAATACTTGGAGAAAAGAAGATTTATCCAAACTGTCGGTACCACCTTTGAGACGGCTTTAAGACACAAATGTTTCTTACTTGTTCTTGTTAACATTATGGATGTTTTAAGCTTGTACTTAGTGGCGTAAACATGTACTTGATCATCAATAATATTTGAACGACTATGCCACAAACTCTAATTAGGTATAAACTAATTTAATATATCTAATTTATATAAACATTTTAAACCTTTATTTATGACACGATTTAACAAGGGTTCTGAAAACCCCACGCCTGAACCAAGGATTGAACTGGGGACCCCTCGCATGGCAGTCCGACACTACCACGTCGCCATAAAAGCTAGATATATGGCGAGATAGTACAAGTGTGGTACTAAATCAACCATAGTTGGATTACAACAATTTAAAAGAAGAAAATAACAGATGTTAAGTAATAAATATGCAAAATAAACCATTCTCAACTTACTTTCCAGTCTGCCCATTTTTTCATAGCGTCACCGGAGCTTCTGTTAAAGGCCCCAACACTGTTGACCCTGGTGTAGAAAAATTGTAACTTAAACAAGAAGATTACAATAAATGGTTTGGTGAGGTGATTTCTCCAAAAACTATCGTATTATATTGATAGACAGTTCGCAATGAATTGGCGTATCGCATGGTTAAAATTAATTTACAACTTGCACGTAAATCCTTAGCTTATTCATTGAACAGTTCAGCACATATGAACAATCATAGAAGATTATTAAACTTTCTCAGCTGAATTTAACGGAAATAGATATGCATGTAAGATGGACCACCGTATTATCGTTGTATTTGTTTGATTTTTTTATGATGTGTATGCATTACAATAACAACTTATAAACTTTTATTTTGTAAATGACAACTAACCTCTCAACCCCAAAATTATACATAAAATCAACTAATTTTATAAATGTAGGTAAGAGCCATTCTGTGATGATTTGCATGTTGCAAAAATTTGGAATACGTCGATAATCGAGATGCGTCGATAATAGGGCCTACAGGGTGCTAGTAATTATAATACGATATTTTATATTTAGAGCTTAATATAAAAACGTACAACTTATTTTCTAAACCGCTACGCACTTACTAAACTTAAGCAAGCTCATTATTTATATAAAAAGATAATTCATTCACTGATACAAACTTGAACCATGTTATGATTAAGTTCAATGTCCGTTTTAATATAAAATATAGACTACTTACACTGACGCCGCCTCCTCCCATACTCTGCTTTTTGATGCAGAGTTTCTTTTACTATCAAACTTTCCGTTTATCTCACAAATGTTTTCCTCTGCGAATGCCAGTAGTTCTTCTAACTCTCTCTGTGTCCATTGCGGACCGCGATCTTCGCTCGCCATTGTTTAATGATGATCGTCTGACAGTTTTTACAGATGACAATTAGCGCGAGACTTTGTGTGCGTGTTAATGACGTCATTGTAAATGACGTCATTTTTAGACTGTGCTCTAATTTTTACTGTCGAATGTTAAAATCGCTAAATGAAAATTGCGATTGTTTTGATGAAACGCTTGGTTTAAATAATCGCAACTTGGACGTTGGATTTTGCGAAATGCGATTTTCGTAAATTGCGATGCGATTTGTTAATGAAACGGGCCCGTTTCATTAACAAGTCGCATCGCAATTTTTAGGGTGTTTATCGCAATGTAAAATTTTCTTGCAATTTGCGTTTCAATAAATATCGCAAATCGCAAAAGCACCTGTTTTTTTGCGATTTATGACGTCAAAACTTGCGTCCGCGTTAAACTAGACGCAAATTGTTAGCAAATGAACAATGGCAGAAATAATGCCGCTTGTTATTGCGTCCCGTCGACGAAGACGAACTCTCCAAAGGGTATTTCGACCTCGCACACTTTTTTCTGCCATTCGGGATTTGGAATTTTCTGCTAATTATCGTGTTTCCCGAGAGATGGCGGAAACCATTATTGGTCTAGTAGGGAGAGACCTTTATAAGCAGAATCGGGGTGGAAATTCTATTTCACCCGAAACACAGGTGAGGATTTAACATTTATTTGTCGTAATCGCCTATCTCTACTGTATCAACTAAAAACGGTGTACCACATCATATGGGTCCCTGTTTTATACTAGTCCCTTCTTCAATGTCATTTCCGCTTTGTTCATTTCCGGTGTTTGCCCAACTAGCTTGACAATCGTAAACATTGTTTCTGTGCAACAAGTATGGATTCAAAGGCAAAGACAACGATCATTTGCTTACATGGACCATAATTATTATGGATTTATGCACACGTTTAACGGATCATCCCACGATTTATCGGATTCAACGTGAAAATTGGATTTGATCTGCGAATTACCGTAGTTATAGAAGTTATAGAAAGACAAGTTTGATAAACACTTACCTAGTAAAGTACATGTATGTGGTCAGCGGTCAGGTTAATTATATTCCTGCAACTGCTATATCCGTGTATTACAGCTAGTGTAAACATCATGATTCAGCAGGATGAGGAACTTAAAGTTGAAATGGATAAGCTTCGATTGTCATATAACTAAATGTTATCTACAATACTAGGTAGTAATATGCTAGAACTCATTTGTTTTTGTTAACATTGAAATTTGTTTCTGCTTTTATTAATATAGGTACTTGTCAGCTTAAGGTTCTTGGCGAAAGGAGCCTTCTATTCTGAAATAGCTGATACTCATGGGGTGAGTAGGACAAGTGTCTGCAGGATTGTCCATGAATTTGTCAGGAGTATAAACAACAATCTTGACAACATTCAGTAAGTACAAGCACAGTAATTGTCCTCATTTGTGTGTTATACTCTTTATACTGCAAATAAGGATAATACATTTGGTAATGAATGATTAATTCTGGAACTTATTCAAATGCTATATGCTCATACAACCTAAATTCTTTCACAACCTAGTTTTAAACAGCCACAAATGTGTTTTGTTTTGTTACTTATTTGCCCTGACACAATCTACACATGAATAATTGTTTACACAGGCCACATGCTGTCACTGAAACAATTTTTGCTTAAAGTTGGTATCTGACAGTTTCCCCATATTAAATATATGTGACAATACCTAACACATAGATGTTACTAAAGATAGACATCGACATCAGACCCCTTATCGCAAAAGTATATGGTCACTTGGTTGTGTTGGTGTAAAAATAACTAACTATGCAGCATGGCTCGGATAGGGAATACCTGTTTCCAATAATGAATGTGGTGTTACAGTTTGATCTTCACATACATGTAGGACATTAATAAACAACATTTTGGAAGACATTTTAAAGATACAATAAATAATTGGAGTGGTTAAGAAAAAAGAAATATGGTCCAAACTGTTGGATACCAATTGAGATTGCAAAATATACAAGAAAACCCAAAGTGGCATACTTTTACTATTCCCAAAAGCTGATAACTGAATCCTTGCAAATTTAGACTCCAAATTCCAAAACACCCCTTTTTCTTATATGTGATTTATTTTGAATTAGAATTACAAGGCTGCTTAAAATTTTTATTTATTACACTTACCTTGGTATGCACATTCAAATTATCATTATTGTAAAGTACTACAATAAGAGTACTGAGATATGAAAAAGATAAGTAAAATGAAATAAAATTGTGTAAATATATTTCAAATGGACTTATAGTTAATACTAAATTATATTTTTTAAGTAAAAATATGTTTGGCTGTTATAACAATGTCACAGTGCTTACTAAGCGGATTTTAATCTAGCTGATACACTGACAAAAGATGTTACTGGGTCATAAACTCAACAGCATTGTTGTATAACAATTGAAACAGGATACTGAAGTGGGACAAATGATCAGTGGTAAAATGCTACCAACATAAAGTTCATGAAGTTAATCAACATTGCATAAATAAATTTCATTTCTGTCTCATATTATTAAATGTTTATGCCTCCATCAAGTAGTTGGATTGAAAATCATGTTATATTTTTTGTTTGTTAGTTTTCCAACTGATAGAGAATCCATTCGCTTACAGAAGAGAGCTTTCTACGAGAAGTGTCGTTTCCCCAACATTGTAGGAGCTGTGGACGGTACTCTCATACCAATTATAGCACCAGTTGTGGATGAGGACATATATGTCTGCCGAAAGGGATACCATGCAATCAATTGTCAGGGTATTGTCTCCAGCAAAATGCGGTGTGTAGCTTTTTTTTTAACTTTCTTTTATTTATAATTTTCACCCTTGGATGAAACCAACAATGGGATATTGTTTAGGCATTGTCAATTGTCTATCTGTCCCAATTATTGCTCTTTATTTCATGAAGAAAACCATCTATGATCTCAAGACTGATAACTCCTGCTGAACTATTTTTTTAGTTATGCCCCTTTCAAATGACTTTAATATAGAACTTTATGTTGCCTATAACTTTGAATATACTGCATGAATAATGCCATCTTTGACACCTAGAATGAAAACTTCTTTTGAACATGTTCTAATTAAGCCCCTTATAAACATCTTTAACCTGAAACGTATGTGCTTATTACTAGTACTTGTAGACACAATACTTGATATAAGCCATATTTTTTTTTTACAATTGTACATGTTTTGTTTCTTTAAAGTTTAAAATAATTTAATCTAACAAAATATTTGCTATGTTACATGGCACTAACAAAATTAAAATCAAATTGGGATTGTAGAGCTATATTATGTTTATTTATGCATTTATTCAATGTATATTTTATATTCAGATTCACCAACGTTGTTGCTCGGTGGCCTGGATCCACACATGATGCTGCAATTTTTGAAAACTGCAACCTTAAAGTAACTATTAGAGCCAAGTATTTTAAAATGTTAAGTTTAATTAAGGTTTAAGTCTGTTTTAAGTTTTGATTATCTCATTTATGTTGCTTATGTTGCATGGTCTTTTATACAAACTTCAACTTTTAAAACATTTATAGAAGTCATCATGTAAAGATGGGTAATAAACTTTTTTGTTTACTTTTGCAAGTACTTTCTTTTATTTGAAATTTATGAAGAAATAATTTATTGTTTTAGGATTATCTGGAGAGAGAGGAAAACATGCTGCTTCTAGGGGACTCTGGGTATGCCCTGAGTCGATACCTTTTAACCCCTATAAGGTATCCAACCACACAAGAAGAGGAAAGGTACAATAGGAGACATAAGCATGGACGAGAAGTGGTAGAACGCACATTTGGAATCCTTAAATCAAGGTTTAGGTAAATAAGTATCTCTTATTACCATTAATTTATGCATGTAGTTATATGTTATAATTGGTATTGGAAAGCACATTAACATGTACAACCGTTTATTCAAGTACTGTTGACAACATTGTATTTGGATAATATTTTTGAATTTAAAATATTGTCATTAAAGGAATATTAGATTTGTATTTTTTATTACAATAGGTTATTATTATTGCCTGGTTAAACATTGATTATATTGCGTACAATTATAATTGTTTGGTAAAACAATTATGACAAACACTGCATATATTCTTAACTCATTTAAACATCTGTACATTAAATGACCATTCTGGTGCTATCTTTATAGAGATGTTTGTGTCATTCTCTTTCAAGATGCCTTCATAGATCAGGAGGAGTGTTGCCTTTTGCCCCAGACAAATGTGCAGCAGTTTTTGTTGCGTGTTGCCGACTGCACAACATGTGCATGGAGCAAAATGAGCCCCTGCCTGATGTCAGCTTTATGGAGAATGATTCTGTGAGAATGATACTGTGACTGATGTGCAGCAAAATGACGGTGACCAGAGAGGTCTCGCTATAAGACAATTCTTTGTGAGACTAAATTAAATACATTGGTCATGGTAATTTACATTATCAACACATACTGTTAACCATTATTTAAGTGAACCACATGTGATTGTTTTATTGTCATCTCTTTCTGTTTTATTGTATTGATATTTTTAAAAAAACACATATATTCCTCATTTTACTGTCTTTTCTATTCCGTATACATTACCATAATATGTTTTGTATTATTTAAAAATTTTATTAAGTATATTTACACCTTGATCTGTGATGAATAAACACCAAAATAGTTATTTTGTATTGTATGTTACAATTAATTAAGTTCCTTTAATGTATTTTGGATGATTTAACAGAACACACACACATAATTTAACATATGTTTAGTTATTAGATGGAAGTACAAACTCCCCCAGCACTGTGTCTGCAATATGCCTACTAGCCATGCATTGCAAACTGTTAGCAATGGAAGTTAACAGTTCATTTCTTCGGACACTTTCTTCTAACATTCTTTTGGTCAGCTGAACTAATGTGCATGCTGCTTCATCCTGCACACAAGAACAACATTCTGAAATAAAGTAACAAATAAGGAGGTTTTATAAACGTATACTTGTTTGAATGCTCACCTTTTTGTTCTTTAAAATAATGATATGAAAATATAATTTTTATTGATGTCAATACCTTAAACTTACATGATTTTTTTCTCAGGTCCAATTATAGGTGTTAGAACAAAGGCAATCCATGTTGGTGGCATACCATACCAGTATTCGGCCATTCACATTGACTTAGACTCAAATACTCATGATGAAAGGCTAAATACCTCGTTTATTTATAATATACTTAAACAGCATGACTTGACCGGTAAATAATCCAGTAGGTATTGTTTAAAGCTTACAAACTTGAAAATTATGTCAATATGGTTTAAAAAAGGTAATGAGGTAATGGTAACTGGTTGTAACTTGTTCTATTGTGTTTGAATTATTGTTATTAGCTTGATCTTATTTAGAAGATTCATATACTTTAGAAATAAAGTATATGTATATACACAAATTTTGTGTACACCTTTTGGTCAATATAAATAGCATTCCTTAGTACCATTTTTTCTTTTCCTCTTTGAAGATGTTTGCTGCGCACCATCCTCATTTTCTACAAGTATTTCTGCTTGGCAGTCTTGGCTCATTGTTTGTTTCTCTATTACTTTTTATAATTGCAAGTATGCCTTAGATCTAAATCATCCACAATAAAAAATAAAATATTACACTTTCCTGATCAGGTACTTAAACAAGTTATTTATACAGGTATGTTTTATGGAGGTATATATGAGATACAAATGTCAAAATTAAATAAGGGTTTTAAAGTATAAAAACTAAAGCAAAGCATATGTGTGTGTGACTGTGTGTGGGCTGTGTGTGTGATTTATACTTACATGGTGCCTCTGTATCAATGCCAGAAGACAGGCCATGAATCTTTACTCTGGGCATGTTTAATGATGATCGTCTGACAGTTTTTACAGATGACAATTAGCGCGAGACTTTGTGTGCGTGTTAATGACGTCATTGTAAATGACGTCATTTTTTAGACTGTGCTCTAATTTTTACTGTTGAATGTTAAAATCGCTAAATGACAATTGCGATTGTTTTGATGAAACGCTTGGTTTAAATAATCGCAACTTGGACGTTGGATTTTGCGAACTGCGATTTTCGTAAATTTCGATGCGACTTGTTAATGAAACGGGCCCCTTAAAAGGCCGCCAGAACGTCGCTTACAGTTTTAGTGACGTCATATGCAGTTTTGACGTCATTCGAGCGTTAGATTTTGACATAAACAAGATTTGCATCACACGGGTTACAATGTCGAACACGAGAACAATGCCGTCGTCTTACCGTCTTGAAATTCGATCAATATTTAAGTTTTGTCAAAAGTTAGGCGACACACCATCTGCAACTTATAAAAAGATTCAAGTTACAAAGGGGAAGAATTCCGTGAGCCGTGCGCAGGTTTTTACATGGCATAAACGTTTTAAAGGTGGAGAAGAAAGCATAGAGGATAGAGAAAGGGAAGGAAGAAAAAGGAAAATTACGGCGACGTCAGTGGCGTCAATTGAGCAGGCCCTTCAGGAAGACCGACGTTTGACTGTGCGAACGCTATCGGACATGTTTGGCATTAGTATCGGCACCATTTACACCATTCTGAGGGAAGACTTGCATATGACAAAGGTGTTTTTATTGTTATTGTTTTGTACTAAGCATCTAATAAATATGGAATACTACGTCAGCGTGAGATCCGCCGAGCCGGATTGTTTGAGTTGGCTGTGTAATACCCGGTTTGCGCGAAAGGCAATATACCTTTAATAAACAGTGAACACTTTTTTTTTCGACCATAAATACATTTTCAGTTAGAACTATTTTTACCGCGGATTACCTTACCGAGGTGTTGTTGTTGTTTTTTTCATTACACATCTCGCAGAAATCTGACATATATTGCGTTAAATCTATTTACCCACTTTGTTTCGTCAGTTTGAAGAATAATACCTCCAACATACAATTATTGATCATATTTAAAGGTAACAACAAGTGTTTAACAGGAAAACAACTGGAAATAACTGGAAATTACATCTGTTCTATTTATAGAAAAAGTAGTCCGTCATATTATGCACTTTCAGTTTACACAAGAAAAAAGTAAAATACAAGGAGTTTCATCAAATACGGAGAGTGGAATACAACTGTATGAATTCTACAAGAAAATACAAACTGATTTTAAAGATGAACATTCATAGGTATATAATGAAAAAATATATTTTATTTCAGGTCCACGCGCGTTACAGGAGTTACGGGCCGAGACCCTCCGTATTACACAACAGTACGACAGTGAATGGTACAGAGACATTTACCGACAGTGGGTTCATTGCCATCACCGCTGTATTGAACATGGTGGCGAGTACTTCGAAAAGCAGTAGTGTTATAATGACGCGCTATAGAACGCGACGTTTCTGGCGTCGTCTTAGACGTTATTTCCTTGCGCCGGGTCGCTTGACATGTGTGATGTGTATTGTATTTAAATTGTTTGTTTGTGCATTGATTTTGTTTAAACTCTGTCAATATGTAGCGGATAGAGTCCGATTTATGTTACATGTAAATTGTTTGATGTATATTAAAAGATTCAACTGTTATGGCCACAGTCTTAAAACTTTTTGAACAACCCTCGAATTCCTGTTTATTTTCCCAGAAACGTGGCCACACACAATAATTCTTACATACCAATCTGAACCCTGCAAATAGGGACCTCACTATAATTTGCTCTTTTTTACTATAGTGACTATATAAAATGAACATGCATTGTATAGTATTATATATATGCTTCGCACTTTTGTGACGTGGCGGAAAATAAGGAACAGATAGCCTTATATACCAGAACTATTGTTGTACAAATGCCGAAAACAAACCTTACACTTAGTCATTTTGAATGTCGTCCTAGATGTCGTATCGAATATTGTTTCTGCACGATTTTCAAACTTAGTCTTTTTGAAAGTCGTGCCGGATGTCGTGTCTATTCTTATGCAAGCACGACAATCTTAGTCATTTTAAATATAGTGCTGGATAGTATACTGAAATTCATGCACCTATGCAGCACACTTACCATTAGTTTCTTTTCCTAATATGTATTTTGTGCATGCAACAAGACCCTCGCAAAAAGAACTCTTTGGTCAAAACAAGCGAAGCACACATACATCATGTTTTATTTCGATTCCGGAACATAACAAATAAAACGGGAGAAGCAGTACATGAAGCATTAAAACAGTCCGTCCACTTAAAAGTGTATAGGAAGAAAAGACAGATTATACCTCTTCAATCTTAAGAGGCTTGTTTAGGAGTATATGTTACATAGCGACTATGTAATACTAGTGAAAAGTTTGACCGAATACATTGTAATATATCGGGAAGAATATTTACCCGCATCGAGCAAATGTTGTATATAAAATGAGATGTATTCGTGTGGCTGAAGTTTGTATGTGTACACCAAAATAAATATGACACAGACATATAAGGTGTACACAAGAAAACAAAACTGACAACGAATACATCACATGTGGCATCATGTTTGAAAGAAAAATGTAATTTTCAAACAATCACATATTACCGAAAATCTTATATGATTTTTTTATGGCTGACATCACGATGATGATCATGAGACTAGTCTTAATGATGCTGATGACAACAACAATGATGCTGATTATAATAATTAGGATCGCGATGGTGGGCGTGGTTATGTAGATGCAGCTGCAGATGATGATCTTGATGATGATAGTTATAATGGTGGTGATTGTAGTAGTGGTCATGATACTACTCATCATTATAAAGGTTGTTTTGTTATTGAATTAATATGTTGTTGATGATAATGGTGAAGAGCAGAAGTACGTTAATTGCGATGGTGGTGGTGGTGGTGGTGGTAGTGGTGATGATGATGATGATGATGATGATGATGATGATGATGATGATGATGATGATGATGATGATGAAGTAAACAAATATGTCATATAAGGCAGGTGTCATTTTTAAGCAGCACACCTGCGTTACACATTCGGTCTGTGACATATACGTCTCAACACGGCCTTCATAACCTACAGTTATATTTTAGGCTGCAGTGTTTAATTTGCAATTCGTCACAAGTATGTTTAAATAACTATCATTGAGAAGATTTACGGTTTAGTAAGATTAAACATATTTTGTTGTTATCTATTGCGACAACACTAATTCAAGATATTTAGAAAAAAAGTGTAATTGATATTCCTGTATCCAAAAAGTTAAATGGTTCCTTCGAAAATCATGTATTCTTCTGAAGTTATATAGTTTTCCGTAGAAATACCGGTGACAAGTTACTGTTGTCGTGAAACAAGCCATTATCAAAGTGCGATAAGAAGTACTGCAGAAGTGATCGAAAATTTGCACACAAAGTTCCAATTATGTTTCAGGGAAATAAAATACAAATTGTGTATAAGCTTTTATGTTCAGGTAAATGAGGTTTATTGTAAATCCTTTATACCTTTGTAACTATAGTGCTTAGTTTCATAAATGTATAACAGTCAGCAAAAAGGTAACAAATACATTGTGCTACAGTGGAAATCATCTATTTCATGCTTTAACATAAAGGTTGTAAGAAAAATTCTGCAATGAAGGGGAAGTACTTTTCTCTTCGCTATGTTTAAACAATACAATATGTCATGTATATACCATTTTTATGAAATAAGTTACAGTGACGATCCCAAATTACAGAAAATTATTTTGTATTGTTTGCAATAATATCGGATTGCATTAACATATATAAGATTATGACATGAATTGGCGATAATTTAATCTTACGTTTAACTCACCGGCTTATATATTCTTTTATATGAATATAAAATATTTATCAAATGGGTACTGGTTGAAATTTAACTATAGGAATATCATTATCAATCTTATAATGCTAGTACATCACTGCATATCCTTTTTCAGATTAACATATACATAGATTATCTTTCTTAAGGAATAAATCATGTAACACACACACACGCACGCACGCACGTACGCAGGCACACACACAAACACACACACACACCTATACATTATGAATGAAGTGTAGATTGGTGGGGCTGAGCTGTCAGCATACATGTACCACACTCGGCTAACATTCCAAAATTTTCAATCGTGACGTTTAATATTTTGTTATTCTTTACTTCAAGGTGGTTTACCATGTACAAGGCATGACGAACCTTCAGAAAGCGGGATTCAATGGCTACATACAGGGACAATGAAATGGAATCTTCTAATGTAAGTACTACATCGGGTTTCTTTAAGAAGATTACCACCTATTCCTTCATAGCAACAACGCATCTTTTCATATGCATCCTATCCAGTGTAACTAATCTGAGTTTTTCGTCAAGAAAGAAAACATTTACCTTACTATGTGCTTCGGCCCAGTGTAAAATGTGTTATGCAAAACATAAATCAATGAAGAGACTTGATGGCAAATAATTTTCTTAAGTTGTGAAATCAAAATAAATCTAAGTGTTTCTTGACTCACAGTTTTGAACATTATATCCTTTTCATGTCCTCATTTAGTTTAATTGTTCTTTTATAACGCATTTTCTTTCTCATGACAATATGCTTGGGTTTTGCTGGTGTTCACAGCTTGCTATCACATTGAGAGCAGTAAAGCATCTGTCAGTTGAAAAAAACAACAACGTTAATCTACAAACACTGGGCATACAGTGCCACCTCACCTAGCACAAGATGTGTATACATTAGTTTAAGTTTATGAAGATCTCAAAGCTGTTATCAACTCGGCGCAGATAGCAGTTGGAAATGATAACAACCATTCGTGTATGATAAATAGGTGGTTAACAATGCAGAAAGTGCATATGATGATTTCACTCAATATGTGAGAAAGTAAACCAAGAGATTTTTGTAGAGGGATTTTTGAAATCCGTGACAGAGGACGTCATATTTTCTAAAGCGAAGCAGAACAGCATCTTTCTGCAAAATGTAGGTATTTTCAGATTGAAATATCGCGACACTGCCGCAATACAGGTATATGTGAATGAATATGCGGCTAGTTTAACTGTAAGTGCGGGATTTTGGCCACCTGGTGTAATATGTAGACCCTGGCTGAACCGGCCACCTAAACATAGACAATCGCGGGGATAGTATAACAGGCAGTCACATGATCATACAAACGGTGTTTATGGTGATCAGGAATATGACTAGGTGGTACCCTTAATTCAGAGGAATGAGTCGTGTATTTTATTTTATCAGAGCATGTTTACACGTAAACTAACACACCAATTGATGAACCTGTTTATTACTTGTTTTATCATATATGCAATGGCAACGCTGTCATCTATAAATATAATTATATACATGAAACACAACAAGCATTAAGTCAAGTGGGTTTTAATTCAGCCAAATTGCTAGATAACCACAAAGTCAGTATTTGCGGATTGTCAAAACATTGGTTGATCCGATCAAAAGTAGATTTTTTCCAACAGTATTCACCCATCATATAATGGGGTTGGTCAGTGTACCGATATGTATTGTTCTACAAGAAGCAGCGCAAGGGGCGTTTAAGCTTTAATGATCGGACCAGTCTTTTTTTACATGTTGATCACGATCATATGATTGGCATACAACAGAAAGTTGCTAATGATGACTACATATGTATATTTCAAATATATGCCTGAGTTCTAATTATAGTACTCAACTTTATACGGATCATCTGAATCATGTATATGATATTGTTTGCTCATCCTTTAGGTGAAGTGTCATCGTTATGGGGAATTTTAACGGCCATCTTCAAGGTCGATCATTCATCAAGCCGAATGATACATGTACGAGAAGTAGTGACCTATATGATATGATACATAATCATCATCTTGTTGTTTTTTGATACGCTGCGTCTATGAACAGGAGTAAAATCTACATTTGTAGCCTATGATGGAAGCAATGAATCCTGGATTGATCACATTTGGTTACCTTCTAGCTGTGTTGATTTTGTCCAATCATGTCATGTAGTTGATAATAACTGTATAAATGTTTCTACACGTCGTTTTGGTGATGATACAATTTCCGAAGTCTATAACTACTTACAACCTTGGTGTTATGTGCTACTGCGACTATAAGTTTAACCAAAAAGTTAAATTCATTTCCGATAAATAACGGAAAACTTTCTTCGGCACTCTGGACTATAAGTCTCTCAGACATTTAAATCCTATCACATGTGAAATGATTTATGATCATGTAGTCCTTCCAAAAGCACTTTACGGCACTGACTGTCTCTACACACTATTGTCTCGTGAAATAACCTTCCTGAGAGGGCTCATCGTACGTGCTTCAAATGCAAGGCTTCAGCTGGAGGACACGTACTGATATAGCACTTGGTATGCTTAATATTCTACCGATAAAATGTCTATGTGATCAACGGAAGCTGATTTTTCTGGGTCAACTGTGTCATCTGCTGTGTAATTAAGCAGTTAAACATATATTTCACTTCAGCGGGCGTTAGTGTGATCTGGTTTGAAGTCATTAAACGCCTTTAACATATAGAACAGCGTTTGTCTTAATACCGTAATGACTAATCTCGGTCATTGTGTTGTTGGATAATTTCGCTACCTAGTATTTCCCATCTGAGCGTAGTGATGTTCCCCACCGAGGTCAACAAAAAAATCTCTAGCCAGTAGATCGAACTAGAATCAAATAAAATAACATGTGATTTGGTAGACTGCTCCATTTAAGGAAATAATAAAGTACACTGGAACCGGGCCTGGTAGCGTAATCGTAGAGAGTCGGCTTCATGTACAAGAGGGGCGGATGGTAGGATGTGGGGGAGGGGTGGGGTGTGTAGTGGGAAGTGGTCGGATTTGATAACGGAACAATGTCGTTAAAAGGGAAGTGGTAACGTTAATGCATGATCAAATATAAGGGTAGTTCTACAACTGGTCAACCTGGATAATGTGGCTGCGTGGTATCATGCCAGGTTTTCACGGGGTACTTTACTCATTGAAGGCCGCACTATATCCGCTTTAAGTGGACACCCTCTCCTAATAAGCGAAATACTTTTTTTTTTCAATGGCCAATATCACCCCTCCCCACCCCACCGACAACAACAACAGCAACCTACCTTACAGACTGTTTAATACAAACATAAACGAAACAATTGGACAGGACAATCATGTTCACTAACGATCCGTTATAACTATGCTCGATGTTTCATATCATTGTAAATGAAGCAAAGGTGCAGTTATTCGGGACTTGACCAAGACATTTCATGAGGTATGCGTAGGTTCTACAATCGATTGCAAATTTGCTAAAAGTTGTAGCAGACAAAACTACTTGTGGTTTGTTTCTATACAGTTTAAGAGTAACATAGAATGATCGTGCTGATAACTCATTCAGCGTATGTTCAACTCAATTTCACGGTACTAACACTAAATTAGGTGTAAATTCATACTCTGTATGGGAAAATCTGCCATCGCAATAAGCAAAAAAAGTTCTTAGGTTATGATCACAAAGATATCCATTAAATGCAAACTTACTTGCACAATTCCTCACCCAGTGTATCCTTTATTTCTCCATATCAGAAACAATCACATACGTATGGAATTCTACAAAGTTGTTAAGAATCCAATTAATTCTTCACGAACAACACTGGTCTTTCGCCCACACAACTGAAAACACACTATTTATCCGGCAGTTGTTCACAATAAACAAAAAAAAACTGTAACAGTGACACTTGAAGATCAATATTTAACGCATACGATAGACACTACACTGTACAGATTGAAATTACCCATTGAATGATAAAATCATTTCTAAGAAGAATCGCACCAAAACAATATTTGACCAAAATTTATTTCACGCTCGCCTTGCACGTGCAGTTTTACAAGCGCCCTTTGAGAGAAAAAAATCTGTTTTGTTACAAACTTTTGAAATATTATTAAAGATGTTCTATTATTAGATATTGTTGATTAACAAAAACTCGGTAGCAATAATTGTGTCTGATAATTATAGTCATATGTGATACCTATGTTTAGCGAATTTATCTATGAGTCTACAGAACATAAGGAAGCTGTAACTAGTCATATTTGATCTTTTCAATAAAGCGGTGATAAAATATCGTGACTATATACATGACCGTATCTTAACCACAGTTATCATACCAAATACGAAAATAAATTGATTTGCTCTCGTACATGTGGAATTGTGAATTAAATATCAGCGAGTAGTTGGATAGCATTTGTAAAATGTAAACAACTGATTTTATTTTATAGATTGACATGCATATATTGACATGTTTTTTTAATGTAACACAGATTTACAATGTTTACATTGAAGACGTGTTTCATTACGTCCTATTTGCATATTTCAACATGCTCCTTTTGTCCCTTTTCCTTTTATCAAATTACGACAATTGCAACAACCCCTCTTTATCTTCAGCACCTGATAGACAGTGTCTCTGCTTACTGTAAGCGGTGGAAAATAGCGATGGAAAACAGAAATTTATGTAACGAAATCAAATATTTTTGTCTTACCAAAAAAAAAAAAAAAAACGTGTAGCACCACCTAGGTATAATATATGGTGTCGAACAAATAGCACAAACGGATCACGTGACTCACGACTTTAATCTAAATTATAACCGACGTATAGACGATCGGTTACAGAAAGCTAGGACTATTCGCGTTTTGTCCTCTTAGCCAATGTACTCAATTCAGGCGGAATTAATCCAATTACATCAGTCAGTCAGCCTCTTTTCGGAAGTAGTTAAACATGTATATATGGTAGCGAATTATGGTATGGCAGCTTTCAACACATAAGTGACCAATACGAACTGCGATTGGCTAGTGTCAGGATTACCTGATTATTGATAAACTGATAAAATAACATATCCAATATGTAACAAAGAATGTTTAAAATTGTAAGCTTGTGACGTTTAATTGTGTTAAGTAAACCCGTGACAAATAAATGTATTTAGATTTACAATTTTGTTATTCTGAGAGAACGTAGCTAAAACAGAACAGAAAATCGCGGAGGTGAGGAAAATAACCGATGTAGCGATATAGAAATAAAAAGGGCTGTGCGCCGGGAAGTGATTTCATGCTGTTAACCAGGTTGCAATTCGTTATCAGGAGACATGTCTCCGCCCCTTTCTATCGTTAAGCGAGCGCAGTCACATATTGCCAGCGTCTTTAGTCGTTTGGAGACAATACAATTAAATAAAGAAATACATTTTAAATGTTACTTCAATTTCTTTTTAAAGTGAATAAGAATAATAAAATTTTCGAATCCCAAGATTTTTGTTCGCATACCGACTTGATATTCGAATAATCGAGTATTCGTTAACATCATTTTTTACCCGATATTTGACTCGACTCATTTTCATTTCTCGTTCTTATGCAATCGATATAAAAAAAATCTCAATTTTATTAAGCCTCTGGCAAATCGATCGGAACTTGTTTTACCTGAAAAGGATTTATTCAACCATGAGTTTCTATATCCCTGGCCCCGTGGAAATTGTAGGCTATTAATTATTTCGCCCTTTCATGTAATTGTCATTAAATACGCTGTGGTATCCCCCGAAGAGTCAGAACGGGATCTCACCATGCGATGACACTGTCACAATTTCCTCATCTACTGCTGTAAAGTCCTTGTGCAACTAGGCTGTACCTGCAAATCTATAAGACACGTTTTATCCCTACATCGGCACATGCATAATAAATGAAAGGCACAGGGAAGCTATGTTTCTTCTTGCTTTGTAATTACTGATCCGAGGCTCGCTTTGACCAGCTCACAGGAAATTAATCACTCATGCATGATTAAACGTTTTACAAGCACAACCAGTTATGCTTGTAAGGAAATGGTTGTTTTGCGTAAAGATGTATGGCAGCTTCGGAATGCAATAATGTGTATTCTATCAATCTATCAATGCGTCATTGTTAATGCTTAAAACTACAATGACTCTGTGAACAATGCCATTGTCAGCGCGAAACTAAAAAAATATATGGAATTGTCACGTCCAGAAAGATTTCTGCAACCAAAGACAAGTGCATCGCCATTTTAGCCGCCTGTTAATCGCCAAACACCCTTTAAACCTCAACTGGGCAGAAACGCCAGTCGTAAACTTGACCCGAACTTCAAACACAGAAAACTGATTTGACTACATTAAATAAAATACTGTCAAAGTTTTGGCAGATTTGCACATGCACTAACACAGTTGTGTGTGGGCAACAATAAATTGTGATTGCTTGAGCTTGAGCAACGTTTATAAAACCTCTTTTTCGCATTTTGTAGAGAGTTGTTCGACTGGAGTTGTTGGGAGCAATCGCGTCACCCTGTTATATGGGATTTAGGGATAACACGGAACAAAGTTCAACTGACCTCATGTGAAGGATAATATTCTTTGTCATGTACTTAGTTTTTAAAATCATCTTTGAAGAGAAAAATGTGTTTATTTAAATAAAGGTTTTTTTCTCTTTAACACATTATCAGAGCAAAGAGGTAGTAATTTAACTATGAATTATATTTTTTCGACAGGAGTCAAGTGGCTCACCGATCCTTTAAAATTGTCGAAGTACATGTACTGGTATAACCGAACATCACAGAGGGATTTTCCTCCCGATTGCCGTCAGTAGTGAAAGTCAAATGACCGAAGAATGTGCAGTTAAGACAGACTGAGATAATAATTAAAGCAGAAGTATCCGTGTCCGTGACATAGATAATACATTTATGTCCATTCTAAAATTTACAAATTGTCTATCACTGTTGTTCTGCTGCGAAACATTGTCAATATATTTTTGCCGTGAATGGCCCACTTTGTATCACATCGATATTTAAAACGCTTCCATAAACGCTTAGCTGATTGGAATGCAAAACCTCTCTTGGCTAAACACATGCATGAAGATTTCCTCCGAAGTTTGCCCAATGTCACATCAATAGCTGTCAGTGAATAGAGGCACTCCCTGGTCAATATACTTCAGCACAATGTTCGCTATGCACAAATAGGGCACAAATATAGCTATTACTCATGGTGCTACATTACTGAAATAACATTTAATCGGAGTTTGTGTGTTTTTCTGGGGAATTGAACCAGAAGAGGGTCGGATCTGCCACTAGGGCAGCAGCAGTATTAGTTGTCACGATGGTTTTACATAAGTTGTTTAGTTAAGGGGGATTCGAATTACATATATAGATGGAGGGGTATAGAGGTACAAGGCAGAGGTATATAATATATTTATAAGCAATACTACAGTTGGCAAACACAGAATTTTACCTTATTCAAAACAGTGTTAAATATTCTTAGGTTTGAACTAAGTTTTTTACTAGGTTTTTTAGTTTGTTAAAAATTAAATGATGCCAATGAGGGGTTTAATGCTATTGTTTGGGCCAGTGTATACGGCTTGTAGTGAATTGTTGTGATATTATTGTGTCCGGAGAAAGGTTATGGCTTCAATGTAAGTTAATTTTCTGTCTATCGATTCAGAAGATGTCATCCTGTTATTGATTCTACATTAATATTCAAATTGAGTAAAAATGTATGGTGCTGAACATTTAAGGTCTCTCTCTACCCCCCGCCCCGCTCTCTCTCTCTCTCTTTCTCTCTCTCTCTCTCTCTCTCTCTCTCTCTCTCTCTCTCTCTATCTATCTATCTATCTATCTATCTATCTATCTATCTATCTATCTATCTATCTATCTATCTATCTCGTATTCATGATATATAATAGAAATTTATCTCCATTTGTATTTATTCTAATTAAATCAGGTAAACATTAAGGATCACTATCATACTTATTTATCTAATGAGCAAAGATTTCACGTAGTGTGGTAATCAGACGTATGTACAATAGGCAATACAACGTGGCGAACCGAATGTTTTTAATGAGTGGGGACGGATTGTTTGACATCAGGTGGGGACGGATGTTTAACAGCAGGTGGGGATGGTTAGTTTGACTTCAGGTGGTGCCGGATGTTTGACATCAGGTGGAGACTAATAGTTTAGCATCAGTTTGGGAAGGATGTTTGACATCAGGTGAAGGACGGATGTTTGACATCAGGTGGGGACGAATGTTTGACATAAGGTGGAGGACGGATGTTTGACATCAGGTGGAGGACGGATGTTTGACATCAGGTGGGGACGAATGTTTGACATAAGGTGGAGAACGGATCTTTGACATCAGGTGGGGACGAATGTTTGACATCAGGTGGAGACTAATAGTTTAGCATCAGTTTGGGAAGGATGTTTGACATAAGGTGGAGGACGGATGTTTGACATCAGGTGTGGACGGATGTTGGACATCAGGTGGTGCCGAATGCTTGACATCATGAGGTTCCGGATGTTTGACATAAGGTGGGGACAGATGTTTGACATCAGGTGAGGACGGATGTTTGACATAAGGTGAGGACGGATAGTTTGTCATCGGGTGGGTACGGATGTGTGACATCAGGTGGGAACGGATATTTTGAGGTCAGGTGGGGCCGTTTTTTTTTGCTTGAGATGTAAACGGATGTTTGACGAAAGGTGAGAACAGATGTTTAACATCAGGTGAGGAAATGTAGTTCAGTACCAAACAATAAAATTGAGTTGAAGAAAGAATCATGCTCGCACGTATATGACGAGGCTAGCATTACGAAACATGAACTTATGGTCAAGCATTAAATGTCTAAAATCTGGGAAAATGTGCGGGAGTGATGGTGTCAACGATGAGCACATACTGATGGTGAACTTCTATATTTACATCTTCTTAACATTTTAACCAAAAGTCTTACATTCCTTCTCAGTTAAAGGAAGGTTGTATCATTTCTCTTTTCAAGGGAGGTAATAAAAGAAGAGATGACCCGATCATTACATGGCTATAACACTATCATCGTGTTTGTTAAAATTGTATAAAATGATACTGCTAAATAGAATAACTGACCAAGTAGGTAAACCTATGCACTTTCTAGAAGGAGGATTCCAAGATGGTATGGGGTGTCTTATGCTTTCGTTTAAGGGAATGTATAAGTGTCTCTAAAGAAAACAATAGTAAGTTTTTTTTGCTTATTTTCTAGATGCTCGTCAAGCCTTTGGCAAGGTATGGCACAATGGTCTTTTCTTTCAGTTAAGACAGATGGGCATTACTGGACAACTTTGGTACGTCATTGTACGTATGCATGAGAATATGCGAAGTTGTGTATTGTGTACAAGACAAGGTGGGTGTTTGTCGCCACTTTTCTATGTCTGCTTTATTAATGATCTGTTAGAACAATTGTCACAATCAGGCCTTGGGATCTCTGTCAATAATTACAGTGTTTGTGCACCAACAGTTGCAAATGACATGGCTTTCTTGTTACTTTCCATTTAAGGGTTGCAATAAATGATATATATTTGTTACAACTATTCCCGTAAATGGAGGTTTTAATATAACCCCGACAGGGGTGCGCCCGCTTTGGCTCCCGATTTTATTTACGCGCATGATATAGTCAGAAACCAGCTATCATTTAAGCCATAGTTCTTGAAAATGAAAGTTAATACGATTTTCAAATCATAACTTGGAAAATCCATTCTCTGGATTCCAGTTAATTCTTATATAGTGAAGTTTGGTGAATAGTGAATACGGCCTTTAGACTGTTAAGGATAATTCGAAGCATGACTTTGCTTTTGTGACTTATACGATTAACGGACCTATCGTTCTGACATTGACTAAGGTTGCCTGTCGTTGTCAGAGGTATTAGCAACAGGTTTATAAACTGTGTTGGCCGTGTTTGCTTGAAAGAGTACCAAATATCTTTGCCAACAATCTGCATCATTTTTGTTGTGATATTGTATACTGCCAGTGATATTTTTCTCCAGGATCCGTCTTGCGTTTCTGCCCTCCTTTTTTAAGTATCGAAGGACACTAATTGTCACGTAAATCTAGCGAAAAGTTTTTTTCCAATACGGAGTTATCTGGGTGGAGCTTATGGTTATAACAGACCAGTACATCATTCTCCCCACCTGTACGATACGTATTGATTTTCTGAAAGGAGTTGCCTTCTTTGTTCTCTTATACGACAGTTTTTATCAGATCAATGTTATTTAGCCTCTAGCCGCAAGCATTCATGTACTTTTCGGTGGCCCTGTAGATATGGGTATCTATGTCCTCTAGAGGCTTTAGTGCAACAAAATGTTCGCCTATCTTCAATACCCCGAATGTCTCTGAGTCCTTCAGTTTTTAGGGGCAGAAACGGATGCGTGGATATGTTTAAAGTTGATCCGCTTTTTGGAAAGCATGACAATCTCAGCGCCTGAGAAAATTATTGTCTGTAATTTCGTAGTGCTCAATATGAAGCTCTGTGGTGAAGACTAAAATTGGTCTGGTTATGAACTTGATGAATGCCATGTCAACATGTCCTATGTAGCTTGTGTTGATGAAGGGTATTGGCTACAGTGGTGCGATGAATCTAAGCAAATTCTACACCCTGATAGCTCGTTCGTTTGTTTCTCTCAAGCCATTTTTCTACACACCGTTTCGTTGTTAAGACGAAATCCTTATTTTGGCATTCCAATCTCATTGCCTTATAGATAAAATTATACAAACATTTTCTCATAGGGCTTTGAAATTTTAGAATTCAATTGTTCGTGAAACCTCCCTACACTACTCAACTAGATGTATGAAGATACGTTTGGACTATGCTCTTATTTTGCGGATTGGCTGCATTTCGGATGTGTTTTAGTCGGTTAGATCCAAGCGTACATCTGTGGGTTGCTTCTTTATCTAATTATGAACGCTACCGCATATCGATGCAACGTATTCCGACGTACCACATCATACCCGTTTTTCCATTCCTGTTTGTCTGATATACCAATGTAATTCCAGCAATTATCTCCCCAACTTATGTGTACATTCGTCTTTTTTCTTACAGTCACGCAGCGTGCAAAGATTCCATATACCAATGCTCCAGTACAAATCAATGAGAAACAGCCTTGTTGAGGGGAAATTTCTTTGGGGTTGAATCACTTGATGACACTGTCTCCTCTCTGAGATTCTGATTGCAGCCTAGAAGGCACTAATATATCGTGGATACTTAACCATGTGTCTGGGTAGGAAAGGTAATGGGAGTAGTTTGGTTTAAACATTTTAAAATTACGGGATAGGAATTGTCCGGAAGATGCTGTGTCCGTATCTGAATACCATTTTATATGATGTGTCAATGAATATAAATTATAGGGATGTTAACGAATATCCGAATATTCGAACACGAAGTCGGAATAGGAACGGAGATATTGCGATTCGTAGATTTTATCAATCTTATTCACTATTGCTAAGTTTGCTTAAGACGCTGGTGGTATATGATTGCTGTAAGGGTGGGTCAAGTTTTCTGATAACGTATTACTGTCTGGTTAACAGCATGAAATCACTACACGGCCGACACGCCCTTCTCTGCACCCTCTCACACTTAGACCCAGTCACATCACGCATACAGCTGTGGAAAATACAGACTGACTCTATTATGCTTCGCTCGGGATCGTGTGTAATAAATGCAATACGTTATATAAGACTATACATTTTGATAACAGACCATCAGAACTTTTTTATGTTTGGAAAACACAACTAGATCACTGTCAAGCAAACGTTATTTGAAATTACATTCTGTTTTTGCCGCTCTACTTCATAATTGTTATTTTATTTCAATACAATATCGCGACATTTGTTATTTTTTGTCATCGCGACTTTCTGTTCTGTATTCTTGCTAGGTTCTCTCCGAATAACAAAAATGAAAATCTACAGACTTTTAAATTGTTCTTCATGTTTGCTTTAACGTCTCGAGGTTACAATTTTCAATTTATGAATATATTGTTGGGGATTTCATCAGTTTAGCAACAGTCAGGTAATTGTGACACTAGCCAATCACAATTCGTAATGGATACTTGTGTATTAATCAAAAAATGTCACTAATTGGCATGTTATGGCGTCAGATTAACGTCCATGCGACACTCTTAGCGATAATCAGCCAATCCAAATTAAACATAAGTCCGACCACCAACCATTTAAGACCGCAATCGGCTTGAGGGATTGCCCTTAATGAAACCTACGTGTTATGCCTAATTGTCTTACAGTCGATTCAGTATCATATACATCTTGTCCTTTTGAAAATGCATTCTTCACATATTGATGTAATTTATAAGATAAGTTTAGAGAACACAATTTACCGTTTGTGGTTATTCATTGTTTCCGTTTAGTAGAATAAAATATAGAAATTGTGAGCTATTTGTATTTGTTTCAAAATTGCATCTAATACAATTATAATATAGTCTTATTAAATCGATACGTAAAAACACAAGAAGCTTGAGTAGCGCCTTAAATTTAAGAATACATATGTTAATACAAATAAGCCATTTTTTGCGCAACATGTTTTTAAACTGTAAATGTTATTGTACGTAGTACAACAACAACAAAAAGACACTCAATTTTAAGATGACTAATTTATAATGCATAAATTATACGGGGCTTTGCATGTCATCTTAACGTAGTGGTTTCCTGTATAGTTTTGTCATGAGAGTTTAAATGTTCATAATAATAATAATACTTGTTAACAAACACTGACAAAGATCACACATTTACTAGCATTCTTCATTAATAGTATTCTCTTACAAATTACGAGTAAGGAAACAGCCCATCTGGTCCTCCACTATTATAGAATGATGGCGGATTGATAACCTTTGTATTAAAAAAGATATCATCGTTTTTAAATTAAATGCCATGCTAAAATCATAAATCTACCGCCACTTCTTCCCTAAGGAAGTCTAGGAATGTTAATTATTGCCCGAAATAAAACAATATAAAACGAAAGAATACACTAAACAGTTTAAAATGTATGATACAAATTCGTTCCGATTATTCGAATGTGACTCGAATGCGTTTTAGGATTCGGTTTACATCCCTTATGAAAAACGCAGACTATTTACTATGATGCAAAGTCACTTTAACTCGCAGAAATTTCCGCTATCGTTTTTGCCACTTCATTTTGCCGCGAAGTGACACCATGGCTCTGGAGGTTATGTCACTTTTCACGTGAAGTCACTCTTTTTTCATTTACTCCATACTTTGCGTTTCTACGATCTTACTCTTGGACTGTAATGTATATCTCGTAGACAAGACGAAGTCTACACATGAGATGTTGCTCAGTATTCCTTACTTCGTCATTGACAGTGCACAAGAAAAAACATAAACAGAACCACATTTTTGTTTTTCTTTTATTTTACCGACACTCATGAAAATAACAACACATCTATAATTATGCTGTCTTTGATTGGCCTATAAGCTGTTATACATGTACCAAAGTACCACACTACTATCGGGTAGATAAGTACTAATTGGTAGGGTACCGAAATGTAACAAACACCAAATATTGCTTTGACTGTGACACGAAAATAAGTATCAGATTTGCTATCTTTTTTTTAAATTTTGTTTAAAATAAGTTTGAGACACTTCTTTGTTAAAATGAATGTTAAAGGCACAGATTTTGGACAAACAATTGTTAAAGCTGGGTAAAATGTCGGAGTTATATGAGAAATGCATGTTTGGAACCGGTGCAAAAGGGTAAGCCTGCTGTGTGCGAATTATGCTTCACCGAAGACATTTATACAGGATTACTGAAGTAATCTCATCCACCTTGTACATAGACCAGTAAGGCCTGTATTAAGTAGGTTATTCTAATACCATGGATATGACAAAAGCAAAATCAAACTGATTGTTTGTGTAGGATTCAAGAGTAAGACCTTTCATAGATTGCGTCTGCTCCACTGTTTTTGTACATGCATATATACATAATTGTATTTAACGTTATGACAATCATACTACTTAGTACATCATTCTACACAAACCATGTTTACATTTTGGCGAGTCTCAGCCGACCTTTATCAGGCTTTTTCTCAACATTGAAACTTATGATGGACCAATTGTCACTTTTCTGTCCGTCTTGTCTTGGGTGTCATATACATTTGTGCGAACAGCTTTATGTTATTTTCAGAGTTTCATAAATATCTTACGATAATACATGTATACACGTATTTCTAATAAGACAAAGCAAGACAAGCCTTAATTTTCAAGATAACAAAAAAGTATCATATCAACCCAGATTAAGCGCTACACATTTCTGGTGTCAGGATCTTACATAATATCTAAATTTCCATTTGTTGCGATCCACTCTTAGTTACGACTTCTGATTTTAAAATCGAGTATGAACTATCTGACCAATTCAAAACTATAAGAAATAGGTGACGTTATACAACATCAACTCGTTACAATCTTGTTTTTTTACTGCGACCATTTCTAGATCAGCGATCAGATATTGATTTACTTACAGAAACCTGCTATCATTCTTGAATAATTCATTTTATGCATAGAGAATCATAATTATAAATTTTATTTCGCATTTGTGGGCAAGGCTGCGACACTAAGAAGCAGCCGTAGTGTGAAATGAGTGTTAAGATTGTAACAAAATCTTTGATGAGGATGAACTTAAGTGGTCTTGTGAAATGTGGTAACGACATCTGTCGAATATAACTTATTTTAGCTACATTAAACTGTTCTTGAATATGCTACATCTAACTTTGCAGCAAAGTAAAGGCTTTTAAAAAGAAATAACATAAATACACTGAAATTAAAACATACCGCTCAATATCTATAAATGGCTGTATACCTGATAATCTTATACTCTAGAGGGAGATAGAGGGTGTGTGTGAGAGACAGAGAGAGAGACACAGAGAGAGAGAGAGAGAGAGAGAGAGAGAGAGAGAGAGAGAGAGAGAGAGAGAGAGAGAGAGAGAGAGAGAGAGAGAGAGAGAGAGAGAGAGAGAGAGAGAGACCTTCATATATATACATACAAACACATATAGGATTCGAATAGATATATTATGAACAGTGTTGCACTAAATTAATTGTCTTACACACACACACACACACACACACACACACACACACACACACACACACACACACACACACACACACACACACACACACACACACACACACACACACACACACACACACACACACACACACACACACACACACACACACACACACACACACACACACACACACACACACACACACACACACACACACACACACTTTAAACATGTACTAAATGAATTTACTAAATCCGTTGTTGTTTTTAAACCACTTTAAACGATTTAATTTGACAAAAGAATTCTGGCCAGACGGTCTGTGTATTTTCCCCAACCGAAACGGGGTCACACACAATAATTCTTACATAGCACTCGGGGACTTTGATTTTAACTTACAGTTTTAGGCCATATAACTTACAGATACGGAGATATTAGACCCTATACATTGCCGACATGGAATTTAGTTAGCAATATTTAGTTATTTTGATGTATATACATTGTCGTCATTGAGTTATTCAATCGAAAATAATATCGATGCTGAGCTGTTAGGCTGTATTAATTACCGATACTGAGTAACTAGGTCGTATTTATTCCTAAATGAAGTGATACGAACATATATTTTACTAAAATAGTGTTATGATGCCGTAAAAACCACCTACATTGAGGTATAAGGTCGTACAAGTAACCGACATAGCGCTGTTGACAGCCTTGTAAAATGCTTGTTTTAACCTGTTATTAACTAAATTGATAAAAATAACTTTTCTAATCGGACTGAGCTGTCTGCCAAATTGCAATGCCTAATCTTGGGCAGTGCCACCGCCAAAGCGAAACAAAATGGAAACAGCCAGTTATCGCTTTCGGAACAGCATAATCCAACAGAATACCTGATTAGGGTCTACATACGAATGGCCGGACAGAGACAAGAACCACATGTTGCCCACATGTCCTGTCACTGAATACCAAAAATACATTTTTAGCATTCACCTAAACGTTGGTCATGTTTACTTAAATAATTAAATAAACCTACCCTATTTCCTTTATGAGATGCCTTCTGATTTATGACGGAATTACCTAACAATGTTAGATGTCTGCCATCATTCTTGTTCACATCTGGAATACACTCTTGTAGGTTAATTTGCTTAACTCCCCCCCCCCCACACACACACAACACACTCCAAGCACAATCTTGTGAGCTTCTTTGTTGTTGAAGCAATTATGCCAGATTCTATTACAGTTCAATTGTTAGAATATCACTAACTGTTGCTAGGCAAAACCTCTGACCAAATGACTAAACATTACTATGGGAAAAAAAAAAATGGCATCCAACCAAAAACTTCATTCTCTGAACGGAGAATCGACCCAAATCATTACCCACATAGTGGAATAAACAAAAATGCCACCCAGACGAGACTAGGCTATAAAGAAAGTGTGTTTCACTTACCATGACCCGGACACTAGATCCCTATTGTTACAAATTTTTAAAGAAAGGAGTGTGCATTATAACCTTTTGATATGCTTAATCCAACGTAAACATTTCATAATTATCCTTAACGCAGCATAAAGCCCTTTACGCTGCTTTTAAAACTTGTAAAGGCCAAACACTGAATCTGGTCTAAATTGAGTTTTCAACTAATTTAGTGCGACCAAACTCATTGGTATCTTTAATGTAAACTATTCAGTTCCACAAAACGCTTAAAGCCCTTCAAGTTTCTTGAATTGAGACCTCTCATTTTACATTGAAAACCAGCAGTATTTACAAACAAATTTGCTGTGCTTTTAATCCTTGTAAAGAAAACAATCTTTCAGTTACAATATTGTTCGAAATTTTTCAAAGCTATTCAGCCCTGTACTTAAGCTTTAGCAATGTCGCTGCCATGGCTAGTTAATGAATCTTGATGACTTGTAATGCAAATCATTTATCAAAGTGCATAACCTCTGGTACCTCACCTGCTTTCGGCGCCAATTTCCGAAACCTCACCCACTGTTTACGGAAAATAACACAATTGTGTTAGTATATGAATGCTGGAATATGTTTGGCTTTAAAACAATGCCTTGCACCATAGCCAAGAGCCTCAAGGTGGGCCATACTAATTGCATTAGCAGTTTCAATTTATCAATCCATGTTTAAATGATAGTTACCAGTGCTTTATTGTCAATATAGAACGCAATTTGGCGATTGCTTAATTGATTACCCACAATGCTTGTGCAAGCAAAAATGTTATAGAAATCATATGTCCCTCAAAACCTTGTAACCGAACCAAGTCTCTGGCCACTGAAAACATGCCCACTCCTTACCAAGCAAGCAACCGCAAATCAAACCAGCTGACCGTGCACAGTCTTAACATATTTGATTTTCATTATTAGACCAATTCTCATCCAGAATAGAAATAAATACATTAAATTTCTTTAAACATTCTGTTAACAATACTATGTCCTGCTTAATGTCACCCGATTACCGTATCCTATGATGTGATCTTTAAATACCCATTATTGCATCATAAAATCTACATAGAAATGTCTGTCTGGCTCAGACAGGTTTACTGCAAAGTGCAAGTTTTCCAATTTAAGTTACTTGAAACTCTTTTTACTGACCTTGAAACAAAATCTACCACAGAGACTAAAGATATCAATTTCTGAATGAACCAACTGACTTCTCCGCCAAAGGGTGGCTGCGAGCTAACCACTGATCCTAGCAAGTGTGTCACCATAAAACTTGCAGACCTGCATATTCTTAGTTCCTCAAGAATTAAAAGTCATCTAAATACTGATCCATTGTAAATTGTTCAAATATGTGGCATACCAGTGCAGAAATGTTGTAACATCTCGAATAACAATAAATTTTACAGCCCATAGGCAAAAATTCATCTATATTTGTCGAGCCCTCTTCATCCTAAAATCCCATTAAACTTAAGTCTAGTAGAGAAATCAGTAATATAAAGCTGATTTAATAGTTCTTTTTGACAACTAGGCACCTATTTCTTAGTTAAAAAATCTTACCAACCACTGAATCCAAAGTATGTTAGAGTTAAGTTCATAACTTATCCCATAATTATCATTACCACCTACTAGATGTGACAAATGAGCTATAAACCTGTAAGGTACACTATGCAGACAGAGATTTTGTTAAATTAGAAATTAAACTCTCAAAACCAAGGCAATGTAAAAACTCCATCTAATAAAGTAGCATTCACTGTATTTAGATATAAGCATCAAAGGTTACATAGTTCTTCCACACTGACTGGTGGAACTCCCAAATCCATGGTAAATTGTCATTCAGTAAATACAACTTCTCAGTCCCTTCAGTAGTGAATTAGCACCTACCCTTAAAACTGCTACTAACAATGCCACAAACCAGGTCCCGGGTGGCTACTAATTGCCATCGTATGTTTGCCATGTACTTTTAACTTTCATATGTTCTATGCAAATGCTCGGAGGGAAAACCTGAAAGGTAACTCGATAAGGCTGAAACTATTTGCCAAAATAGGCGTAATGAGTATATTAAAAATTATCCGAAAACTGTATGCCCAGCTGGGCGAAGCTTGCATCGTGTATGCTCATTCTATAACTGTATGCCCTATTAGGCTAACAATTTATGCGGAACTAGTCTGAAAATACATGCCTAACAGGCTAAAAGTGTATGCTCATGTACTCCGAGACTGTATGCCACAATAGTAAAATATATTTACAGAATAGGCTTAAAATTTAAACCTATATCAGTAAGTACCTGAATAAACTCAACTTATACCTACCTACCTACCTACCTACCTACCTACCTACCTACCTACCTACCTACCTACCTACCTACCTACCTACCTACCTACCTACCTACCTACCTACCTACCTACCTACCTACCTACCTACCTACCTACCTACCTACCTACCTACCTACCTACCTACCTACCTACCTACCTACCTACCTACCTACCTACCTACCTACCTACCTACCTACCTACCTACCTACCTACCTACCTACCTACCTACCTACCTACCTACCTACCTACCTACCTACCTACCTACCTACCTACCTACCTACCTACCTACCTACCTACCTACATACATACACATATACACATACACAAACACACATACATACACAAATACACACATACACATATACAAACACACATACACAAACACACATACACATACACACTTATACATATATACATACACACATACACATATACACACATACACATACACACATATACATACACATACACACACATACACACAAAAGCATACATACATACACACATACATACATACACATATACACACATACATATACACACATGCAAACATACACACATACACACATACATACATAAACACCTACACACATACACATACACACATACACACAAACATACACACATACACACATAAACGCATACACACATACACACATACACGCACACACACACATACACACATACACATACACCTACACACATACATACATACACACATATATGCATACACACACATACACATATACACACATACACACATAAACATAAACACATACACCTACCCATACACATATACACAAACATACACACACACATACATACATACATACATACATACATACATACATACATACATACATACATACATACATACATACATACATACATACATACATACACATACACACACACACACACACACACATGCATACATACATACATACACACATACACAAACACATACACACACATACACACATATATACAGATGCATACATACACCCATACATACATACACACATACACACATTCATATATAAACACATACACACATACACATACATACACATACACATATATACATACACACATACACACATACACACATACACATACACACATACACATATACACGCATACACATACACACATACACCTACACATACATACACATACACACACATGCATACATAAATACACATATACATACACATATACACATACACACATACACATACATACACACATACACATACACACATACATAAATACATACACACATAGAAATACACACATACACACACATGCATACATATACACACATACACACAAACAAACATACATACATAAACACATACACACACATACATACAAACATACACATACACACATACAGACACATACACACCCATACATACATACAAACACGCATACACACATACATACATACACACATACACACATACACACAAATACACACATACACATACACACATACACATACACACACAAATACACATACACATATACACATACACATACACACATACATACACACATACACACAATACACATACT
>CM017559.1:38313734-38412202 GCA_007844125.1 Sinonovacula constricta
TTTTGTTCCACAAATACGCTCGTTACACTTAGGCAACAATAATACTGTCATTCTTATACGCTACATGAAACCACAGGATGTAAAATTAATTGACGCAAGTTGAAGAATTGTTTTTCTTTCTCAAAATTATTGTACTTTTAGACCTTTTTGCACTTAGAAAATTGCAGACAGTAAATTACTGTTATAAGTAGACAATATGCCTGATCAGTTTTTCGTTACGACGCCCTTTCTGATAATCTATAGAGGTGATTGCTTGTAGGGTTGTTTTGCTTCTTTGCCCTTGTATTTTGTTCTTCTTTATTGCCACTCCGTACAATGTAAATACTAATTAAGAAGTTTAAACATTGGATAAGGTATTTTAATACTACTTTGGTTTCCATTGCATTAAGACTTTCCTGTACAAATTGAATATTGATCGTACCTGCTACTAGGCGTATGTTTGACTAATAGCGGAACATCAACTATAGCTGGTAAATTGATAGCTTAATCAATACAACGTACATTTGTCCAATGTAATCTGTTTATTTAATGAATAAAACATCTTGATCTCATAACATGAATAAAATATCAGTCACAATGATTAATGTCTATTATTTGAATCGGGTTAAGTTTTTGTTAATATCAACGTCCCACTTATTCCTTCAATATCTTTATAACATAAATACAGCAATGTAAATGCAGGTTACAATATCGGCAGAATACCTTACAGAAGCGGAATAATTTTAGTTGTATGAAAAACGACTTTGGTAAATTATACCTGGCGAATATATTTTGAAGGTGACTGTTATTCTTATAAAAGTATTATATACCTAACACATTCGATGTTGTAAGTCTATACAAGTTGAGTTGATTGATACAAAGTACATCCCAGTAAAGGAACTTTAATAGACGATGTAAGAGTTTACATGTACCTTTACTATCTTCAAACTCCTGTTCCTCATGGGGAAAATACATGAGTTTTTTTCTAGCCTACATGTAAAAGAAAACAAAGGCAACAGTTTAAAACCGCATGAATGCATGCTCCCTTACTACTTCTGCACTCCGAAATAAGACACAATTCAAACACATACTCCAAATTAAATTTGTAATTGGAATTTGGACACAAGCCCACGGACAACCGACTGCTTGACATACATATACCCCATAAATCAGAATGTTCTTCACAATTTACTTTTTAATTAATTCTTTATTGTTTTACAAAGTTGTACGAACATATGTAATTTTAAACACATAATTTTCCATCACTTTGTTAAACATTGTTTCAACACCATCATATTATAATATACATTACAAAATCTGGATCTTCAATCAGCGGTGCTGTTAAAAGTACAGATGTTAACGTGCGGCTGTGCAAAGCTGAATGATTTATTTCCTGACTAGTTTGATGTTATTCTTCACTTCAAAGGGTGCAAAATCTTTGTTTTATTGCGAAAAAAAAACCCCATACAATTATACATGCAACGGTTTTACATTTCTTTATATTCTTAATTATTGATGGCAAATGAATTGCCCCGAAAGGCACCGGCGGGCGGAATATTTTTACTCCCTATCACACGTTGCAGCTACGTTAACTCTTGAAGTACGATATACTCAGATGTTCTATTACGTCTGTTATGTAGCACTTGTGTTGCCAGAAGATTACTGGGAGTTGTTATAGGCTGTAACAAGATGAATATATACAGATTGTAAAGTAAACACACGCCCTGTTGCTTTTGTATCTAAACAAATATGCCCAAAGACATCAAAATTCAGCATTAGAAATATAAATTTGTTTGAAATGATAACATGCTTCTTCGAAATTGAGCATTTGATACAGAATCTTGTCTGAACTAAGAAACAAACGACATTGATATTGATGTAAAATGTATGCGGGGTCTGTGACGCATGATTAACTATAATATTGATGTATGCGGGGTCTATGACGCATGATTATCTACAATATTGATGTATGCGGGGTCTATGACGCATGATTATCTACAATATTGATGTATGCGGGGTCTATGACGCATGGTTACCTATAATATTGATGTATGCGGGGTCTATGAGGCATGGTTACCTAAACTATTGATGTATGCGGGGTCTATGATGCATGGTTACCTATAATATTGATGTATGCGGGGTCTATGACGCATGATTACCTGTAATATTGATGTATGCGGGGTCTATGATGCATGATTACCTACAATATTGATGTATGCGGGGTCTATGATGCATGGTTACCTATAATATTGATGTCTGCGGGGTCTATGACGCATGATTACCTATAATATTGATGTATGCGGGGTCTATGATGCATGATTACCTACAATATTGTTGTCTGCGGGGACTATGACGCATGGTTACCTATAATATTGATGTATGCGGGGCCTATGACGCATGATTACCTATAATATTGATGTATGCGGGGACTATGACGCATGATTACCTACAATATTGTTGTCTGCGGGGACTATGACGCATGATTACCTATAATATTGATGTATGCGGGGCCTATGACGCATGATTACCTATAATATTGATGTATGCGGGGCCTATGTCGCATGATTACCTATAATATTGATGTATGCGGGGTCTATGATGCATGATTACCTACAATATTGTTGTCTGCGGGGACTATGACGCATGGTTACCTATAATATTGATGTATGCGGGGCCTATGACGCATGATTACCTATAATATTGATGTATGCGGGAACTATGACGCATGATTACCTATAATATTGATGTCTGCGGGGACTATGACGCATGATTACCTATAATATTGATGTCTGCGGGGTCTATGACGCATGATTACCTATACTATTGATGTCTGCGGGGTCTATGATGCATGATTACCTATAATATTGATGTATGCGGGGTCTATAATGCATGATTACCTATAATATTGATGTATGCGGGGACTATGACGCATGGTTACCTATAATATTGATGTATGCGGGGACTATGACGCATGGTTACCTATAATATTGATGTATGCGGGGTCTATGACGCATGATTACCTATAATATTGATGTATGCTGGGTCTGTGACGCATGATTATCTATAATATTGATGTATGCGGGGTCTATGACGCATGATTACCTATAATATTGATGTATGCGGGGTCTATGACGCATGATTGCCTATAATATTGATGTATGCGGAGACTATGACGCATGGTTACCAATAATATTGATGTATGCGGGGTCTATGACGCATGCTTATCTACCATATTGATGTATGCGGGGTCTATGATGCATGCTTATCTACAATATTAATGTCTGCGGGGTCTATGACGCATGATTATCTACAGTATTGATGTCTGCGGCGTCTATGTTGCATGATTATTTACAATATTGATGTATGCGGGGTCTGTGACGCATGATTACAATGTACCTACGATATTGATGTATGCGGGGTCTATGACGCATGATTATTTACAATATTGATGTATGCGGGGTCTTTGACGCATGGTTATCTACAATATTGATGTCTGCGGGGTCTATGACGCATGATTACCTAAGATATTGATGTATGCGGGGTCTATGACGCATCATTATCTACAATATTGATGTATGCGGGGTCTATTTTGCATGACTACCTATAATATTGATGTATGCGGGGGACTATAACGCTTGGTTACCTATAATATTGATGTATGCGGGGTCTATGACGCATGATTATCTATAATATTAATGTCTGCGGGGTCTATGACGCATGATTATCTACAATATCGATGTCTGCGGGGTCTATGACGCATGATTATCTACAATATTGATGTATGCGGGGTCTATGACGCATGATTATCTACAATATCGATGTCTGCGGGGTCTATGACGCATGATTATCTACAATATTGATGTATGCGGGGTCTATGACGCATGATTATCTACAATATCGATGTATTCGGGGTCTATGACGCATGTTTATCTATAATATTAATGTCTGCGGGGTCTATGACGCATGATTATCTACAATATCGATGTCTGCGGGGTCTATGACGCATGATTATCTACAATATCGATGTATGCGTGGTCTATGACGCATGATTATCTACAATATCGATGTATGCGGGGTCTATGACGCATGATTACCTACAATATTGATGTCTGCGGGGTCTATGACGCATGATTATCTACAATATCGATGTATGCGGGGTCTAAGACGCATGATTATCTACAATATCGATGTATGCGGGGTCTATGACGCATCATTATCTACAATATTGATGTATGCGGGGTCTATTTTGCATGACTACCTATAATATTGATGTATGCGGGGGACTATGACGCTTGGTTACCTATAATATTGATGTATGCGGGGTCTATGACGCATGATTATCTATAATATTAATGTCTGCGGGGTCTATGACGCATGATTATCTATAGTATTAATGTCTGCGGGGTCTATGACGCATGATTATCTATAATATTAATGTCTGCGGGGTCTATGACGCATGATTATCTATAATATTAATGTATGCGGGGTCTATGACGCATGGTTACCTACAATATTGATGTCTGCGGGGTCTATGACGCATGATTATCTATAATATTGATGTATGCGGGGTTTATGACGCATGATTATCTATAATATTGATGTATGCGGGGTCTATGGTGCATGATTATCTGTAATTTTGATGTATGCGGGGTCTATGATGCATGATTATCTGTAATTTTGATGTATGCGGGGTCTATGATGCATGATTATCTGTAATTTTGATATATGCGGGGTCTGTGAGGCATGATTATTTATGATATTGATGTAGGTGGGGTCTATGACGCATGATTACCTATAATATTGATGTCTGCGGGGTCTATGACGCATGGTTATAAAAAATATTGATGTCTGCGTGGTCTATGACGCATGGTTACCTATAATATTGATGTATGCGGGGTCTATGACGCATGATTATCTATAATATTGATGTATGTGGGGTTTTTGGACGCACGATTATCTACAAAATTTATTGTGTGCGGGGTCTATGATGCATGATTATCTACAATATTGATGTATGCGGGGTCTATGTTGCATTATTATTTACAATATTGATATCTGCGGGGTCTATGATGCATGGTTACCTACAATATTGAAGTCTGCGGGGTTTATGACGCATGATTATCTATAATATTAATGTATGCAGGGTCTATGACGCATGATTTTCTATAATATTAATGTATGCAGGGTCTATGTTGCATGATTATTTACAATATCGATGTCTGCAGGGTCTATTATGCATGTTTATCTACAATATCGATGTCTGCGGGGTCTATTATGCATGTTTATCTACAATATCGATATCTGCGGGGTCTATGACGCATGATTATCTACAAAATTGATGTATGCGGGGTCTATGATGCATGATTACCTGTAATATTGATGTCTGCGGGGTCTATGATGCATGATTACCTATAATATTGATGTCTGTGGGGTCTATGATGCATGATTACCTGTAATATTGATGTCTGTCGTGTCTATGATGCATGATTACCTATAATATTGATGTCTGCGGGGTCTATGATGCATGATTACCTATAATATTGATGTCTATGGGGTCTATGATGCATGATTACCTATAATATTGATGTATGCGGGGTCTATGATGCATGATTACCTGTAATATTGATGTATGCGGGGTCTATGATGAATGATTACCTGTAATATTGATGTATACGGGATCTATGATGCATGATTACCTATAATATTGATGTCTGCGGGGTCTATGACGCATGATTACCTGTAATATTGATGTCTGCGGGGTCTATGACGCATAATTACCTATAATATTGATGTATGCGGGGTCTATGATGCATGATTACCTGTAATATTGATATCTTCGGGGTCTATGATGCATGATTACCTATAATATTGATATCTGCGGGTCTATGATGCATGATTACCTATAATATTGATGTCTTCGGGGTCTATGACGCATGGTTATAAAAAAATATTGATGTCTGCGTGGTCTATGACGCATGGTTACCTATAATATTGATGTATGCGGGGTCTATGACGCATGATTATCTATAATATTGATGTATGTGGGGTTTTTGACGCACGATTATCTACAAAATTTATTGTGTGCGGGGTCTATGATGCATGATTATCTTTAATATTGATGGATGCGGGGTCTATGTTGCATTATTATTTACAATATTGATATCTGCGGGGTCTATGATGCATGATTACCAATAATATTGAAGTCTGCGGGGTCTATGACGCATGGTTACCTACAATATTGATGTATGCGGGGTTTATGACGCATGGTTATCTATAATATTAATGTATGCAGGGTCTATGACGCATGATTTTCTATAATATTAATGTATGCAGGGTCTATGTTGCATGATTATTTACAATATCGATGTCTGCAGGGTCTATTATGCTTGTTTATCTACAATATCGATGTCTGCGGGGTCTATTATGCATGTTTATCTACAATATCGATGTCTGCGGGGTCTATGACGCATGATTATCTACAAAATTGATGTATGCGGGGTCTATGATGCATGATTACCTGTAATATTGATGTCTGCGGGGTCTATGATGCATGATTACCTATAATATTGATGTCTGTGGGGTCTATGATGCATGATTACCTGTAATATTGATGTCTGTCGTGTCTATGATGCATGATTACCTATAATATTGATGTCTGCGGGGTCTATGATGCATGATTACCTATAATATTGATGTCTGTGGGGTCTATGATGCATGATTACCTATAATATTGATGTATGCGAGGTCTATGATGCATGATTACCTGTTATGTTGATGTCTGCGGGGTCTATGACGCATGATTACCTGTAATATTGATGTCTGCGGGGTCTATGACGCATAATTACCTATACTATTGATGTATGCGGGGTCTATGATGCATGATTACCTGTAATATTGATATCTTCGGGTCTATGATGCATGATTACCTATAATATTGATATCTGCGGGTCTATGATGCATGATTACCTATAATATTGATGTCTGCGGGGTCTATGACGCATGGTTATAAAAAAATATTGATGTCTGCGTGGTCTATGACGCATGGTTACCTATAATATTGATGTATGCGGGGTCTATGACGCATGATTATCTATAATATTGATGTATGTGGGGTTTTTGACGCACGATTATCTACAAAATTTATTGTGTGCGGGGTCTATGATGCATGATTATCTACAATATTGATGTATGCGGGGTCTATGTTGCATTATTATTTACAATATTGATATCTGCGGGGTCTATGATGCATGATTACCAATAATATTGAAGTCTGCGGGGTCTATGACGCATGGTTACCTACAATATTGATGTATGCGGGGTTTATGACGCATGATTATCTATAATATTAATGTATGCAGGGTCTATGACGCATGATTTTCTATAATATTAATGTATGCAGGGTCTATGTTGCATGATTATTTACAATATCGATGTATGCAGGGTCTATTATGCATGTTTATCTACAATATCGATGTCTGCGGGGTCTATTATGCATGTTTATCTACAATATCGATGTCTGCGGGGTTTATGACGCATGATTATCTACAATATTGATGTATGCGGGGTCTATGATGCATGATTACCTGTAATATTGATGTCTGCGGGGTCTATGATGCATGATTACCTATAATATTGATGTCTGTGGGGTCTATGATGCATGATTACCTGTAATATTGATGTCTGTCGGGTCTATGATGCATGAATACCTATAATATTGATGTATGCGGGGTTTATGACGCATGATTATCTATAATATTAATGTATGCAGGGTCTATGACGCATGATTTTCTATAATATTAATGTATGCAGGGTCTATGTTGCATGATTATTTACAATATCGATGTCTGCAGGGTCTATTATGCATGTTTATCTACAATATCGATGTCTGCGGGGTCTATTATGCATGTTTATCTACAATATCGATGTCTGCGGGGTTTATGACGCATGATTATCTACAATATTGATGTATGCGGGGTCTATGATGCATGATTACCTGTAATATTGATGTCTGCGGGGTCTATGATGCATGATTACCTATAATATTGATGTCTGTGGGGTCTATGATGCATGATTACCTATAATATTGATGTCTGCGGGGTCTATGATGCATGATTACCTATAATATTGATGTCTGTGGGGTCTATGATGCATCATTACCTATGATATTGATGTATGCGGGGTCTATGATGCATGATTACCTGTAATATTGATGTATGCGGGGTCTATGATGCATGATTACCTGTAATATTGATGTATACGGGATCTATGATGCATGATTACCTATAATATTGATGTCTGCGGGGTCTATGATGCATGATTACCTATAATATTGATGTCTATGGGGTCTATGATGCATGATTACCTGTAATATTGATGTATGAGGGGTCTATGATGCATGATTACCTGTAATATTGATGTATACGGGATCTATGATGCATGATTACCTATAATATTGATGTCTGCGGGGTCTATGATGCATGATTACCTATAATATTGATGTCTGCGGGGTCTATGACGCATGATTACCTGTAATATTGATGTCTGCGGGGTCTATGACGCATAATTACCTATAATATTGATGTATGCGGGGTCTATGATGCATGATTACCTGTAATATTGATATCTTTGGGTCTATGATGCATGATTACCTGTAATATTGATGTCTGTGGGGTATATGATGCATGATTAACTATAATATTGATGTATGTGGGGTCTATGACGCATGATTACCTGTAATATTGATATCTGCGGGTCTATGATGCATGATTACCTATAATATTGATGTCTGCGGGGTCTATGGAGCATGATTACCTATAATATTGATATCTGCGGGGTCTATGATGCATGATTACCTATAATATTGATGTCTGCGGGGTCTATGATGCATTTTTACCTATACTATTGAAGTCTGCGGGGTCTATGATGCATGATTACCTGTAATATTGCTATCTGCGGGTCTATGATGCATGATTACCTATAATATTGATGTATGCGGGGTCTATGATGCATGATTACCTATAATATTGATGTCTGCGGGTCTATGATGCATGAGTACCTATAATATTGATATCTGCGGGTCTATGATGCATGATTAGCTATAATATTGATATCTGCGGGTCTATGATGCATGATTACCTATAATATTGATATCTGCGGGTCTATGATGCATGATTACCTATAATATTGATGTCTGCGGGGTCTATGATGTATGATTACCTGTAATATTGATATCTGCGGGTCTATGATGCATGATTACCTATAATATTGATGTCTGCGGGGTCTATGATGCATGATTACCTGTAATATTGATGTATGCGGGAACTATGACGCATGATTACCTATAATATTGATGTCTGCGGGGTCTATGATGCATGATTACCTATAATATTGATATCTGCGGGTCTATGATGCATGATTACCTATAATATTGATATCTGCGGGTCTATGATGCATGATTACCTATAATATTGATATCTGCGGGTCTATGATGCATGATTACCTATAATATTGATGTCCTTTGGGTCTATGATGCATGATTACCTGTAATATTGATGTATGCGGGGTCTATGATGCATGATTACCTATAATATTGATGTCTGTGGGGTCTATGATGCATGATTACCTATAATATTGATGTCTGTGGGGTCTATGATGCATGATTACCTGTAATAGTGATGTCTGCGGGGTATATGATGCATGATTACCTGTAATATTGATGTCTGCGGTGTCTATGATGCATGATTACCTATAATATTGATGTCTGCGGGGTCTATGATGCATGATTACCTATAATATTGATGTCTGTGGGGTCTATGTTGCATTATTACCTGTAATATTGATGTCTGTGGGGTCTATGATGCATGCTTACATATAATATTTATGTCTGCGGGGTCTATGATGCATGATTACCTGTAATATTGATGTCTGCGGGGTCTATGATGCATGATTACCTATAATATTGATGTATGCGGGGTCTATGACGCATGGTTACCTATAATATTGATGTATGCGGGGTCTATGATGCATGATTACCTATAATATTGATGTATGCGGGTCTATGATGCATGATTACCTATAATATTGATGTCTGTGGGGTCTATGATGCATGATTACCTATAATATTGATATCTGCGGGGTCTATGATGCATGATTACCTATAATATTGATGTCTGCGGGGTCTATGATGCATGATTACCTATGATATTGATGTATGCGGGGTCTATGATGCATGATAACCTATAATATTGATGTCTGCGGGGTCTATGATGCATGATTATCCACAATATTGATGTATGCGGGGTCTATGATGCATGATTACATGTAATATTGTTGTATGCGGGGTCTATGACGCATGGTTATAAAAAATATTGATGTCTGCGTGGTCTATGACGCATGGTTACCTATAATATTGATGTATGCGGGGTCTATGACGCATGATTATCTATAATATTGATGTATGTGGGGTTTTTTGACGCACGATTATCTACAAATTGTATTGTGTGCGGGGTCTATGATGCATGATTATCTACAATATTGATGTATGCGGGGTCTATGTTGCATTATTATTTACAATATTGATATCTGCGGGGTCTATGATGCATGGTTACCTACAATATTGATGTATGCGGGGTTTATGACGCATGATTATCTATAATATTAATGTATGCAGGGTCTATGACGCATGATTTTCTATAATATTAATGTATGCAGGGTCTATGTTGCATGATTATTTACAATATCGATGTCTGCAGGGTCTATTATGCATGTTTATCTACAATATCGATGTCTGCGGGGTCTATTATGCATGTTTATCTACAATATCGATGTCTGCGGGGTCTATGACGCATGATTATCTACAAAATTGATGTATGCGGGGTCTATGATGCATGATTACCTGTAATATTGATGTCTGCGGGGTCTATGATGCATGATTACCTATAATATTGATGTCTGTGGGGTCTATGATGCATGATTACCTGTAATATTGATGTCTGTCGTGTCTATGATGCATGATTACCTATAATATTGATGTCTGCGGGGTCTATGATGCATGATTACCTATAATATTGATGTCTGCGGGGTCTATGACGCATGGTTATAAAAAATATTGATGTCTGCGTGGTCTATGACGCATGGTTACCTATAATATTGATGTATGCGGGGTCTATGACGCATGATTATCTATAATATTGATGTATGTGGGGTTTTTGGACGCACGATTATCTACAAAATTTATTGTGTGCGGGGTCTATGATGCAAGATTATCTACAATATTGATGTATGCGGGGTCTATGTTGCATTATTATTTACAATATTGATATCTGCGGGGTCTATGATGCATGGTTACCTACAATATTGAAGTCTGCGGGGTTTATGACGCATGATTATCTATAATATTAATGTATGCAGGGTCTATGACGCATGATTTTCTATAATATTAATGTATGCAGGGTCTATGTTGCATGATTATTTACAATATCGATGTCTGCAGGGTCTATTATGCATGTTTATCTACAATATCGATGTCTGCGGGGTCTATTATGCATGTTTATCTACAATATCGATATCTGCGGGGTCTATGACGCATGATTATCTACAAAATTGATGTATGCGGGGTCTATGATGCATGATTACCTGTAATATTGATGTCTGCGGGGTCTATGATGCATGATTACCTATAATATTGATGTCTGTGGGGTCTATGATGCATGATTACCTGTAATATTGATGTCTGTCGTGTCTATGATGCATGATTACCTATAATATTGATGTCTGCGGGGTCTATGATGCATGATTACCTATAATATTGATGTCTATGGGGTCTATGATGCATGATTACCTATAATATTGATGTATGCGGGGTCTATGATGCATGATTACCTGTAATATTGATGTATGCGGGGTCTATGATGAATGATTACCTGTAATATTGATGTATGCGGGATCTATGATGCATGATTACCTATAATATTGATGTCTGCGGGGTCTATGACGCATGATTACCTGTAATATTGATGTCTGCGGGGTCTATGACGCATAATTACCTATAATATTGATGTATGCGGGGTCTATGATGCATGATTACCTGTAATATTGATATCTTCGGGTCTATGATGCATGATTACCTATAATATTGATATCTGCGGGTCTATGATGCATGATTACCTGTAATATTGATGTCTTCGGGGTCTATGACGCATGGTTATAAAAAAATATTGATGTCTGCGTGGTCTATGACGCATGGTTACCTATAATATTGATGTATGCGGGGTCTATGACGCATGATTATCTATAATATTGATGTATGTGGGGTTTTTGACGCACGATTATCTACAAAATTTATTGTGTGCGGGGTCTATGATGCATGATTATCTTTAATATTGATGGATGCGGGGTCTATGTTGCATTATTATTTACAATATTGATATCTGCGGGGTCTATGATGCATGATTACCAATAATATTGAAGTCTGCGGGGTCTATGACGCATGGTTACCTACAATATTGATGTATGCGGGGTTTATGACGCATGGTTATCTATAATATTAATGTATGCAGGGTCTATGACGCATGATTTTCTATAATATTAATGTATGCAGGGTCTATGTTGCATGATTATTTACAATATCGATGTCTGCAGGGTCTATTATGCTTGTTTATCTACAATATCGATGTCTGCGGGGTCTATTATGCATGTTTATCTACAATATCGATGTCTGCGGGGTCTATGACGCATGATTATCTACAAAATTGATGTATGCGGGGTCTATGATGCATGATTACCTGTAATATTGATGTCTGCGGGGTCTATGATGCATGATTACCTATAATATTGATGTCTGTGGGGTCTATGATGCATGATTACCTGTAATATTGATGTCTGTCGTGTCTATGATGCATGATTACCTATAATATTGATGTCTGCGGGGTCTATGATGCATGATTACCTATAATATTGATGTCTGTGGGGTCTATGATGCATGATTACCTATAATATTGATGTATGCGAGGTCTATGATGCATGATTACCTGTTATATTGATGTCTGCGGGGTCTATGACGCATGATTACCTGTAATATTGATGTCTGCGGGGTCTATGACGCATAATTACCTATACTATTGATGTATGCGGGGTCTATGATGCATGATTACCTGTAATATTGATATCTTCGGGTCTATGATGCATGATTACCTATAATATTGATATCTGCGGGTCTATGATGCATGATTACCTATAATATTGATGTCTGCGGGGTCTATGACGCATGGTTATAAAAAAATATTGATGTCTGCGTGGTCTATGACGCATGGTTACCTATAATATTGATGTATGCGGGGTCTATGACGCATGATTATCTATAATATTGATGTATGTGGGGTTTTTGACGCACGATTATCTACAAAATTTATTGTGTGCGGGGTCTATGATGCATGATTATCTACAATATTGATGTATGCGGGGTCTATGTTGCATTATTATTTACAATATTGATATCTGCGGGGTCTATGATGCATGATTACCAATAATATTGAAGTCTGCGGGGTCTATGACGCATGGTTACCTACAATATTGATGTATGCGGGGTTTATGACGCATGATTATCTATAATATTAATGTATGCAGGGTCTATGACGCATGATTTTCTATAATATTAATGTATGCAGGGTCTATGTTGCATGATTATTTACAATATCGATGTATGCAGGGTCTATTATGCATGTTTATCTACAATATCGATGTCTGCGGGGTCTATTATGCATGTTTATCTACAATATCGATGTCTGCGGGGTTTATGACGCATGATTATCTACAATATTGATGTATGCGGGGTCTATGATGCATGATTACCTGTAATATTGATGTCTGCGGGGTCTATGATGCATGATTACCTATAATATTGATGTCTGTGGGGTCTATGATGCATGATTACCTGTAATATTGATGTCTGTCGGGTCTATGATGCATGATTACCTATAATATTGATGTATGCGGGGTTTATGACGCATGATTATCTATAATATTAATGTATGCAGGGTCTATGACGCATGATTTTCTATAATAATAATGTATGCAGGGTCTATGTTGCATGATTATTTACAATATCGATGTCTGCAGGGTCTATTATGCATGTTTATCTACAATATCGATGTCTGCGGGGTCTATTATGCATGTTTATCTACAATATCGATGTCTGCGGGGTTTATGACGCATGATTATCTACAATATTGATGTATGCGGGGTCTATGATGCATGATTACCTGTAATATTGATGTCTGCGGGGTCTATGATGCATGATTACCTATAATATTGATGTCTGTGGGGTCTATGATGCATGATTACCTATAATATTGATGTCTGCGGGGTCTATGATGCATGATTACCTATAATATTGATGTCTGTGGGGTCTATGATGCATCATTACCTATGATATTGATGTATGCGGGGTCTATGATGCATGATTACCTGTAATATTGATGTATGCGGGGTCTATGATGCATGATTACCTGTAATATTGATGTATACGGGATCTATGATGCATGATTACCTATAATATTGATGTCTGCGGGGTCTATGATGCATGATTACCTATAATATTGATGTCTATGGGGTCTATGATGCATGATTACCTGTAATATTGATGTATGAGGGGTCTATGATGCATGATTACCTGTAATATTGATGTATACGGGATCTATGATGCATGATTACCTATAATATTGATGTCTGCGGGGTCTATGATGCATGATTACCTATAATATTGATGTCTGCGGGGTCTATGACGCATGATTACCTGTAATATTGATGTCTGCGGGGTCTATGACGCATAATTACCTATAATATTGATGTATGCGGGGTCTATGATGCATGATTACCTGTAATATTGATATCTTTGGGTCTATGATGCATGATTACCTGTAATATTGATGTCTGTGGGGTATATGATGCATGATTAACTATAATATTGATGTATGTGGGGTCTATGACGCATGATTACCTGTAATATTGATATCTGCGGGTCTATGATGCATGATTACCTATAATATTGATGTCTGCGGGGTCTATGGAGCATGATTACCTATAATATTGATATCTGCGGGGTCTATGATGCATGATTACCTATAATATTGATGTCTGCGGGGTCTATGATGCATTTTTACCTATACTATTGAAGTCTGCGGGGTCTATGATGCATGATTACCTGTAATATTGCTATCTGCGGGTCTATGATGCATGATTACCTATAATATTGATGTATGCGGGGTCTATGATGCATGATTACCTATAATATTGATGTCTGCGGGTCTATGATGCATGAGTACCTATAATATTGATATCTGCGGGTCTATGATGCATGATTAGCTATAATATTGATATCTGCGGGTCTATGATGCATGATTACCTATAATATTGATATCTGCGGGTCTATGATGCATGATTACCTATAATATTGATGTCTGCGGGGTCTATGATGTATGATTACCTGTAATATTGATATCTGCGGGTCTATGATGCATGATTACCTATAATATTGATGTCTGCGGGGTCTATGATGCATGATTACCTGTAATATTGATGTATGCGGGAACTATGACGCATGATTACCTATAATATTGATGTCTGCGGGGTCTATGATGCATGATTACCTATAATATTGATATCTGCGGGTCTATGATGCATGATTACCTATAATATTGATATCTGCGGGTCTATGATGCATGATTACCTATAATATTGATATCTGCGGGTCTATGATGCATGATTACCTATAATATTGATGTCCTTTGGGTCTATGATGCATGATTACCTGTAATATTGATGTATGCGGGGTCTATGATGCATGATTACCTATAATATTGATGTCTGTGGGGTCTATGATGCATGATTACCTATAATATTGATGTCTGTGGGGTCTATGATGCATGATTACCTGTAATAGTGATGTCTGCGGGGTATATGATGCATGATTACCTGTAATATTGATGTCTGCGGTGTCTATGATGCATGATTACCTATAATATTGATGTCTGCGGGGTCTATGATGCATGATTACCTATAATATTGATGTCTGTGGGGTCTATGTTGCATTATTACCTGTAATATTGATGTCTGTGGGGTCTATGATGCATGCTTACATATAATATTTATGTCTGCGGGGTCTATGATGCATGATTACCTGTAATATTGATGTCTGCGGGGTCTATGATGCATGATTACCTATAATATTGATGTATGCGGGGTCTATGACGCATGGTTACCTATAATATTGATGTATGCGGGGTCTATGATGCATGATTACCTATAATATTGATGTATGCGGGTCTATGATGCATGATTACCTATAATATTGATGTCTGTGGGGTCTATGATGCATGATTACCTATAATATTGATATCTGCGGGGTCTATGATGCATGATTACCTATAATATTGATGTCTGCGGGGTCTATGATGCATGATTACCTATGATATTGATGTATGCGGGGTCTATGATGCATGATAACCTATAATATTGATGTCTGCGGGGTCTATGATGCATGATTATCCACAATATTGATGTATGCGGGGTCTATGATGCATGATTACATGTAATATTGTTGTATGCGGGGTCTATGACGCATGGTTATAAAAAATATTGATGTCTGCGTGGTCTATGACGCATGGTTACCTATAATATTGATGTATGCGGGGTCTATGACGCATGATTATCTATAATATTGATGTATGTGGGGTTTTTTGACGCACGATTATCTACAAATTTTATTGTGTGCGGGGTCTATGATGCATGATTATCTACAATATTGATGTATGCGGGGTCTATGTTGCATTATTATTTACAATATTGATATCTGCGGGGTCTATGATGCATGGTTACCTACAATATTGATGTATGCGGGGTTTATGACGCATGATTATCTATAATATTAATGTATGCAGGGTCTATGACGCATGATTTTCTATAATATTAATGTATGCAGGGTCTATGTTGCATGATTATTTACAATATCGATGTCTGCAGGGTCTATTATGCATGTTTATCTACAATATCGATGTCTGCGGGGTCTATTATGCATGTTTATCTACAATATCGATGTCTGCGGGGTCTATGACGCATGATTATCTACAAAATTGATGTATGCGGGGTCTATGATGCATGATTACCTGTAATATTGATGTCTGCGGGGTCTATGATGCATGATTACCTATAATATTGATGTCTGTGGGGTCTATGATGCATGATTACCTGTAATATTGATGTCTGTCGTGTCTATGATGCATGATTACCTATAATATTGATGTCTGCGGGGTCTATGATGCATGATTACCTATAATATTGAGGTATGCGGGGTCTATGATGCATGATTACCTGTAATATTGATGTATGCGGGGTCTATGATGAATGATTACCTGTAATATTGATGTATGCGGGATCTATGATGCATGATTACCTATAATATTGATGTCTGCGGGGTCTATGACGCATGATTACCTGTAATATTGATGTCTGCGGGGTCTATGACGCATAATTACCTATAATATTGATGTATGCGGGGTCTATGATGCATGATTACCTGTAATATTGATATCTTCGGGTCTATGATGCATGATTACCTATAATATTGATATCTGCGGGTCTATGATGCATGATTACCTATAATATTGATGTCTGCGGGGTCTATGACGCATGGTTATAAAAAAATATTTATGTCTGCGTGGTCTATGACGCATGGTTGCCTATAATATTGATGTATGCGGGGTCTATGACGCATGATTATCTATAATATTGATGTATGTGGGGTTTTTGACGCACGATTATCTACAAAATTTATTGTGTGCGGGGTCTATGATGCATGATTATCTTTAATATTGATGTATGCGGGGTCTATGTTGCATTATTATTTACAATATTGATATCTGCGGGGTCTATGATGCATGATTACCAATAATATTGAAGTCTGCGGGGTCTCTGACGCATGGTTACCTACAATATTGATGTATGCGGGGTTTATGACGCATGGTTATCTATAATATTAATGTATGCAGGGTCTATGACGCATGATTTTCTATAATATTAATGTATGCAGGGTCCATGTTGCATGATTATTTACAATATCGATGTCTGCAGGGTCTATTATGCTTGTTTATCTACAATATCGATGTCTGCGGGGTCTATTATGCATGTTTATCTACAATATCGATGTCTGCGGGGTCTATGGCGCATGATTATCTACAAAATTGATGTATGCGGGGTCTATGATGCATGATTACCTGTAATATTGATGTCTGCGGGGTCTATGATGCATGATTACCTATAATATTGATGTCTGTGGGGTCTATGATGCATGATTACCTGTAATATTGATGTCTGTCGTGTCTATGATGCATGATTACCTATAATATTGATGTCTGCGGGGTCTATGATGCATGATTACCTATAATATTGATGTCTGTGGGGTCTATGATGCATGATTACCTATAATATTGATGTATGCGGGGTCTATGATGCATGATTACCTGTTATATTGATGTAGGCGGGGTCTATGACGCATGATTACCTGTAATATTGATGTCTGCGGGGTCTATGACGCATAATTACCTATACTATTGATGTATGCGGGGTCTATGATGCATGATTACCTGTAATATTGATATCTTCGGGTCTATGATGCATGATTACCTATAATATTGATATCTGCGGGTCTATGATGCATGATTACCTATAATATTGATGTCAGCGGGGTCTATGACGCATGGTTATAAAAAAATATTGATGTCTGCGTGGTCTATGACGCATGGTTACCTATAATATTGATGTATGCGGGGTCTATGACGCATGATTATCTATAATATTGATGTATGTGGGGTTTTTGACGCACGATTATCTACAAAATTTATTGTGTGCGGGGTCTATGATGCATGATTATCTACAATATTGATGTATGCGGTGTCTATGTTGCATTATTATTTACAATATTGATATCTGCGGGGTCTATGATGCATGATTACCAATAATATTGAAGTCTGCGGGGTCTATGACGCATGGTTACCTACAATATTGATGTATGCGGGGTTTATGACGCATGATTATCTATAATATTAATGTATGCAGGGTCTATGACGCATGATTTTCTATAATATTAATGTATGCAGGGTCTATGTTGCATGATTATTTACAATATCGATGTATGCAGGGTCTATTATGCATGTTTATCTACAATATCGATGTCTGCGGGGTCTATTATGCATGTTTATCTACAATATCGATGTCTGCGGGGTTTATGACGAATGATTATCTACAATATTGATGTATGCGGGGTCTATGATGCATGATTACCTATAATATTGATGTCTGTGGGGTCTATGATGCATGATTACCTATAATATTGATGTATGCGGGGTTTATGACGCATGATTATCTATAATATTAATGTATGCAGGGTCTATGACGCATGATTTTCTATAATATTAATGTATGCAGGGTCTATGTTGCATGATTATTTACAATATCGATGTCTGCAGGGTCTATTATGCATGTTTATCTACAATATCGATGTATGCGGGGTCTATTATGCATGTTTATCTACAATATCGATGTCTGCGGGGTTTATGACGCATGATTATCTACAATATTGATGTATGCGGGGTCTATGATGCATGATTACCTGTAATATTGATGTCTGCGGGGTCTATGATGCATGATTACCTATAATATTGATGTCTGTGGGGTCTATGATGCATGATTACCTGTAATATTGATGTCTGTCGGGTCTATGATGCATGATTACCTATAATATTGATGTCTGCGGGGTCTATGATGCATGATTACCTATAATATTGATGTCTGTGGGGTCTATGATGCATCATTACCTATAATATTGATGTATGCGGGGTCTATGATGCATGATTACCTGTAATATTGATGTATGCGGGGTCTATGATGCATGATTACCTGTAATATTGATGTATACGGGATCTATGATGCATGATTACCTATAATATTGATGTCTGCGGGGTCTATGACGCATGATTACCTGTAATATTGATGTCTGCGGGGTCTATGACGCATAATTACCTATAATATTGATGTATGCGTGGTCTATGATGCATGATTACCTGTAATATTGATATCTTTGGGTCTATGATGCATGATTACCTGTAATATTGATGTCTGTGGGGTATATGATGCATGATTAACTATAATATTGATGTATGTGGGGTCTATGACGCATGATTACCTGTAATATTGATATCTGCGGGTCTATGATGCATGATTACCTATAATATTGATGTCTGCGGGGTCTATGATGCATGATTACCTATAATATTGATGTCTGCGGGGTCTATGATGCATTTTTACCTATACTATTGAAGTCTGCGGGGTCTATGATGCATGATTACCTGTAATATTGATATCTGCGGGTCTATGATGCATGATTACCTATAATATTGATGTATGCGGGGTCTATGATGCATGATTACCTATAATATTGATGTCTGCGGATCTATGATGCATGATTACCTATAATATTGATATCTGCGGGTCTATGATGCATGATTACCTATAATATTGATATCTGCGGGTCTATGATGCATGATTACCTATAATATTGATATCTGCGGGTCTATGATGCATGATTACCTATAATATTGATGTCTGCGGGGTCTATGATGTATGATTACCTGTAATATTGATATCTGCGGGTCTATGATGCATGATTACCTATAATATTGATGTCTGCGGGGTCTATGATGCATGATTACCTGTAATATTGATGTATGCGGGAACTATGACGCATGATTACCTATAATATTGATGTCTGCGGGGTCTATGATGCATGATTACCTATAATATTGACATCTGCGGGTCTATGATGCATGATTACCTATAATATTGATATCTGCGGGTCTATGATGCATGATTATCTATAATATTGATATCTGCGGGTCTATGATGCATGATTACCTATAATATTGATGTCTGCGGGGTCTATGATGCATGATTACCTGTAATATTGATGTCTGCGGGGTCTATGATGCATGATTACCTATAATATTGATATCTGCGGGGTCTATGATGCATGATTACCTATAATATTGCTATCTGCGGGTCTTTGATGCATGATTACCTATAATATTGATATATGCGGGGTCTATGATGCATGATTACCTGTAATATTGATGTCTGCGGGGTCTATGATGCATGATTACCTATACTATTGATGTCCTTTGGGTCTATGATGCATGATTACCTGTAATATTGATGTATGCGGGGTCTATGATGCATGATTACCTATAATATTGATGTCTGTGGGGTCTATGATGCATGATTACCTATAATATTGATGTCTGTGGGGTCTATGATGCATGATTACCTGTAATAGTGATGTCTGCGGGGTCTATGATGCATGATTACCTGTAATATTGATGTCTGCGGTGTCTATGATGCATGATTACCTATAATATTGATGTCTGCGGGGTCTATGATGCATGATTACCTATAATATTGATGTCTGTCGGGTCTATGTTGCATTATTACCTGTAATATTGATGTCTGTGGGGTCTATGATGCATGCTTACCTATAATATTTATGTCTGCGGGGTCTATGATGCATGATTACCTGTAATATTGATGTCTGCGGGGTCTATGACGCATGGTTACCTATAATATTGATGTATGCGGGGTCTATGATACATGATTACCTATAATATTGATGTATGCGGGTCTATGATGCATGATTACCTATAATATTGATGTCTGTGGGGTCTATGATGCATGATTACCTATAATATTGATATCTGCGGGGTCTATGATGCATGATTACCTATAATATTGATGTATGCGGGGTCTATGATGCATGATAACCTATAATATTGATGTCTGCGGGGTCTATGATGCATGATTATCCACAATATTGATGTATGCGGGGTCTATGATGCATGATTACATGTAATATTGTTGTATGCGGGGTCTATGATGCATGATTACCTATAATATTGATGTATGCGGGGTCTATGATGCATGATTACCTATAATATTGATGTATGCGGGGTCTATGATGCATGACTACCTATAATATTGATGTATGCGGGGTCTATGACGCATGACTACCTGTAATATTGATGTATGCGGGGTCTATGATGCATGATTACCTATAATATTGATGTATGCGGGGTCTATGACGCATGATTACCTGTAATATTGATGTCTGCTGGGTCTATGATGCATGATTACCTGTAATATTGATGTCTGCGGTGTCTATGTTGCATGATTACCTATAATATTGATGTATGCATGGTATATGACGCATGGTTACCTATAATATTGATGTATGCGGGGTCTATGATGCATGATTACCTGTAATATTGATGTCCTTTGGGTCTATGATGCATGATTACATATAATATTGATGTCTGTGGGGTCTATGATGCATGATTACCTATAATATTGATGTCTGTGGGGTCTATGATGCATGATTACCTGTAATATTGATGTCTGCGGGCTCTGTGACGCATGATTATTTACAATATTGATGTATGCGGGGTCTATGATGCATGAATATCTATAAAAGTAATGTATGCGGGGTCTATGACGAATGATAATCTACAATATTGATATCTGCGGGGTCTATGATGCATGGTTATCTATAATATTGATATATGCGGGGTCTATGTGGCATGGTTATCTATAATATTAATGTATGCGGGGTCTATGTCGCATGATTTTCTACAATATTGATTTCTGCGGGGTCTATTATGCATGCTTATCTACAATATTGATGTATGCGGGGTCGATGGTGCATGAATATCTATGTTTTCTCAAATATATTCCCGTAATACATGTTAAGCTTAGTTACTAAACATTCTCTTAAGATATCATATTTCAAGTCTAAAGAATCTAGTCTGTTGCAATCTGATGTTATCAGTGATATTCAATCGAACTAATTTATAGGGATACATAAATATGAACATTAGTGTATGTCAGTAAAATCCAGACATTTGCGTTATGTTACTTATGTATTGAAATTTCCGTCACTTTTGTGTTCATTTTCGACCATCTGTCAAAAAGTATCACCGATCACTCTTTGGTTGTTGTTCGATTACCGTTGATTATCCAGTTTGTTCACAGATTAAGGCAAAGTTATTTACATGAACGTTTACACGGAACATTTTAAATATTTTTAAAAGATGGTAATTTTGACCAAAAATATATAATGAATATTTGCTGGCAAAAAGTTTTAACAATAATTGCTGAAAAATGTATTTACGCGAATTGGGCGATGTAAACTTATTTTTGAGCGAACATAGTAAACTTTGAATCTCCACTATTTATTTGGAAAATAAACTAAAATTCATTAAATTGAACCAAAGGACTTTGTTGCAGTTTTAATAATCTTGTTTATAAACCATAATCTAAGACAAAATACAACAAGTTAAGCATTTATAAAACTTCCCACAATGTATTATATAAATACAATATATATTCAACCAACGTGATAGTACGTAACAATATTTAGCTTATAAATCATACATTTCTATGAAATGATAAACAGATGTCATACCTTATAAAATAACATGCAATGCATCCTGCAATCTGTTACAACGCTTACATCAGCATATTTTACAGAATCCATTGATCTGATATTCATTAATCATAAATCTCCCTTTTCTAGAGATTTTACTTACATGTATATATAACAACAGTCTAAATCACGCATTTCATTTAAATACGACCAATCGATCTTGAATACTAATCACATATAAGGTTCGAAGAAGGTCACTCTCAGACTATGTATTTTATCTCATACTGCGACACATTGCTTTAGGATACAATGTGCTACAATTAAAATTTATTTAATACTTAAAGATGCATTCATATGAGAACACTTTCAAGTAAAACTATATAAATGTAAATATGAAAAGGACAATGCTGCACTCTTTAATCTTGGACTAACTGTGGCGTTGGTCTAGCGGAATGTGGACAGAACCATTATACAACCCGTACTTCATTTTAGGGTCAACAATTCAATTCTGTGTACGCTCTAGAGCTGTCGTTGATTCCAACATAACGCAAATATACTAATGCTTGTATATCGTTCAAAGTACAGTACGGCCCCAAAAGTATCAATGTTAACGCGTCGGCTGTCCAACTATTGTTACACGTTATTTACTTGAAACAACTACTGCGCCTCTGCGGAGATTTCGTTCGCCCAAGAAAAAATGATATGCTGATGCATTTTATTCAAACACAGACAATTATATTTAATTTACGAAATGTTCCACGGAACATTATATTATTTTAATATTATAACAATGGTACATTTTATTGTAGTGTTGAATGGGTACACCTACCTGGTCATTTTTTTCAGAAATAGTTACGAATAAAACCGGACTCTCGTGTACTTAGCGGGTTTTCATAGCTTGACAAACCAATTCACTCTTAAAAGGATATGCAACATGTTACAATGGTATTTTATATGACCACATACACTGTATCTAACATGTGATTACGCAAAACAACGAAATGTTACGTACATTGTGAAATAACAGCCTACCTGCGATTTTAATGGGGCTAAAATTCCCTCTCATTCCAAACAATCAAACACGCCAAATGTGGGCTATTATTTTGAAAAAGGACACACACCGTCTTATTTGTTCGTTATAGTGTTTTATAAAGATTATAAATACATGTAATTGTAAAATGCAGACAAGTTCATGCTACATTATTTTGACAGTGCTATTTTTATTAAAGGTCTCATTTGATGTACGACAATTGTAGTTGTGTACCTTAGTTTGGAATTGATTGCACAAAAGAGATCGAAACCCATGTAAATAAGCAAAACCCAAATACTATAGTGTTCCGTGGAAGAGGTTTTGTTAATTAAATGAGCCATTTGATTTGAATTAACCGTTTCCTTTGTGTAATATACAATCCACATATTATCCCTGAGAGAAGCGGTGCTGTGAAGCGGACTTCAAAATGCTTGTACTACAGGTAAACAGTGCAGATGTAGAGAGAAGCGGTGCTGTAAAGCGGACTTCGAAATGCTTGTACCAAAGGTAAACAGTGCAGATGTAGAGAGAAGCGGTGCTGTGAAGCGGACGTCCAAATGCTTGTACCAAAGGTAAACAGTGCAGATGTAGAGAGAAGCGGTGCTGTGAAGCGGACGTCGAAATGCTTGTACCAAAGGTAAAAAGTGCAGATGTAGAGAGAAGCGGTGCTGTGAAGCGGACGTCGAAATGCTTGTACCAAAGGTAAACAGTGCAGATGTAGGGAGAAGCGGTGCGATGAAGCGGACGTCGAAATGCTTGTACCAAAGGTAAACAGTGCAGATGTAGAGAGAAGCGGTGCTGTGAAGCGGACGTCGAAATGCTTGTACCAAAGGTGAACAGTGCAGATGTAGAGAGAAGCGGTGCGGTGAAGCGGACGTCGAAATGCTTGTACCAAAGGTAAACAGTGCAGATGTAGGGAGAAGCGGTGCGATGAAGCGGACGTCGAAATGCTTGTACCAAAGGTAAACAGTGCAGATGTAGAGAGAAGCGGTGCTGTGAAGCGGACGTCGAAATGCTTGTACCAAAGGTGAACAGTGCAGATGTAGGGAGAAGCGGTGCGGTGAAGCGGACGTCGAAATGCTTTTACTAAAGGTAAACAGTGCAGATGTAGGGAAAAGCGGTGCGGTGAAGCGGACGTCGAAATGCTTGTACCAAAGGTAAACAGTGCAGATGTAGAGAGAAGCGGTGTGGTGAAGCGGACGTCGAAATGCTTGTACCAAAGGTAAACAGTGCAGATGTTGAGAGAAGCGGTGTGGTGAAGCGGACGTCGAAATGCTTGTACCAAAGGTAAACAGTGCAGATGTAGAGAGAAGCGGTGTGGTGAAGCGGACGTCGAAATGCTTGTACCAAAGGTAAACAGTGCAGATGTAGAGAGAAGCGGTGCGATGAAGCGGACGTCAAAATGCTTGTACCAAAGGTAAACAGTGCAGATGTAGAGAGAAGCGGTGCGATGAAGCGGACGTCGAAATGCTTGTACCAAAGGTAAACAGTGCAGATGTAGAGAGAAGTGGTGCGATGAAGCGGACGTCGAAATGCTTGTACCTAAGGTAAACAGTGCAGATGTAGAGAGAAGCGGTGCTGTGAAGCGGACGTCGAAATGCTTGTACCAAAGGTAAACAGTGCAGATGTAGAGAGAAGCGGTGCGATGAAGCGGACGTCGAAATGCTTGTACCAAAGGTAAACAGTGCAGATGTAGAGAGAAGCGGTGCGATGAAGCGGACGTCGAAATGCTTGTACCAAAGGTAAACAGCGCAGATGTAGAGAGAAGCGGTGTGGTGAAGCGGACGTCAAAATGCTTGTACCTAAGGTAAACAGTGCAGTTGTAGAGAGAAGCGGTGTGGTGAAGCGGACGTCAAAATGCTTGTACAAAAGGTAAACAGTGCAGATGTAGAGAGAAGCGGTGCTGTGAAGCGGACGTCGAAATGCTTGTACCAAAGGTAAACAGTGCAGATGTAGAGAGAAGCGGTGCTGTTAAGCGGACGTCGAAATGCTTGTACCAAAGGTAAACAGTGCAGATGTAGAGATAGTTTTTTAGACGTTTTGAATCTCACCAACTCTTAACTACATATACCTTATACAAATTATTCATCATCCAAGTGTTAATTTCATCAACACGGTTGAATAGGGTATGATAATATCATCAGATTAACTCATACATAATTTACACATATTCTTGCCGTAATTACATAGCTTAATACGAGGCAGAGACATATTTCTCTGGGTTCTGCTATACTGTGTGCAGAACCTTACAGTCTGTTGACATTAATGGAACAGACATTTTACAAAGTTACATGGATACATTTAAAATTGTAACAATTCTGGGTGGTATATTTCAGAAGAGACTTTTATCAAGCAATGGTAGGCCGTCATTCCAGCTAGCGTCGTAAGTTGATTGTTATATTTATAATGAAGATGTTAAAACATGTTATTGTTCCAAAATGTTTTTCAGATAAGTACTCCCGATGGATATTGACCCTCTGGTGCTTTTAAATTAGGCCTATTTTGCTGTCACAGGAAGACTTCAACAGCGTCCCGAGCCATATGGGATGCCATCGGGATGAAAATATCTGCTTTTCTTGCGGTTTGCAGTCCAGGAGGCATCCCATGAGTTCCACAGAACTACTATGACGCTCAAAGAGCGCTTAACCATTTTCCTACCTAGCTTTCACTTAATGTCCCGCAATATCAAGATCAATTGAAAGGCGGCAGATAAAAATGAACAACCTAATGACAGACGTTAAAGGCTGGTTCACATGAAGTATCTGATGGGTCCCGCGTTCTCTCGGAAATTCGACATCCGCACAAACACTTCGTACTGTGTTCTTGAAGTGTGTTCAACATCTGTTATTAACTGAACTTGAAGTGTTTGCTGTAATCGTAACTTACATTTCATCAGTTATAAAACGTTCGGAATATTTGCCATCGTCATTATTTCATGACATCTTCAAGTCAATAAAATATAACCAAATAACAAGCATATAGTTAGTTGCACTTGGTAAATATTTTATATACTTTGTTATTAGAGCCCCTTACCACGTAGGTGCTTTTAACAATATCGGTTCTTGTATACGAACGCATTATTCCTTTCACAGAAACTTGTCCCTCAATCGATAATCGTTGGGATATTTTTATGGGGTTTTGTTTTATTGCTTAAATTACGCAATTATAAACTTAAATAAGTTATTAAAGTGTTTCGAAAAGTGCACAAACAGAATATGACATTGATTTTGCTGACGCCCATATATAACCTAGTGTTATTTTCTCTTAACGATAATAAATATCAAGATCTGATTTATATACATGTAGATGAAATGATTCTCGATAAATGAAGTTCAGCAGCTGTTAAGACATAATCTTAAAAACTCCCAAATTTGTTTTATACTTGCAAGATAATGTAATACAATCCAAATATTATTCCAGTTCTACTGCAACGCTTCTAAACTATTTTTGTGATCTCATTTAAGACTAATAAAATATTGAATGCAATACATTTTTAATAAGAGCCCATAGCTAATTGATCCCACGATGACCCAATAACGTATTGTGTATTATATATATTTTATTTAAACACATAAACCTGAAGGCTTCAACGTAACACATGGCTTTAATCATTCAATAAATGATCCAGGGGAAATATGCTAAAATGGTTTGATTCCATGGGGACTCAGATATTGTTGCTGCATCTTTTCAACATTCCCCGTTTAAAACTTTGTACTACAGGCATTTTCCAATTTATCTTCCTTGAACTGTGTCCAAGTTATGTTTAAGTAATAGCCTTAAGATCCATATGTTTGAATTAAAAATATGTTGACAAAAACATTTGCCGTTCTAGTTAATTATCTTGCATATAATTATTTATCGTTCAATACTTCCAGTTAAGGACTACAATTTTCAATGACAATCTATAGAGCTGCTTTTACTGTGTAAAGCAAACAGTGAACATCTAGCCTGATAACACAGAATGTCTCATGATGCCGACCATTCGTCAACACGCAAATTCATAAAGATAGGCGTCTTAATCTTTATTTCCACGTATGAATCCAAAACAAAGTTATAAAGCTTTGCGCCACTAGTTATGCTACCCGAATGAAAATTCGAGGGAGCATATAGTCGCCGCGTTGTCCGTCCGTCCATCCGTCCGTCCGTCCATCATCCATGTCCAGCCCATAACTTTGTTATTTGAAGTTGTATCTTAAAGTTATTTAATAGAAATGATCGTCATATCGAGATGACGCGCCGCGCGCAAGATTTGGGTCGCCTCCTTGAAAGTCAAGGTCAAAGCATGATCTTGAAGCAAAATCGTGTTCGGTCCATAACTTTGTTATTTTGAGTTGGATTTTAGAATAGTTTCACATAAATGATCGCTATATCAAGACGACGTGTCTCGTGCAATATTTGGGTCGCTACATTGAAGGTCAAGGTCCAGCATGACTTTGAAGATAAATCGTGTGCGGTCCATAACTTTGTTATTTGCATTCACATTTTAAATTTATGTCACAGAAATAATTGTGATTTGAAGACAAACTGTCGCGCGCGAAATTTGGTCGCTACCTTAAAGGTCAAGGTCAAACTGTGACCTTGAAGCAAAATCGTGTTCAGCCAATATAATTTCAGTCTATCAGTCTACCTTATTAAATACAATACACAATGAATTGTATTTCTTGAATTATTTGCAAGTGTAGGTATGACCAGTTCCATTATTCTCCAAGTTAACTCAGTGGTTAAAATAGCCATTCCCTTCAACCTTTATTGATACAGGTTTGTCTGATTTTATAGCACCACTCCATTTACAAAATTAACCTTCATAGTTATACAACAAACCGTTTTTGTGACAAACTACCAATACGGGGAGCATCACCCGTCTTCGACGGTCTCTCGTTTATTTACGCAAGTGTAAAACATACAGACACTCACAGATGCAAACGTTACTAGTTCTTAATTAACCATGGTATGAAAACAAAGACACACACTCATTTAGAAAAAAAGCCACTACCGTATAAACGAAAGTTTGAAAAAACACACACTTACAAAGGCAGACTCACAAATCCATATACCCAAGTGTGAATAAAGGTAGACGTTTCAACTCTATAAACCAACGTGTGAAACATGAACATGCTCATAAACTTGGGGGTCACTTGACAATATACCTAGATGTGAAAGCATATTACTTGCTTGCTTCCTTACTTACTTTACTTATAGTAAATCACTTCACTTCGCTTACTACGCTTCGCTACGCATCGCTTAACTTCACTTCCTTTTACTTTATTTTACTTTACTTGACACTCTTACTTACCCACTTACTTTCTTCCTACATACATGTAACAATGGCGCCATTTCTTCCGGGATGAAAATACAATAAAATAAGGAAATTTGTGAGTTCAAAGAAAAATGTCATTCTTAGATATCGTTCTTTATGGTCATACTGCATTGTAGTATACAATTAATTACAGGACTTACATTTGACGCAGAGGGTTCTGTTTAGAAATATGATAGCTTTACTAATATTCTGACCAGACCTGGGGGCGCAATCAGTAGTGCGTCGGCTCGATCGCGGGCCGCGACATATCGCCCCAGTAACTGTTTTTTGGTAATCCGTAGACGGTTAAAACTTGAAGCAGATATAGTGCTGTCTTCACTGTGTATAGCTTGCCCTGAATAGGTAAATAAGAAAAGGACCTATCAAAATTTTCACAGATATTTAAATTTTATCTACCAGTAGGCAAACAAGGTAAATGCAAATGTGACAAAAACACAGAGACGAAACATAACACACATAAAGAAAAACCATCAGTTACCGCCTTGGAACGGTCAATCGGCAAAAGGGCCAACTGGGGTGCTTAAACCTGGTTTGTGGAGCGCTCCAACCTCGCACTTCATGAAGGTTTTTCAAGCAAACAAACAGTGTAAATAACAACATCCTGACAAAGTGAAACAACTAACAGTAAGCACCTGCATCGGGATTTAAAACAGATACAATGAACTTATATACATACATAATAACTAGTAATAAAATAAACTATTAACATATGTACAGTATGTACAGTAGATAAAAGCCTCGGCAACGTAAAAATAAAAATTCCAAACGAGAGATTAGTTTGAAATAAAACAGCCCAAGCGCTGATATATTGTAAGATATTATAGGAACAAATAAAACAGCCCAGACGCTGATATATTATAAGAACAAATAAAACAGCCCAAGCGCTGATATATAATAAGATCAATTTAAATATGGCATATAATGCCATGACATCATGTTCTAGAAGTGTCAAAAGTGAAAAAAAAAACGAAAAAAAAAAAAAACCCAACGAAATTTAAAAAACAACCTACCAACAAAATAAAATGTAGTATTGTTAAGAGCTAATAAGTTAAATACTAAACAAACCAAAAAAACAAACAAAACAGTTTATGAAAAGCCGCGGATTTATCCGCAGTTGGCATATTATATGTAAGAAAGGTACTAAAAATCCCGATGTTTGGCACTTGGCATGATACAACACAATGTCACTTTATCCTGACACCAGGCCAATCGGTCGTGGAACTACCATTACATTTTCTTGAGAGTTAACAAGGGAGCATTACCACTAACATTACCGACTTTGGTAGGTCGCGGAATCGATCCCGGGACCCTACATTCTGTAAATAAGCATCCATTAATCCACTTACTAAGGCAATTTATCAGGAAGACGCAGCTTATACTCAGGTGTATATAATTTATTAGTATTTAGACTATGGCAGAGTGGCCTTCAAAACCTTCACCTCTAAATATATTTTGCCTGGAGAATGCTAAATGTTGAAGCGGTTCTGTCATGTTGGCTTTCTAGTGGTCTTACCTTCACCGCCTTATTTATTATATACACACTGAAATAATTCTAATTCCATAACGAACAACTTTAAGCGATAAGATGTCGAACGCATGCGACAAATTCTATCACCAAGCCAAACTGACTAGACAGAAGGTTATTTAACGACGTTGAAACAGCAGGAACCAAGGGGTTCTTGTCTGATAAATGTATATGGGATTTATAAATGATTAAATACTCGTTACGTGGATTTTAACCAGACCGAACACGTCTCATTTGAATTCGAATTTTCCGTAGTGCAACTTGTCTTCTAAGGTAACATTTGTTTATTGCATTTTAATATGTTTCGACCTTAAGTGCATTTTATAACAGATGATTTCGAAAGTCAGTTTAATGGAGATTCGCCTTGACATTTTAGTATTCGTTTGAACCATGTCTTAAAAATGCATGAAAAACACATTTGCTTAAAGTTTAAATATAATAATTTCTCAAGAAAAAGTGCTTTGAGCTCAGGAAGAATCCCGACTTACAACTGGTCCATAACGCCTACGTGAAATTAATAGTCATGCTGTATTTTAAATCAAATTATGCCTGTACGTGTGGGTTGAAAGAGTTTTGAAAAATTACAAACTCATTTTAACAGAAGGTTTTTACAAAACGTGTAGGTGACCTTAAACGCGAATTCTAGTATACGAACATAGTATCCAGGCGTTTTAAAGAACATGTCGACAGTATGACGAATGTCTATAGAAACAACAACTAAGTGTATGGTGTAAAATGTTTTACCAATAAACGTACATGCACGTGTCAAATTGACAGCCACATTAATGCCTTTTTAGATAAAAGAATATCGCTGTTTACATCAATTCATTATAATATTACAATAAGACCCAGCGTTTATTCACATATTTTTATTGTCACGGTATTGAATATTTTTACAAGCGGATGAGTTTAAAAGTAGCATACTATTTAGTATCTTTATAACCGATAAATTGCTAAACAAACACGTTTATATGTGTGACCAGTCTGAGTGACATATGTTGGTGGAAACCGATTCCTTTCTACGCGAAAACATATGCAACATTATTATAAATTACATCTAAACTACATTTACTGCCATCATAGCCGACCTTATGCACCAGCAGGCCAATAATGTTGCAAGAACTGTCTCAATGAAAAGACGTCTGGACTCGTATATTACATCGAGACAATTCGATAACAAGGACATTACTAACAATACTGGCACTTCAGAGCATCGTATACATCTTGTGGATTATTTGTCACCAGTTTTTAATGCTCAGTGTGGAGCCTGAAACAAGCTCCATAATATATTTTCCATATGTTTTGATCCATGAATGCATTATCGTTTATGAAGTTTTATGTATGCCATATCGGCAACTTCTTTGACAGGTCAGCCGACAGCTTTCCGCTAGCGTAAAATGTATGCGCTTGACAGATACAATTTGCTTTTGTAAAGCTAAACATTCTTATTTTGTTAATGGTTATACTTTTACATATCTCTTACAACAATTACAATGCACGTGGAGAAATGATTTAATCCTATTTACATATAAATGTGCACTTGCTCTCTCTGAACTAAAATGCCCGTACATAGGTAAAAACACGTTTGATCGACGTCGTATCTGCGAGTGTTAAGACTGTACATGTATGTATTGCCGTCAGCACAATGACACCCAGTGAAGGTATTATTCCAGTGACTGCATGTTTGTAGGTAAGTTATATTTCCTATATCAACAGCACATATTTTGAAAGCTTCTCAAATTGGTCACAAAACTAACAGGGTTTTTCAAATACACAGCAAGTTCCAGTGGCCTTTACCGCAAGGACATCGATACTGTGAGCGGTCTCCTGGCCATGGGAACACATGTTTTGTACCTTCAGTGCCGAATATTGATAAAGTGAGCAGGTTTCTGGCTTTAGGGACAAATGTTTTGTACCTCCAGCGCCGAACATTGATAAAGTGAGCGGGTTTATGGCTTTAGGGACAAATGTTTTGTACCTCCAGTGCCGGAAATTGATAAAATGAGCGGGTTTATGGCTTTTGGGACAAGTGGGCTGTACCTCCAGTGCCGGACATTGATACTGTGACCGGGCTTCTGGCCATGGGGACACATGTTTAAGACATCTAGTGCCGGACATTGATAATGTGAGCGGTCTTCTGGCAATGGGGACAAGTAGGTTGTTCCTCCAGTGCCGGACATTGATACTGTGACCGGGCTTCTGGCCATAGAGACACATGTTTTAGACATCCATTGCCGGACATCGATAATGTGAGCGGTCTTCTGGCCATGGGAACGCATGTTTTGTACCTCTAGTGCCGGACATTGATAATGTGAGCGGTCTTCTGGCCATGGGGACACATGTTTTAGACACCCATTGCCGGACATTAATAATCAGATCGGTCATTATGGCCATGGGGACAAGTAGATTGTATCTACAGTGCTGGACATTGATATTGTGACCGGGCTTCTGGCCATGGGGACACATGTTTTGGACATCCATTGCCGGACATTGATAGTGTGAGCGGTCATTGTGGCCATGGGGACAAGTTGGTTGTACCTCCAGTGCCGGAAATTGATATTGTGACCGGGCTTCTGGCCATGGGCACACATGTTTAAGACATCCAGTGCCGAACATTGTTAATGTGAGCGGTCTTCTGGCCATGGGGACACATGTTTTGGACATCCATTGCCGGACATTGATAATGTGAGCGGTCATTGTAGCCATGGGGACAAGTGGGCTGTACCTCCAGTGCCGGACATTGATAAAGTGAGCGGGTTTCTGGCTTTGGGAACAAGTGGGTTGTATCTACAGTGCCGGACATTGATAATGTGAGCGATCTTCTGGCAATGGGGACAAGTAGGTTGTACCTCCAGTGCCGGACATTGATACTGTGACCGGGCTTCTGGCCATATAGAGACACATGTTTTAGGCATCCATTGCCGGACATCGATAATGTGAGCGGTCTTCTGGCAATGGGAACGCATGTTTTGTACCTCTAGTGCCGGACATTGATAATGTGAGCGGTCTTCTGGCCATGGGGACACATGTTTTGGACATCCATTGCCGGACATTGATAATGTGAGCGGTCATTGTGGCCATGGGGACAAGTTGGTTGTACCTCCAGTGCCGGAAATTGATAATGTGAGCGGACTTCTGGCCAAGGGGACACATGTTTTGGACATCCAGTGCCGGACATTGATAATGTGAGCGGTCTTCTGGCCATGGGGACAAGTGGGTTGTACCTCCAGTGCCGGACATTGATAATGAGAGCGGGCTTCTGGCCATGGGGACAAGTGGGTTGTACCTCCAGTGCCGGACATTGATAATGAGAGCGGGCTTCTGGCCATGGGGACACATGTTTGGGACATCCATTGCCGGACAGTGATAATGTGAGCGGTCTTCTGGCCATGGTGACAAATGTTTTGTACCTCCAGTGCCGGACATTGATAATGTGAGCGGTCTTCTGGCCATGGTGACAAATGTTTTGTACCTCCAGTGCCGGACATTGATAATGAGAGCGGGTTTCTGGCCATGCGGACACATGTTATAGACACCCATTGCCGGACATTGATAATGTGAGCGGTCTTCTGGTCATGGTGACAAATGTTATAGACACCCATTGCCGGACATTGATAATGTAAGCGGGTTTCTGGCCATGGGGACACATGTTATAGACACCCATTGCCGGACATTGATAATGTCAGTTGTCTTCTGGCCCTGGTGACAAATGTTTGAGACATCTCTTGCCGGACATTAATAATGTGAGTGGGCTTCTGGCCATGGGAACAAATGTTTTGTACCTCCAGTGCCAGACATTGATAATGTAAGCGAGTTTCTGGCCACATATTTGGAATATTTGTTATGAAAGCGGTCTTCTGACCACAAGGAAAATGTGTTTGGACATTAATCGCCGGGAATGGTAAGGTGGGCGAGCATCTGACCACAGGGACAAATGTGTTTGTCATTCCTAATATGGAAATGGGCTAATGACCACAAGAAAAATGCGTTTGGACCTTCCGAAAACATGGACACATGTATGCAGACCTGAACTATGACTTTGATTATGTGACCGAGCTTCTGACTAGAGAGACAAATGCGTCTGGACCTGCCCTCGGGGGACATTAACACTGTAAGCGAGTTTCTAGTCGGAATTTTGTAAAAGTAACCACTGCTTACTGTTTTATGAGAAATAGATAACTGGTCGTCTGTGCCACCAATTTCTTCTCATCTGTATATCTGATGCTAGAGAGATGTGTTGTGTGATAGTAGGAGGTTAAAACAGACAAGGCAGAACGTCGCTTTTGATAGCATTAGCCTACGATGCTTAGCTTATTAAGTCATTGTACGTCCTTAGATATCAGACGCAAAATAGTACGGTGATGATAGAATTATGTCAGTGTTCTTAGCAGGTAGGTTTTATTTAATATCATTCAAGTTTACATTGATGTAGTTTGCAGTGGAGATTGGATAGTTGGGTTTACCTCTTACTGTCGTAGTAATAGTTGATGAGTGTACATTTTACGTCATTCAAAGTCAATACGAAGCATTTGTTGCCACAAAACATAATTTAGCCAAAAGATTATGTGAGCGGGATACATTGTCTCTTAGAAACTAAGTGCACATCAATTCGAAAGCATTTTTACTGAAACTACGTTTCTTAATTCGGGACGCCCGTAGCTAGTAGACGAGTCGCCGAGTTGTTACTTCTATGACTGGTAGGCCTTTCACAGCGTTGGTTCGAGTCCTGTACCGTCAGAAGGTCTGCTACATGTAGCTGACATGCGATGCGCATATGGTTCAACCCATTATAAATTTTGAGGGAAGAGAATGTCGTGTAAAACTAAAAAGTAACAACAAGCGAAATGTCTGTGATACATGTATAAACAAATTTGAACGTTACATATAGTGTAATCACAGAAACATATTCTTTTACTAACGCTGGATTTTTACTTTTATTCAGTATCGTCTCCAGTTTTTAGTTCAATCTCAATCTGTTTTATTGACTAATATGGGTAACAATTAGTTCATAATGATGTGTTCCATTTATGTTGCATTTCCTGTTCTGGGTACTTTTATTTCTAAAATGACACCGTTATACTTAAAAATAAGTTTAATGTGTTTCCAATGCAATAATGATATTAAATGAAAGAAAAATGGTTATTTCGTTATAAATTTTTAATTAAAGAGAAACAGGTGCCATCGAAACTTGTACTGTCATAGTTTCGACACTACACTACACATATTAGTTTAAATGATGTTACTGCTCATATCTTCGTAGACTGGCTGAAATAAAAAGAAACTCACATTGCAACAACATCTAACACTTGTTTCTTTTGGGATTGTTTGATTGCACTCATCATTTGTTCTACCGGCCGTCGTCACCTTTCTAAACTAGTGGACCACCTTGAGCATCAGACCGGCATTCACGAAACGGCACAGCTGTGACACTTAAAAGTCAGTGTCTTTGAACAATGGATGGATATCAAATACGAATAGCGTGACATACTTGGCTTCGGTTGTGTTTAACTCAAACATTACACACTGAACACAAGAAACCTTCCTTCTGGACTTACTGAGTATTGTAGGTTAAAAAGAGCTAAAATGTGCTTTTGTATTAAAGCATTTAACGAGTGTATGCGTAATGTATACCTTTATTATTGATGACAACCTAAAAGTTCAAACTAATTACAAACATATATTTAACACATCAATGTTTAAATATACAGAACATGTTTAAGACAAATATAAATAATTTACGGACACACATATTGTATGCCGTTTTGGGAGCTTGGGTTATCATAAAGATTGCCATTCTATTTTTGTAATACTTGACTTAAGACAAAGCAATACTAAATAAGTCATATTAATTTGTAGTGTTCTCAAACATGAAATTACAAAGATCGAAGACAGTCGGAATACTTTTATAACAAATAAACTACTAAACTCAGGGCCCATTCATGCCTAAACTGTGACATTAATCTCGTTCATATGTAGGTCTAGGCAAACATAACAAAAGGTACATGTTAACGTTGTTTTTAAAGTGACCAGATAAACAGTTCATCAATTCTGTTCATTTAGAGAGACTGTGTCGTGTGTTTATTTGTTTATGTTTAATCACACCAATATATGTACAGATCCTAGACTCATTTCTAAATAGAACCATTGGTTAGTTTGACAAAGTCTTCACATGAAAGTTCTCGCTTCGACAGGGACTCGAACCCACGCGGTGAAGGATTGATGAGTTACTAATCGGCGACTCTAACTGGTCGGCCTCGCACACTCCCCCGCCCCACCCTCTCTTCGCAGAGATAATGTAACTAACATTTGAATTCACGAGGAGATTTGACCAAGTGTAATCTTAACTTTCATTTAATACGCCCTATAAGGATTGTTGCGTGTTTTTTCCTTGATGGACATTGGCATTTGGTTCCTCAATTCCATCTACACTTGAACAGAATGCTACAGTTATTTACACTTCCTTGGCCACTTTCCCTTGATTAAAAAAATAATTCAATTTACTATCTAGAATTTTGTGTAGTTGTTCTAATGGAAATGATACTGCCCTCTCATCTAGATACCATGTATTTTTCAATAACGTCACTGACGACGTCTAAACTTATCTAAGAAAAAGTCAGCGCTTAGACATACTTTATCTAAATAGATCGGGTTTCTTTTCGTTGCTTGCATTTGAGAAACCATTCAAGAAGTCAAGTTTAGAGCTCTGTAAAACTGGTTCAAGCACCCCAGTCGGTCCCTTTTACCGACTGAGCGTTCAAAGGCGGTTAAGGTTGGGTTTGGTCTTTTTGTTTAATGATTCACCAAAGCTTTGTTCGTACTATTACATTTGGCTTGCATGTGAGTACCTTTATCCTGTGCCTTTTCAGATTGTGGTATTTGTTGCAATGCTCATAGGACTTATGTCATATTTACTTATTTAAGTATTATGAAATAACGTGCGTACGTTTTAGAAGCTTATGTATGTACACATTTCGGAACCCATAAAGCCATGTTGAAGAGGCGACGACGTTTATTTCATTTTCGACCTTTCACCAACTAGGTTTGGGACAAGCTAAGAGACCTTCCCGTTTTACTTGCAACCTTCAGTTTTTTCTACCCAGATATATGTCTGCGGACTTTCTCTACTGAACGTCGCTATAACGATTAGACTTTGGTTTGTACTTTCTTTCTTGTTACGGACTTGTCTGACTTGTTACAACAGTCTATAGAAGATATTGACAGATTCAATTTAAAACTTGAAAGCTTTTCAAAAAATTTGTTAGAAGACTCTGTCAAATATGTTCTAAGACTCGGCCCAGACATACAAGCATCAATCTACTGAATAGTGGGGAAGACAAGATTTTATTCTTTTAGAAACGGGCATATTTTAAAGTATTTTCTGGTTATATTTCTAGTGCTACATTAATAACGATGTAGGATACGCAAGAAATAAAGAGTTCATACTTTGCAAATAAGTTAATGGTCAAATGTTTTCTCCCGTTTTGACGTCAACTTACGTGGTGATAAAATTTTAATTTTGTGATTCTATCGACTTTCGACATTATTGTTCAATAATTCATCTTGCCTTTTGTGTTTTTGTGTTCAGTGCGCTAGTACTGAACACATATTCTTTTTTTCCAAAATCCAAATCGCGTGCGTTCTAACGCAAAAATATAGTCATAGATTTAACAATAACTTTCGAAAGTTGCATTTTGTCGACCATCACAGGATTACATGACGCAAATAAACGTGACCAAACTTATTTTCTGCAGTTCTCATCATAAGTTAAATGTGCAAAATGCGTCTCTTTTTAAGCAATGAATGAAACCATTTATAAAATGAATGAAACTACTTGTGGATGTATATTGGCCGCTGGCTTAATGACATAATCTATATTAGTAACAAGGATTCATAGCTTTATGGCAGATAGCACCTGTCCCCTAATATAAATACTTTTTCTTAGAAACTAAAAGAAAGAAGGTTTATTAAAGTTTATACGGTTGATGACTTGAATAAATAAAGGCCACGAACTTACATTACTGACCACAGAAACCGAAAATAATACATTTAACATCAGCATACGATTAGAGGCGGCATTGGAAAGAGATCAGTGTAACAGCCACCTATGAGTACGAGTAGCATCTGCTTAGAACACCATCCCAGCCAGTTCTCTAGCACCATTCATTAATGATAGACGCCGTTAGCGTCACGTGATCAAGACGCTCGGAATTCTTTAGTAAACATTAAGTAAAAGAATATGTAAGACCATGACTTGACATCTTCATGTATCCTTTAAATAAAGAGAAACATGTCGTCTGGTGATTAACATTGCTTTTCAAGTCCGAGCACGAAAACGGGCAGCGAAAGTAGCATTTGTAATGATTGCAGTTACCACCAGCAACGGTTTCACTAAGACGTTTTAAGGGGAAACAATTCCAGGAAATGCTGCAAGATACCAAACTTTAGTACATCGAGAAACCTTTTTAAAATGTCTCAATAAAATTAAATACTAGAATCTTATTTTTACAGATTAACTGCATCAGAGTTTCAAGCATAATTATAAATAAAATTAATGTAAACTATTCAGTATTATAAAAATCGTAATTCTTGACGGTGGTACGTTTCATTTTTGTATATCACACTAATGTAACTGTATAATAACATAAAGGATTAATTGGCATTTGCATTATTTTAGCAAGTGTGTGTGCGTGCTTGTGTGTGCGTGCGTACGTACGTACGTACGTACGTACGTACGTACGTACGTACGTATGTATGTATGTATGTATGTATGTATGTATGTATGTATTTTGGATTTCTTCAAAGAGATTACCGTCAATTCCTTCACAGCAACAACACATCTTTTCATGAACATCATGTTCACGATTACCAAGCTGAGCTTCTTCTTCCAGAAAGAAGACATTTACATTGCGATGCTTCGATCCAGTGTAGACAGTGCTGTCCAAGCATGTATGGATGGAGAGAAATAATAGCACATATTTTTCTGCAGTTGTGAAATCAAAATTAAGCTAAGTGTTTATTGACCCACATTTCTATTGCTTAATAGGACCTTTCATCGACTCATTCATTTATTTTTTATTTATACTTTTATAACCCAAGTTCAGTAGAATTGATGATGACAGAAGAAAACTGTTGTTTTAAAGGTGGTATCCGATAGTTTGCCGACATCAAATACCTGTAAAATATATAATATCACTATTATTGGCGAATTGAAAATAATTTTACATATCTTCACACGTCAGTCTAATTAGGGGCGCTTTTGAACATTACCTCAATTGGTAGACAGTACAAATTGTGACAAACTTGCTCAAATTGTTCCTTCTTTCTAAATCTATAAATAAGCACAATATGAATTTCTGGGGAAAATAGGTATCAATGTCACAGCAGATTACACAGCTGATGATATAACATGAACTCATAAGTTAGTGGTCACATGGTTTTCTCAGTTTAAAATAGCTTACATTATGCAATTCCTTTTCTTATCAAAGTGTGTCATCACATAACTATCAATTACATGTAACACGACGTACATGATAATTGCCACATAATACATATCCATAATAAAGTGTGCATATGTGTACGATACTAGCAGATTCAGTCGTTAATAGAACAACGACACCCATACAAAGAATTGTTATGCATGACAAGTTAAAGTTTGTTGTGTTTATCGTTTCACAAATTAAGGAAGACGGTGACCACTTGAATAAGTGTAATTTACATTTACAGTATTTACATTATGCACTGGTGACATATATTGTATCGTTTTGCCACGCCAAAGAAACTTCGCATTCATAAAAGATAGGCAATGTTTTAGTGAAATTATTTTATGTACAAAAACAACAAAAAACTGTGTTACAAAATCAACATAAAACTCTCTTCTTAACGAGCAAAAGACGGAATTTCGTGAATTTTTGTAGTTTCTTCACAAGGTCTGTCAAACGTATTTTACTTATTAAAGCATATTTGACCAATTCATATTATGCAGTCGCCATAAAAACAATTGATGTCATCAAATGCATACGTGATTTTGTTCAGAGGCTCGAGCACACGTCGAATTCATGCAGCTGTCAGTACGACAAATGTGTACAGAACATTTACCATGCTAACGATCAGTTCTGACACAAAAGGCATTACTGTAACGCTTCATACAAAGATAAGGGAAGATGTCAGAGATGTTCTTTTTGCCTGCAGACATGTGTTTAATGTGGTTTTACTCACTGCTCATGTCACTGCATAACGGGCAAGTTGAAGTATATTTTTATGAGATTTCTCCTGTCGCTTTTTTGATAAGAAAACAAACGTATCGTAATAAAAATTATATATGCGTACTCTATACAAATATAGCTATGTTAATTTTCAATGATTTGAAACTAATACGTGCAATAATGCAATTCCGGGAACCGGGGCTTACCATTGATTGACTTTCCTTTCAGATGTGTCATTCAAGGCGAATTCATCAGTTAAACGTTGAAAGTAAGTATCTTTTCACGAATAACTTGGGTCAATATTTTGACATTTCAGACTTTAAGAGTTCCCAAAAGGACTTCTCAATTACTTCGGCATCGCCGATTTAGTATTAAGTGCGATGCTTTTCTTGTCAAAATCCTAAAAGGCAAACGTTTACTTCCTTAGTTTTCCGACTCCGCGAAATATAGTATGACATGCTTAAGGGAAAACAAAAACATGTCTTGTGGAGAATTCAAATATATTAGAAATTGATAGAAATAGTTACATTTTATGACTTTTGATTGGAAACCGTTATAATTATAAATAAGTAAAAGACTATGATGTTTATCTGGTGTTTGCATGAAGTTGTACATGTTTTAACATAAAAAGTAAACTAGCGGTATTCAATACCCCATGGATGAAAACATTTCCACGATAGTTTCTGTGCAATTATCAGAACATTTTCGAGTTTAAATTTAACGCTTTTTAAATCAAGTTTTTAACTTTGATTGCCAGTTGACCAGCCTCCACAGTACTTCTACCACGATCATTGTCTCTGTGCCTTCGTCATTAATACTAACTGAATGCCACAAAGAACACATGGGTTTTCATCATTTTATTCTGGAAATAAATGCACAGATCGAGGCAATATGTCGTTTTAATGCACAAAACTGAAATGGCATTGCTTATATTTGTAAATGTTTACTGAACGATGTTTTTGCAATTAAGAACTTATTTTTTCATTCGTTAATACGTAGATCCATCGACAATAATCTTAGAAGTGATAGATGGCATAACCACACTGAATATTCTTCGGCTGACAGGTTGGATACAAGCAGAAGGTTATTAAACTGACTTCTTCTACCATTTAAACAGGTATTTTGTTCACTAAATACGCCTAAAGAAACATTCCATAATGCTATTTTAGTATTTACCTATTTGTTTTAGTCGAATGCCATACAAGTTAGTTATTGCTGCCTAAGTCCAAGGTAAAACCAGTACTCTGATAGCAAAAATAAAATTTTTGCCTAAATCAAAGCATCATAAACAGCCTAGCTCAAGGCCTCTATCCGCGTGGGTGGGCCTAGCCTAAGGCCTATATCCACGTGGGTGGGCCTAGCTCAAGGCCTATATCTGCGTGGGTAGGCCTAGCTCAAGGCCTATATCTGCGTGGGTGGGCCTAGCTCAAGGCCTATATCCGCGTGGGTGGGCCTAGCTCAAGGCCTCTATCCGCGTGGGTGGGCCTAGCTCAAGGCCTATATCCGCGTGGGTGGGCATAGCTCAAGGCCTATATCCGCGTGGGTGGGCCTAGCTCAAGGCCTCTATCCGCGTGGGTGGGCCTAGCTCAAGGCCTATATCCGCGTGGGTGGGCCTAGCTCAAGGCCTATATCCACGTGGGTGGGCCTAGCTCAATGCCTATATCCGCACGGGTGGGCCTAGCTCAAGGCCTCTATCCGCGTGGGTGGGCTTAGCTCAAGGCCTCTATCCGCGTGAGTGGGCTTAGCTCAAGGCCTATATCCGCGTGGGTGGGCCTAGCCTAAGGCCTATATCCACGTGGGTGGGCCTAGCTCAAGGCCTCTATCCGCGTGGGTGGGCCTAGCTCAAGGCCTATATCCACGTGGGTGGGCCTAGCTCAAGGCCTATATCCGCACGGGTGGGCCTAGCTCAAGGCCTATATCCTCGTGGGTGGGCCTAGCTCAGTCAGTCAGCAGCAAAACCTAAGGATGTTTGACCTACATGTATTACCACAGTTTATCAAATGTTATTTCTTAAACGCACAAGCATACTTTAAACAATTATTGCGTAATTTATCAACATAGCATCTTTTTAATTTAAAGCCCTTGTAATACATATAGGACTGCGCAGTGCTCAAATGTGAATATAGTATCCTTCTCTAATATTTTAAAAGATTAGCCAAACGCAGGGAGACGTCACATGCTCGTTCAGTTAAAGACTGAAATGACTTAAGTTACCCTTAAACACAAGTTACCCTTAAACACATAAGTACAAGAAAAGTCATTGACGCGAAGCATCAACAGCGACAAAAAACTGGAACAATTAAGGAGTTTAAAGCAATATGGGAGCAAGTAACAAAGACATATTTGAAACGTTAACCCTTTTCGATTTAATTACGCAAAACTACAGTATATTCGAAGAAAGCCAACCATTCTACTGACAGTACTTCACACAGGAAACCAATTATGAACACAAACGCGTAACAAATCCTGTCAAAGTCGTCATACCATTGACAGGATATCAATAACAGCAAAAAGTGAAATAAAATTGTTACATGCCACCAACTAAATGTGTATTTTGAGGGAGACTGCCTTTTAATGAAAAAACACCACACTTAAATTTACAAGAAACATTAATTGTAATTAAACAGGAAAGCACTGGTGTGTAGCATCAAAGATCGCCGTCGAGCTATTGATCAATAATTGCAAATCTTTTCCTGATAACAGACTGTCCAAACAACAGCTAAACCTTGTTGTAATTTAACAGATTTGGATGCTTTCAAGCTTGCTTGTATGTGTGGGTTGTCTGTCGTTTGTACGTGAGACACAGCTGTATAGCATTTTCCCGCCATAAACTAGCTTTACATATACTTGTAAGTTAGTTTGCACTACTAACTTCATGATCGGGAAAATGACATTCATCAATGCCTCAACGTCAGTTTGAAAGACAACTGATGTTACAGCCCTAGTCATGGGAAGAACAGTCAAGTACGAGGGATAGCGTATTTGTTCTGCTAACGTATTGGCTGAAGTAGATCTAAATATTACGCCCCCACACTCACCACACACACCATTTGCACTTTCCTAGTATAATTCACACGCAACAGATCGTTACGTGACGTGACAGAAATATTGTTCATCGTGAATGTTTACTTCTCTTACCTGAAGTATGATACGTGTATATGCATATGTACTAAAAGAAGGTACACAGTTACCTGTATCGAGAAATATTAAAAAGTTGTAATTTAGAATTCAATTTAAAATTGCAATAAACAGATTAAGCAGTACAATTTTGAATCAAGGGAAGAGGTCCCAATACAAAAAACGTGACGCCATCCACATAACTTTTCCAGGAACAATAACCCACAGTTCCAATTATCCATATAATGATGAATATAAGTAAAATAATATGTTCCATACATAGAACAAGCATGGTTTAGAAGTTATAATTTAAATGATGCATTCACGACGTTCCTCACTCTATGTGATACATGTATTATAGACAATTACACAATGTAAGCCTCGCCATCTTTAAAATTATTATATAAAATGTTTAACGGTATTTTCAGATTACCAGACTGTCTTCTATTATCAGTGTTAACAAACAGACATGAAAAACAGACATGAAAAAGTTCTGAGTATGGAGCATCATGGACGATCGGCCAGCGACGCAGTTAAATCAAACGCGATTCATAAATATGCTAGTTTACAGTTAATTTAATGTGTTCATGCTACTTCGTTGCCTCAAAAGAATAATTAGAATACACAAATACAATATGTTGCCAGTCCTAAAACTTTTGAATATCTAAAAATAAATTTACATTCATTTTTTTTTATTTACAGCAACTTTTTACACTATTTATTTTACTGACAAAGTGTAAAGTAAATAATGTTTGAAAATTAAGTGAACAGTAATTTACTAAAACAACATAATAAAATTAGTCTTATAAAAATATCAAGATAGTGTCCCTTTTTGAATTCTATTTATTGTTGTTAACATACCAAAGTCCACGTTAAAAGTGACAGGAAGGCATGGCTGTTATTCCAGATGTCCAATTGTTTGGTTTAAAAAGAAAAGTTATAATAATGTTGTTACCATTACAGCCCACAAAATTAAGAGAACTCAATAAAACCCTGGGATTTAAGCAAAATTACTTAATTTGAATGAGGTGTAAAAACACTTTTTTTTGTACAAAAGAATGATATGACCAAAGCCGAACGTTTATAGCAATATTTATTAACAAAAATAAATAAATAAATAAATAAACGTCTTTGTAGTAAAGTATCTCAAAGACCCTGACAAGCCAAGAGGTTGACATGTATTTATAAGTCCATGTAATACAATAGATTCTAGAACAATGCTTTTTTAAGTTCTGACACACAAAAGTAAATTCCTAGAAAAATACACCCACTTGTTAAGTCCTTTTATAAATTTATATCCTAAACAAATTTATTACAAAATACTAAATAGTATATACAAGTTTAAAACTTCAAATTTACAAATTAAAATCTGTAAAAGGATATACGTCTATGATATTAACAGCTATACAACTCTACATTCATCTAATACTAACATAGGTATTTCACAATCCATCAAAAGTACTTTATTGATAGGTCCGAAAGTGGCTGCAAATCTACTGACTTCTTATCAACCATCAAACTGTTTTGGCCAATAAGGGACATAAAGTACATAGCAACACTGTTTTATACGAACATGACAAAAACGAAGTATGACATATTTATTTACTTTCTTCGTAAATGTTATTAAATATATCGGTAAAACCATATCCCAGTAAATGAAAATCATCCGAGCTTTATTAAAATCCAGTCACTTAACCAAGATGAAAATTAAGTTTAAAGAAACTGATGGCAGTTTTGTCCAAAAGCAAATAGGATCACGTAGACAGTAACTGGTCACGATGGTATGTCTGTCAAAGTGTTGAAACATACCCCATCATCTTTTGTTAACCCCATTTCACAGCTTATAAATAAATCGGTTAGTTGATGTACCTTTCCAGATTGTCTTAAATTCGCAAGTTGTTCTAGTACATGGAAAAAATAGTTTATTAGACAAACCAAACTAAAGACCATAACGTGTCTTACCAATTATGTCAAAGCTATTTGAGAGAGCAATCCATTCGCAGCTTATGAATTTCTTTGATTATCGTGTAAGGTGTACCTCTCTGTGTTAAGGACTGGATTTAGTGGTGAGGCTACACTAGTGAAAGTAGTCGATGGTTGGAAGAAGTCATTAGATGATATTTTGTACACTGTTGCAATTTTGATGGATCTATTTTAAGCTTTTGATTGTTCCTCGTGAAATATTGCTTTTAAAACTTAAATAGCACGGGGTCAAAGACACTGCTGAGAAGTAAGAGAGGATAGAAAACAAAACGTCACACTTGATAACAACTTCTGTAGTTTTTTGAAGATATTAAAAGGTGTACCGCAAGGGTGAATCGTAGTTTCCATCTTATTTAATTTCTTTATAATAGTTTTTTTTGTGTGTGTGTGTGTGTGGATAGTATCAGTCATCATAATATGCTGATGATAATACATTGTCTTTCCCCGAAAAAGATCCTAAGGCTGTCAATTCATCTCTTGAAAATGACGTTTTATCACTATTTCTTGGTTATAAACAACCATACATAGCAAACATACAAGATCCAGGCAGTTGCTATTGGCCTTAAAACAAAAATAAGCTTTACACATCTTAATCTAGATGGTTCAGTTATTTCCTGTGAGGGTGGAATCCAATTACTAGGTCTAACTACAGATTTCCAGCTTAAATTCCATAAACACTTATCTCTTTGTCGAAAAGCATGAAGACAACTAAATGCTTTAAAACGCATTGGCAAACAACTTTGTAAATCAAGAAACTAACCATAATTGCATTCTTTTATAAAGTCGAACTTTAACTATAAAAGATGGCTACATCTCTAGCTATGGTTTTTTATTATATATGTCAGGACAGACAACCCTACAGGTATGCCGTCTCAGAATGATTGCACAGGACGCCTTGAACATTATATAAACATGGTCCCCAATACTTACTTGATCTTGTAAAATTGAAAATAATAAGAACAATTACTCGTTTAGATACACCAAGCTGTTTTTGTGCCTAGTGTTTCACCAATTTGTTCAATATAATACTAATGTGTCCAAAGGTCAAAACGCATTATGAAATGTCTGTATGTAGCTGATAAAACCGATAAAATGCATTAAACCGACAATTAATATCGTTTATATTGTAATTAAAGCGCTTATAGCCGTGTTAGGGCATTGTATTGTTCGTGTTTACCTAGTTGCGGTTATACAACGTTAAAAATATTTGCAGAGATTATCTGACAACCATGCATTCGAACTTTACCATTTGTTTACATCAAATGCATAGTTTCTACTTAAAGGACTCACATATCAATGTAAGGCGTTTTCGAAATAAATGGTCAGGAGTACAACAAAAAATCTAACCTTCTACCATAAAGTTCACGCGAGACTATAGGTCTCACAATGTGAAGATGCTGTGATCTCCTATCTATTTACTTATAACGTTTCTTTCAGAGATGATGAATCCAATACCTTATCTTTACATAACAGAGATTGTCAACTGTAATGAATTATTTTAGCCATTGTATATTTTCTTTCGAGGTATATAATAGTAGAACTCTTCAATATATCAATATCAATACGTTGCATCTATGAATCCATGACAAGTACGAAATCATATTTATTTATTTTTGTCCTCAACATTATCACATAATGTCAGGATTAATGTCAGATAAATTGTTAAGCAAGAAACACATGTTTAATCAAGGTATGTCACCGATGCCTTACAACTTTGCAACAACAACGGTATGGCTATTCAAGTGAAATTATTGACAACTAAGGCAGGATCTTTTGGGTGATATTTATTTAGTTTCATACCATTAAGCTTTCTTTTTAAAAAAGCTGTTTATGCAATAACAATCTTGCTTACCTGTATTGCTCACTAAGTTGTGTAAGAAAACTGTGTTGGTAGCAAACCATAAATATATACTGTTTATTAAGCGACGTGGTCACAGTTAGCTTCTATGCTTGTTTGTGTTTTTTGCTTTGTGGCAAACCTTTATGTAAAACCCGATTAAAGTATATATGTACATCGAAATAATATATCTCTGATAATTTGTTTTATCCTGCACGTTGACAATACATGTTCATTAAATTGTTATATATGAAAAACTGTATGCACGTTCAAGATTCTGGTATTATATTTTGGCATTAATACTGACATACAAACATGCATGTTTAAGTCCCTGACATTAATCGACATGTCATAACCAATACATTCTTCCGAAACAGTTTGAAAAGTGGATGCAAGATTGACATAAAAGTCTCTTAGAATGACACAAGTACATGTAAACAATGCTTTTCTAGTCTTTATTCCACCCCCTCATATTAAATTAGCCAGCCCATGTCTGCACTTGCCAGGGAACTAGTTTTTCAAAATCTTAATTGCGTTCGTTATGAATAAATCATCGTTCGTTAATGAAGGTATAGTGTATCGTTGCCTAAATCAATCAAGTTTCGTGACCGCATGTACCGATAAACAAAGTTTCATTGTTCTTGTACGTGTGATGTTTTTCAGCTTTAGTTTCAAATCGGCTAGTTGCATGCAACATTAATATAGCCGAAACGCACTGTCTGGTCATTGATTTGTTGCCAGCTGGTTAAAAGAACAACATATCTATATTACACAATGACTCTGTGTGAACATGAGACTAGTAAAAAATCGATTCCTTCTTGGAAAAAAAATCTATGGCTTATAAAAAAAGAAAATCCGTTTAATGTTTTGGAGTTATCTTTTAGAAATTGTCAATATTCCATATGAAAATACTCCTTGGGTTACACCATTAACATCGGATATATCACAAGGTAAAGGTATTCACAAAGAAGGTTAATAAAATAAAAAAATCTTCAAAAAAGATATGTTGTTGTTGTTGATGATGCTTAAATGGACATTTGCGAGAAATCGCTTAAGTTAAGAAAGAAAAGGACTGCAAGACCTATTGTAGTAAAAGTTTGTATATTTGATCACACAAAGTTATTAATATTTGACAGCGCTTGGATACTACTTATACCATCAACTTTATTACTCACGTGAAGAAAATATAAACCCCTTGCTCTAGAATTGTGTGTACAATTGTACCAATACTTGTTTAGCTTAATGCAGTGCTAGATTATAAAAAGGTACTCAAGTATTTTTTATAAAACTAGCTTCCAACTTTGTCCAAGAACAGTCCAAGTTGTACAATAAATGAATTTATACATTACTGGCTCATAATTGCTACAAATACTCGTACTTTCAAAGTAATTTAAAGTAACAGGCTAAGTTATATGTAACTTGCAACTAATATCTGTTGTAAACCATCAAGGTTGAATTTGTATCAAGCTAGGAAAAAGATCCCCCCCCCCAAAAAAAAAAATATATATTTTTTTTTTATATTGTTGAGATAATCCTGGCAGCAAATGGTGACCTATTTAACTTATTCCTTGCATGTCTGCTAATACGGTAATACACTTATGGAGAAATGCGACATACAGTGGTACCAGCCGATAATAAGCAGACCTCTGCCCACACTGAACGTATAGATCGTTGGTTAAGTGACGCGCATCTAGTTTCAATGACTATTTAATGATACTGCAATTTTCTTTCAATTAGAGTCGATTTGATTTTCGTCCGGGCTGATGTTGCGCTGGCATCGGTAAGTAGGTCAAAAGTGAAGTCAGACAACTACACCAAATAATGACAAAAATCGTCTCACACACGCACGACGCACGCACCCACGCACGCACACGCACGCACGCAGACACACACACAATTAGGTTAGTATGTAAGGTGCAATTTTTCACCTTAGAGAAAAATAGACCTATATTTTGAGACAATGCTTTATGAAAGCTTTGCGGGTGTTTTTCAGTGTTAAGTTTACTGAACATATTCTATGGTAATATTTCAACTAAAAAGTAAATAGATCACTTATTTGTTGTTTTTTTATCAGTTAGGATACAAATTTAAACAATCCTATCACTTGACACAACTTTTAATCTTCTCTCAATTACTCAATTATTCTCATGCCTACACTGTGTTTCGTTAGCATACTCACATTGTTAGCATACTCACATTAACTTTGCTTGCGATAATTGGTCTTTTAGTGATATCATACGAAGAATTTAGGGGGATTGATCTACTGTGAGGCAAGAAAACATCGCTAGTGTGTCGGCTGCCAGATACGCGCCATGCTTTATGGGTATTGAGTCTATAAACACAACCCCTCCTCTCGGGCGTAACATTTTCAGAGAAGGCAGTGTTAAAGGTTGAACGTGATATAACCGCAATAGAGCTTGTAGTGAATGTTACATACTTTGTTTTTATTGATGATAATATAAAGTATATATTAGTAGTTTGACAAAAACGTTTAATACTTTGTTTAAATTCAATGAAAATAATCATCTTAATAAGTTTGCTCATTTTATTCTTGCTTCACACAAGGATCACTATATTATGTTTATTTAAGACTCACGAACATCGCAAATATTTTTCAGTGCTGTATTTTGTATAGTTGATTGACATCATTGTTGTTGCTTAAAACACTTTCAATGTGTAATTATAAATATATTGTCCTACTGTTCATACCATCTGACATAAATAAGTATGACAGTTCAAGCTTAGATTGATCATACCATCTGACATAAATAAGTCTGACAGTTCAAGCTAAGATTTATCATACCATCAGTCCGGAATCCCTTCCATCTGAGCGACTATTGTATGCCACAGTCCGGAACCCCTTCCATCTTACCGACTTTGGTATATCGCGGTTCAGAGCCCCTTCCATCTGAGGGAATTTTGTATATCGCGACCCGGAACCCCTTTCCATCTGAGCGACTATGGTATGTTGCAGTCCGGAACCCCTTTCCATCTGAGCGACTTTGGTATTTCGCGGTCAGAACCCGTTTCCATCCGAGCGCCTATGGTATGTCGCGGTCCGGAACCCCTTCCATCTGAGCGACTTTGGTATGTCGCGGTTCAGAGCCCCTTCCATCTGAGGGAATTTTGTATATCGCGGTCCGGAACCCCTTTCCATCTGAGCGACTATGGTATGTCGCGGTCCGGAACCCCTTTCCACCTCATCGACTATAATATGTCGCAGTCCGGAACCCCTTCCATCTGAGCGACTATGGTATGTCGCAGTCCGGAATCCCTTTCCATCTGAGCGACTATAGTATGTCGCAGTCCGGAACCCCTTCCATCTGAGCGACTATGGTATGTCGCAGCCAGAAATCCCCTTCCGCATGAGCGACTTTGGTATGTCGCGGTCAGAACCCCTTCCAATTGAGCGACTTTGCTACATTTTATGTCGTAGTCCTGAACCCCTTCCATCTGAGCGACTTTGGTATGTCGCGATCCGGAACCCCTTCCATCGTAGCGACTAATATAACCGGCTAAAGTTTTGGAAATAGTTTTTTCACTTCCGTTATCAGTTGGACTTGGTCGTTTCTTAAGGGGTTTCCTCTATGGTTGTTTAATTTATTTGTAACAGAAAGAGACGTAGAAAACATGAAAAACAAAACCTTTGAAGTTTTGCCAAGATAAATGATTCTCCATCGTTAGAACTAAACGAAAGAAATATCCAAGTCAATGTTATATTATTATCAATAGCCAAGTATGTGCACGTCCAATCATTGAGGCATCAATCATCGACCAACTTTAGCACACTTAAGGTTTTGATCTGATTACAGTGGTTAATGCAGCAAAACGTATCATAAAATATGTAATGAGTGCGTATGTAGTCTCATTTGCAAACATCATCAAACTCGTTTTTCTAAATGTTTACTTTTGCAAGTTATACATAGCAGTTCAATTATCTCTTAGAAATATTTTATTCGAACTATTTGATTCCGGCTGTACCCGAATCATCAAAATACATCTAGGCCTTAAATATTATACAAGAGTAAAATAAGTAAAAAATAAGCCTTCTTTGTTTATAACAAGGACATTTGCTGGGAATGGCCAATAATGTATATTATCAAGGTTTATGATGTACCTGTTATATCTATAATTAAAAAATTCTGTCACAGTATTAGTGTTGTTTTTGATAAATGCTAACGCTTTGTTTGAATGTTTCGTATGTATTCTATAGTGGCATTTAAGAGGATCAAAAGCAAGAATTATTTCTAATGGCGGCGAAAGCCTGATTAGCGAATTCAATGGCTAATAAGTTAACTACTGAATGATTAAGTCGACACCATGATGCATTTGTAACGTTATAAACTCAGGAGTTACATAATATTTAATTGTTTAAAAGGGTCAAACGATAGCAGGAACAATACATATTATGTAACAGCAGAAAAAAACATCAATCAACAGGTATAAAAGCCACTGGGAATTACCTGGATTAACCAGAGACAAAGAAAATAAAAACGTCATGTGTTCGCAACAAAAACATTACAAGATAGTCATAGAACACAACAATATTCAGGACTAAACGTGGTCACCAAAGACATTGTTCAGAGTGAAATTGAAAAACGATACATAGTCGTTATGTTTCGGTGACATTTTCAGTATAATCTTTTTTTTCATTTCAAGCATTGTTGGTATTTTAAGGCAATTGAAGTGTGAACAAGCAGGTATCAATTTATCTAGAAGAACGTACCCTTTGCACAACGACTGTCAAAGTAAATTTGTATAGCTAAAATGAAAACACGATGCTAAATGTTTACTTATTGATGCAGTTGTCGTTTTGTTGATTTAACAGAAAGATATTATGGTGTTTCCATGTTGAGACCGTAAGGAATGTTTAATATATAAGCTTTATGTTTGACATTCTTTGCAGGGAATAATTATGTGACAGAACCTTTAGTTGATTTTGCATGAAATTGTTGTAAAGAAATCAGACAGCTTGTAAATCACTCCCGGAAGAGTGTTCCGTCTTTAAGCTAGACCTGAACTTAATATATTCAACAACGTATATGCATGTTACATAAATGATCTAATGAGCTAATGTTTACAGAATTAATTGTAACAACTGTGGTTAAAAGGGTGACATATTACCACTCCGATGTGTTCCTAAAGAACTCCCGTTTAAGCATTCGTATTCTATGTTTTTAAAATTGGTTTAATCGAGGGGAAAGCCATAAATATATCAATATTCCATTTGGCTTCCAAAGAAAAAAGAAGAAAAAAGAAAACAATATAAAGGTATATTTCTTTATCATAACTGAGTGTTTGCAAAAATATAAGTGCTATGACCATAGTAGGAAACGAAATGGGTTCCGTATGAAAGCTTTATTCTCTTGTCTGAATGGAATATTTAAAATATTATTTGGCATATTAATTTTATTATAGTTTCAGTCGATTCTACATATCAAAAAGGAAAAATGGGTGTAAACATAAAAAACAAACAATAAATTCGCTAGCTGAATGTATTATTAAAATCATCTGAGGTACAAGCTTTTACATTACATGAACCGAGATAATACAATCACGTCATTGTTTCGGAACGATTAAATCACTCAGTTGATCCATTTATTTTGCTTCATTTCTTTAATGGGCTTAGAGGGTGATGCTGAAGCCGTTAAAAGCTGTGTGTCCTTGCATTATTTAGCATGCCTTGATTACGTTGCCTTATTCAAATTGTAAATCAGACAACTCGCAGTTTTGAAGGTTTATTCAAATAGCTATGCTGCATTGCTATTTATACAAGCAAGGTTCTTAGACCCTGTTTAATAATGGATAAAGAAAAATAAAAATAAATTGCAAACATACACGCAGCGCAGTGTTTATAAAATGTGAGTATGACGTATTCACTGAGACGCGTGTTTGCTTGTTTAGCATTTCCATGTTTAGAATCGCCCCAAAACGAGGTCTGTATGCATGTATTTGTCAATACAGACTTTTCTTTCTGTGTCACTTACAATGGTCGGCCTTGTTAAAGTTGGTATTCGACAGTTTGCTTTTATCTCTTATATGTAACAATATCTGACCTCTGTTTGGGGTATTTGTGCATAATGTCTGTAGTAAAACATCATACTTTAGTCTAAGCTTTAAATTTTCAACAGTATCACAATTATGGGACAGTAGAACTTGTTAATCAACACTTAAATGTTCAATCTTTTCACATCTATAAATAAAGACGATTGGGATTTTAGCTAAAATAGACATCTACGTCACAGTTGATGACGTGGATGAGCTAAAACATAAGTGGTAACGTAGTTGTCTTGGTTTAATAGTAGCTTACTGTGCAGCGTGGCTCAGATAGGAAATACATGTTTGTAATGACGATTTTAGCGTTATCGTACACTTTTCAGACAGGTGTAAGACATCAATAAACAGCATATGGCGAGATCTTTTCAGGTAGCAATAATTTATTGAGATATTTAATGAAAATATTTTGGTCCAAACTGTCGGATACAGCCTTCACTATTAAAAGGGCTATATTTAAATGAAATTAAAATGATTTTAAATTCAAAACTTTTATTTCGGTATGTCCAAATTTGTTTTCATAATTTGCATCGCCTTTGCATGAACATATTTTCTTGAATTTCTTTATGCTATTACAAATGTACTTTAAAATACATCTTAAAAGTGGTAGTGTGTCGCAACTGGTGATATGAGCCAAACTCTCCTGTACCTGACGCCAATGCTCTATTAAGTGCGCTACTTTGTCCGGTGTAACGTTTTGTGAAAAAAACCTTTTTGAAAATCTGGCTTCTAGTCGGCAGCAAAGCTCAATGTTCAGTAACATATACAATCAAGTTTTTCGGCAACACCCTTTTTATTAAAAGCTTTAAACCCACAATAACACACATATAAATACAATGTACATGTACACCTACTTATACGTATTAGTTCTACTCCGAATGCTTTAAAAATATTTCATCCTCAACAGGTACGGTATCAACAGTCGAAGTCCGAAAGTGTCACTCATTTGTTGAATGTTTAATGTCTGCGATAGAATGGCTGTTCCAGAACTAGGACAAATTGAATTGTTTATGTTTATGTTTATTGGGTTAATCGTCCCACCAACATAATTTCAGTTATCTGGAGACTGTGTTCACTTGAAGCAGATATAGTGCAGCCTTCACTGTGTATACCATGTCGTGAACAAATGGCATGAAACCACACCCAGTCAAATTATCCTGACACCGGACGAGCCAGTCGTAAAAGTACCCTTATATTTGCTTGAGCGTTAAGCAGGGAGCTATATTACTTCCATTTTAACGACTGTGGTATGTCGGGGCCCGGGATCGAACCCGCGACCTCCAGTACCTAGAGCCGACGCGCTACCGATTGCGCTACCACGTCCGGTAACAAAATTGAGAATTTAACATTTATAAAATCCTTTTCAGAAGATTCAGAATTCTTTTTTGTTCTATTTTAACGTACAAAGAGCTACATAAACGGATTAACTATTACACTGTACATGTATAAACTCTTACATATTTATTTAGGCGGTGTACATGTACATGTATTTTAGATGACGGTACGATAAGGTTATTCTAGAAATAGCAACATATATTTTAATTTGCAATTGCTATAGATAAAGGAAGCTGTATACATATATCAGTTACATAGCAAAGTAATAATTACACCGAGACGAAACATGACATAATCAGAGAGCCAGTCCCTTGGCAAAATGGCGGATTGTGGTGCTGAAACCGGCTTACAGAGCTCTTTCCTCGCACTTCATGGGTTTTTTGTCAAAGACAAACAGTAAAACGAAAACAAAAACGAAACGGTCCAAGCGAAGGCATATACTTAGATACTGTGATATCAAAAAGCCAACAAGCATAGTCGTCCTTTTAAACAATATCGCCGACTTTCTATTCAGATGAAGGTATTTGTTAGATTGTTGAAAAAAGTATTCATAGAATATATAACATTAAAGGTGAAGTTAAACAAAACATTACAGCATAACTGAGCACATATTCAAAATATGTTTGTTATGTTGTTGTTTTATATGCATTGCAGCGACCAATTATGATCATTATAGCGACGTCCAGCTGTTTTGGTGAAGGAAGACCCCAGACAAATGTCTGGGTAGCAGGTCAGCTGGAACACCCTCCCATATTAAGTCCTTCGCCTCTGAACGGAACGGGACTCGAACCCATGCGGTTGGACGTTGAGAAGTCAAAGGAGTTGTGGGCGTTCGTGGTCTAGTGGTTTAGACGTTGGACTCCAGATCGGAGGGTCCCGGGTTCGAACCCCGAAACTGACCACGTGATGTTAGTCCTTGAGCAAGACTATTTACTGCACATTGCTCCAGGTATTCCGTATACACACACACACACACACACACCACACACACACACACACACACACACACACACACACACACAATGACCGGGGATTTATTGAATTTAAAAAAATAATTACTATCTAAAATCTAGATCAATGTGTTCCTTTTAACTTTTAGATAAACTGCTATGTTTGTACCTATTTCCAATTTTAAACTCAGTTCCTATCATAGGATCATCTATACTAACAGGTTTTTGGAAAGCGACAAGAAGTCTTGTGTAATGATTGAGTAAATGGATTCTTGACAGATTGACAAGATCCCAGTATTTATTTAAAATTAAACCAATGTTGGTAGAAAAATGTTCAATTAAAAACAAAAGGCACACTTTTCACATTTCTTCGATCTAACGAAGGTTCTAAAGCTTCAGTTTGTTGCAGGGATTTTACTTTTTCAAATGCTTTAAAAATGACACATCCTGGGTAGTTTCTATTACAAAAATGTGTTTTTTAATTCAATTGAAGAAATGTGACGATATCGTTTAGCTTGACTAAAAGGGATGCTATTTTTACATGCCCCAGGATGACAAGAATCATATCTAAGAAGCTGATAAATATTAAATGACTTAACATGAACTGAGTAATTTAGCTAGATAAGCATCAGCATCAAGAACTGGTGCTTTTGTTTAAGATAGAGTGTTAAGGAATGGTATATTTCGTTGAATGATGTTTAGACAATTGATAAAATTATACAAATCACTTAAGGAATTTATCTGACCAAAGTCTTTAAGATATCATCTAAAATAAAGACCAATTATCAGTAAATTATTATTATTCGCTTTGTATATTCTTGGAAGAATATTTTTATATTGTCTTGCGCTTGTTGGAATCAAATCAAATTCACGCTCAGCATGTTCATTAGTCTCTTTGATGTTCTGTATATTATGTTCATTGTTGAAAAGTTACTGTTAATCAGTTGATAATATTTTTCATCGGATAGTCGTGTCTGCTCGTCCCTATCATAGTCTGTTTTATTCATGATTACAACTGTACTAGTTATGAGCTATGATCATTATAGCGACTTCCAGCTGTTTTGGTGAAGGAAGACCCCAGACAAATTTCTGGGTAGAACCACCAGAACATAAGATATTTATGATAAGATTCTTGTCTGTTGATAGACTTCAAAAAAACTTAGTCGGCATTGCTTACATTTAAAATTGCAATTAAAAGTGAATCGCGTCGTCATTCTTTCATTCGCTGTTAAAAATGTCAGAAGTGAATTACGTTTTCAACGTTGTCCATTTAGAAAAGGGGCCAGCATAATAGCTTTACTCTAAAACTGTTCTTCCCAATTTTATTATTGGTTTATTATTTTAGTTTTATAAGTTTTAGAACTACATCTGACTGAGATTGAGACAAACGTTTGAAACAGAAATGTTTGCAGTTCTAAACGTTCATACTAGTAGCTGGTTAAATTTACTGAAATAAAAAAATACAAACGTATTTAGTTAAAAAATATTTGAATATCTTAATAATATAAGTACTTAATAAGATTAAAAATTCTGGATTCCGTGCACAGTATGAGGAAAGGTTTTCATTATCGACAAGTTTAGGTTGTTAACGCTTGTGTAAAGTAAGACACTATCGAAAAGGACGTAAATAATAAATAAATAAATAAATAAATAAATAAATAAATAAAATAAAATAAAATAAAATAAAATAAAATAAAATAAAATAAAATAAATAAATAAATAAATAAATAAACAAACAAACAAACAAACAAACAAACAAACAAACAAAATAAAATAAAATAAATAAATAAATAAATAAATGAAAGAATGAATGAATGAATGAATGAATGAATAAATAAATAAATAAATAAATAAATTAATAAATTAATAAATAAATAATAAAGTCAGGTGAGGTGAGGTGAGATGAGATGAGAATAAAATAAAATAAAATAAAATAAAATAAATAAATCTAAAATAATATTCTGAAATCCCTATCATCACAACTAAAAGATAGCTGAAATTTGTCTTGGTAATTTTGTAAAGAGTGAAATAAATATTCAAAAAATAACATTAACTATAACTTGTATTATGCTATCCAACTGGCCACTATGGACCATTAAAATATACTAATATCTCGCATTTTCTTTTCTTGATCCGAAATCCATATCTCCTTATATTATTAAATCAAATTATTCAGATGAAAACAATTTTAAGAGTTATATCTTCTGGTGAATAAATAGACATGTTAAATATATTACCAGGCGAAGCTGTATCTTAAGATATTCCACGAGAAGGAATTGTTAATCATTAAAACATTCTCCCAAATAATTGTCACTTTGTCATCTTCACCAATTATCTATTTATAAATTAACTGATAAAGCCATTTATTCGTGCAAAACTCCAAAGTGGAAACAAATAAAATTTAATAATTACCACAAATATTCTTTGTAATATTATATAACTATCCACATATATTTCGAATGTTTATAAGTACAATCCTAATGCCAAACCTTCTATAGTATAACGGTACTCTATTTAATACTGTCTCTGTACGTCTAAAGATAAAACTTTGATCGTAGAAATTAAAATACAACATAAGACGAACACAAATTGTAATTGCAATTAAGATAAATAAATGTTATAACTCTTTTGAGTAGGTTTTTATATTTTAAACTTTTAAAGGTGCGTGTACCATTCTTTTGAAAATGGTAGAATATGTAATCCAACGGTCCTAGAATTACAACAGATATTTAAATTTTGAACTATCGTTAAAAAAATGCATAAAGAGTAAATGTAAAAGTGACAAAAGCACAGATACGAGACATTTCACACACACAAAAAAAAAACATTACCGCCTTGGAAGGGCCATCCGGCAGAAGGACCGACAGACGTGTTTAAACCTGATTTTGGAGCTCTCTAACCTCGCACTTCCCGGAGGTTTTTCTGACAATTAAAGTAAATAAATATCCTAACAAAGTGAGTCGACTAACAGCAAACACCTGGATCGGGAGTTTATACGAATAAAATAATGTTATATACAATCAAAATAACTGTAATTATAATGGATTTTCGGCATATAGACAAAATGTACTGGAGATAAAAGCCTCTGCAACCTCAACGGTCCAATCGAAAGAAATACTTGAAATAAAACAGCCCAGTCGTGTTTAGATTATGTGTTAGCTTATTTTTCTGAATATTGTACATATTGAGGGACAGCATGCTCAAACGATAATATACCATACTGTTATGCATTCTGGCATTTTAAATGATGTTGTCAGCCATAATTTTCCGTATACATTGTAACGATTGCCAAGCATACTGAATGTACATTTGCATCATCAGTTTTGCAGGTATATAAATTTGACACCTATATTTTCTATTATTTTTACGTTACACAATTGTTCAAAACATCAATTTTTACTTTTTCAGTAGAAGGCTCTTTTTTAAAGAAGGTAGTAAAACACACTAACGGGTCAATGGCCATGGTTTTGCATGAAAAACACCTGGAAAGTCTGTTGTGCACAATGTAGTAATTTATAGCAATACATTTAACTCTGTTTCTTTTGCAATACTGATATACTTGTCTATTTTATTTACATAACCAACCGGTTTTGGCATGCTTGTGGCTGGCTGGTGGCAGTCAAAATAAAATGTATCTCTTGCATATGAACGTTTCCAGTGAATATTAATTTCTCATAAAAGTCCACATCAAAAATAAGGAAGACTACAGACTAGTTCCATGTCACGTGATTTACTAGAATTGCAATTACTGGTTATGAACATTATGTGGAAGATTTCCATCCCCTTCATACAACATATACCTTAGTTATAATATTGAAATATTTAGCCTTGGTGATGTCATCTCGACGTTCTGTGGTGTGCTAAATATTTCTGGCATACACAGAAAGCATGACAAGCTGGTAACACCTGTCAAATAAGATTAAAATTATCACATCTACATCTGGTACCTAATCTTTCTAGGTTTTATCATGAAACGTTAAATGCCGTTAGTTATAAGACTTTTAATGTTTAAGTCTAAACAAAGGGGCGATTGTTTGTACATGCACATCATTTCGTGCATTATTTATTCTTGCTTGTGTGATTATAATATACGGTAATTTCCTGTGCGATGTTTAATTATTTATGCTTGTTTCTGTATGTATATTAAAAGAGAACAGAAACGTTAGCGCAAATCTGTAGACAACAATGAAAAACGATATCTTTTATGTTCGTTATATTTTAAGCAAACGAGTGTATTATAAAATTGCACTTCTTTTGAGGACACTAAGCACAAATGTTGACCGCTGCTAAAAGTTGCAGACAAGATGTTTGAGATGTTTTGGAACGTAAACTGTAAGCGACTATGCTACATAAACAGGAAAAACAATTGTTAATACGCTTAGATAAAAATTAGATATTGTTACCGTTCATTTCGTTTGTGATCGATCTCATTTTATACAGCAAAGTCGTTTTTCATCTTGTACTCCACGCGGTTTATACCGTACATATAACATGATAAGGTATTTGTCAATAATTATATGACCTTTATCCGCCTTCAGTAGTTTTATTTAAACCTTATTAAAATATGAAACATTTGTTGTTGTTTTGTTTTAAATAAAGCTCGCCAAAGCTATTGCATTGGTGACTCAATCCCTAATTGTTATCATATTACATGAAATATTAAAATATTCTGTTTACACGCCCACTATTTCAACGTTGCGTTGCGGTTCCCTTTAAAAAATACGAATAGAACAGAATGCTCAAATATCAACTCAATGGAATAAAGGACAAGGGTGAAAGCAATACACATATTTTGGACCACGACGTGCACATTCTAACGTGAAGAGAATGTCCTAAAACTTTTTCCAAAAGGCTTGAGAGCAGATTTGTCTTGCGGAATTCACTGCGGTTCAACGCGAAATTACTTCTCTGCCTTGCAAAAATCTAATTAAAAACAGCAAATTAAGTCACACTGATCATACACTTTAGGTGCATTTAACGTCTACCGATGGACGGTTTAATTGCATTCAATTAAGGTCTTTATTGAAATTGGATCTAGGGACACGTAGAAAGGAATCACAATCCTCAAGCATGTATTTTTCTTGGCTTTTATTTTAAGGGTTCTAATATTTGTTTTTCTTTAGATTGTTTGCCCTTTTCTCTTGGTAATTAAGGTATAAAAACAACAAGGTAAATGGCCGATGTGAATCTTTTCGAACTGTCTGATTTCGCTCACAAGATCTTAAGCAGTTTTAAACTTTGAAATGTAAAGGTGCAAATAACGTTGAAACAAAAGTCCCCACTTTACACATTTTCTGTAGTCGTACGTTTGAGCTTTTGTGAGTCTTTCATGCTGGTAAATTAAACGCATTCTGTGTTACATACAAAAAGAAATGCAAAAAAGTATAAGACCTTTAAATTGAGACATTATAAAAAAACACCAGAGCTAATTATGCGCAACACACATGCGTTTTAACCAGAGCGACGCAATTAGAGCAATTGTTTGTCTGACCTAGTTACCTAACAGACCGTCGTTTTAGCGGGTGTTGGTACAACCCGCCAGAGGAAGGTAGAACCTTGATGCACCATTATGTAAGAAGATATGATTTAATATATGTAGATAACACTTGTTATTTATCATCAATATATCTGTATACATGTACATACATATACGCAAGCACAAACACACGCATGCACGTCCATGCTGTCAATTTCCTCAACAATATTTCAAGTCTGTTTTTGCTTCAAATGTCTGCAGAAGTTATTCCTTTAAACGATATGCGGTTAAAGAATATGCACGATTCTAAAAAGCACTGTTTGAAACTCCATAGAAGTTTTGACTTTTTAATGTATGTCTACTGGGATTGTTAATGATGCACCTTTTTATAGCTTTTGGACAGGCACTATTTTAAGATCTAGTTGAACTACTTCAATGTGTCTGGTGACATTGAGATTCGTGTGGAGTAAGTGTCAGAAGTCTAGACGGATTTGTTCAGCATTCCATCTTCTTCATCGCCAGGGAATAATCGTCTCTACATCATTAATATGAATATACTTAGAGGTAAGAAACAATTACATTTGGGTATAACTAAAATGGATAATAAACATTTAAACACGTTTGACAGTCTGTTGAAGTCGCTGCTTACATTATCAAGTAAAATTTTAATGAATAAGAAATCGGCGGATTAACATTTATAAATTCTCAAACAGCTAGAAATTTACCTCTGCCTAAAAACGTATTGACTCTCTTCAGGATTTCGCAATTACAACGATTTTATAACTTGTGTTTGCAATGTGGTACAAAATTCCGACTCGTCGACAGTAGTAGGTATTTAGACACTTCCTTCGAAATAACAGACTTTGTAAATGGACTAGAGTGAAGATCTGAGAATTCATACGCATAGGCAATTTAAATAAATTTGACATTTTGATTTTAATTATGTAGGCTTATTTACACGCTTGTTAAATGAAATATATATTTTTAAGCTAGCAAGCCTGATCGAAGTTCAACCAGGGCTAAATGCCATTAAATACACTCAAAATTGTACGCATGACAGGATTTCATTTTAAGCACATCGAACGAAAACACTAACCACGTATTTCCTACGTTGTTTTTAACAGAGAAGCTTTTAATTACACTATTGCAGATTATTATAGAAACATTAGTTAGCGAGCAATTCAGTCCAGTCGAAAATGTGGATTAACCGAAAATTTAGTGAAACTGTTTGAAAGTATTATCCTTACAACAAAATGTTTGTTTTGTATTCCTTTAAAAGCATTTACTATATAATTTACCTTGTTACTTAACCATAATATCAACATAATTGACGCATCCTTTGTTGTTTTGTTCTCATAAACTTGCGCTAAGCTGTTCCTTTAGTCCAAAGTACCAAAAAGGACATATCTATACAATTATACAATTACTGGATATATTTGATGAAACTTACCGCTCGTACTGGTTATTAGCGTTACAAATGATATCCTAGCTTCTCTATAATAGACATGGACGTACATGGTTGACTTTTTGCTCACATATGTGAATCGCAATGCATATGAGATATTACAATTAAAACTTTATCACTAAATTACAGTTAATACTATTAACCCGTTATCTTTGCCATTAAGAATAACGCAATGTAATAATTGAACAACAGTTCTGCTATAGACACTGACGAGTAGGACATGTATTATATTACATACAGAACAAAAACTGTCATCTAAGAACAACGTGCCTCGGTGTATGGTCATAGTTATAAGAATACTTACTGCTGGCTCATCGACCTGTCAGCATGGTTTGTATCAATGAATGCTAATACGCTCTTTTGAGAGAGTCACTCAAGAAAATATGATAAATGTAATATTCGTGGCGTGATGACTGGATATTGATGATTTTTTTTTACATTTTAGAACCAAAATATATTTTTGTTCTGGATATATCATGCAGCATTTAAAAGTTGCCACTGAATAATGATGACTTTGCAAACTCAATGGAGATGTACATTTCTAGGAAAATAGATCGATCTCAAATAGAAAATCCTTGTACAGCAGATATAAAACTCATATAAAAAGCGCATCAATATGTTGGATGTCTGGACTTTACTGAAGCGGTGGTTTATAGTCGGCAGTATTCAAAGAATAGTTTAAATAGTTTATTTGCTGGATAATAAAAAATAACTCTTTAAAACATTATTACTATATGACTCGCTTGTCACCATGAACGCTCCATTTAGCAATAGTTTTCCGGTAAACTGAGCATTAACATATTGTTCTTTTCCAAGTTTCACGCCACATTCAGGGGAAGTTTCGCTTGGTGTTTTTCAAGAATGCTCACATTTTTACTCATACAACAAGATCATAATCTTGAAGGAATATTTCAATTTCACTTTTAAGACACGCTTACTTCGTTAAACAATGTAAATATATAAGAAAATTAAAAAAAACAAGAAGCATACACAACAGAAGGCTGACTACACCCAACCCTTGGGCCCCATTTACAATAAAATCCAAGTATGTTGATAAGCACATTTGTAAACCGTCAGAATAACAGCAAATGTGGTGTTAAACGCCGTCTGCAACCTACAGTTATTTAAATCTAAACTATATCTAGATAAAGGTAATCAGGGTAAATGTTAAACTTACAAAAACACAGTGACGATATGACACACAAAAAGAAAAACCAGCAGTTACTGACTCGAAACGCATAAATCTATACTAAGATACACGTTTAACTACGGGACAGAGGTAACAAAAAGGCCCTTCACCTACGTAATCATATGTCACGCCCAAAGCCGTTTAATCAATGTGACAAAGCTAACTTAAAAAACTAGACCCTTTCTCTATGTCTAGCCTATAAAAGATTACAAAATGGAATTAGAACTGTCCAGACAAATAGAACCTTTGTTCGACTGAAATTGTTATGTAGTGTTGTTTATAATCAGATATAGTTCGTGCGTGCACGTTAGTTTTCGCTGGTTTTCAATATGCACAAAATATTGCTGCCGCCTAATGTAACAGATATAACATAAAAGGTTGCCACTGTGTTTGATTGACCCTTAATTATTTAAAACATGTGAGATAATGTAGGTTCATTTAAGAAATTTAGTTTAGGTAAATGAAACAAACAACCTCAACTTCAATTTGTAATTGGACTTGGGGCAACCGACGTTTTTGTTGTATATATCACACATAACACACAGCATCATTCACAACATGATTTCTTTACATTTCTTTATTGTCTTACAACTTGGCCTTTATGTATGCAATCAGACACACAAAACTTTCCATCACTTCCTAAACAATTACTTCAACAGCACTTTTTTGGGAAGAGTGTGATCAAGGGAGACAAAAACGGTTTGTTTACGTATCCTGTTTTCATTTTGTTTAAATTACATTTATTTACTTTCCTTTTCAAATAAACTTAACAAATTAATTGAACAAGGCAATCACCAAAGTACTAACGGTACTGTGCAACACACATTAAAATTACTTTATCCGAATTATGCTTCAAATTCCGGCAATTGTATACCTATAAGTTATGGCCAGTTTTCTTTTTATACTTATTTTATTAGTTTTAAAGCTTTTACATCTAAGTAGAAACAGGAAAGGTTTTATTCAATATGATACAGAAATAACTTCCTTTCATTTTGCCTTCTTTTGTGTGCCGATGTACACCCATGTCCAGCTGCTGAAAGTACAGATCAAACGTACAATACCAGTGTATATAGGCTTTCGACAAAAGAGGTCTGAACTTTGTACATGTTAACATGCGCAGTCTTCTAGCACATCTTAATGAAGTGAGTTTGGTTGCCAAAAAAAACTAAAGCTGCGTGTATATGCATAACTTAGCCCTTGTTAGATGACACTGTACCTGACCATGAAGTACATTTCCTAATCATAGCTTTCACCGGGTATTATTTTTTTTTTTCGTCCGGACTTATCATACAACGAACGCACTGATAGTATACATGAAGACCTTTTGCTACTTTACCGAAGTATAAGTACACAGTTTGTGCGGCCATTTACATACCGCATAAAAATACTTCTATTATGGTAATTGCTGGGTTTGCTGTTTGATAAATGACTGATTACAAATTTGTTCTTACTTTTACATTTGGCCTGCATGTCCTTTGCCTTTTCAAATTTGCGTACATGTGTCATTGCTCATAGGGCTTTGTCATATTTCATTATTCGTAATTACAACAATGTTACCTGTGTAGCGTTGTGGTCGTAAAAAATATGCCCGTGCATGTACTCTATGGTGTCATTTAATTCATTTTATAAGGGTTGCTGCGTGTAATTTCCTTCGATGTACTTTGGACTTTGGTTCTTCAGTTCCATCCACACATGAACAGGATGATACAACCATTTGCAGTTCTTCTCTGTTTGATCATTTTCCCTTGATTATAAAATAATTACATTTACAATCAACACAGTGTGTAGGTTATCTTATAGAAATGATTCTTCTCTATCTTCTTAATACGATGTGAGACACTACTTTCTTTCACTGACGTCATAACTAATTTAAGAAAACATCAGTGCTTGGTAATTTTTTATTCAAATATATCGATTTTCTTTTCGGTGCTTGCATTTGATAAACCCCTCAGGAAAAGCGAGGTAAGAGCTCTATAAAACAAGTTTAAGCACCACAGTCGGTCTCTTTTGCCGACTAAGCGATCCAAGGTGGTAACTGTTGGATTTGCTCTTTTTGTGTAATGACTCATCACAGATTTGTTCTTACTTTTACATTTGATTTGTATGTCAATACATTTGGTTTGTATGTCAATACATTTGGTTTGTATGTCAATACATTTGGTTTGTATGTCAATACATTTGGTTTGTATGTCAATACATTTGTCCTGACTCTTATTCATTTAAGGCTTTACAGTCTTTCATTCACACGTTTAGCTTTAAACAACTGATTACAACATGTGTTTATAAGTTCTAAATATCTTGCAATATTCATTTTACTACCAGTGTTTTGGAAATAATAACAATGATTATGAACTGCGCCACTGGCTCCCTGAAGCTGAATGATTTGTTATCTGACAAGTCAACGTTATTCAATTTTAATATTTTAATAGTGCCTTCTTTCGGAGATTTTGTACGCCAAAGGGAAACTATTTTCTTTCTAGTGCATTTGATTTAAACGCAAAAATATATATTTGTAAAGACTGACAAAATGGATTGGACAAAGTTATGCGAAAATACAATCTTTTTGCAAACTTATGAAAGATGCTTACTTATTAATGACATGCTGCAAAAAGTGAACTTGGTGTGCGCGCAATCAAGTGTTTGCGTTTATATGTGTGTGTTTGAACGTGCAAAAAGAGGGATTGACGTCGACGGCGTAATTGGGTCATATTGTCATCGACGTTGATTTTAGGTAGTATTAAACAATAATTTTACGGAAATATAATCCAATTCATAATGCATCTCATAGGAAAACAGTAAAATAAATACTGTTGTTGGAATACAGTCTGTGCAATATAGACCACTGACAATGTTTTTACTTGAAAATGAACACCCTTTTAAAAAGTAAAAGGAACACTAACTGGTTACCATGGGATACACGACTTTATTTTTTTATCATTTAGAATTATGTTTAGCCACAATTGTTTTATTTTATTGACGTGTTCCTTTTGCAGATTTAAGGTAATACAAAATGTATATGTTGCCGATACGGCAACATTGTCCCATAGCGTGATGCTTACATATCTCAGCATTATACATGTAGATAAATAATCAATGTATTTTGGGTGCATGTATTTTAAAAGTAAATACTTTTTTTTACTTCTGACAAATGATGACAGATCAATAAGTAACTAAAATCAGATGAAAACAAGCTTTCTATCTCTATGCATACGCTCAGAAATATAATGAAAAAAAAAGTGATTGTCGTTTACACTGATCGTCTTTGAGGTAATTGCTGAGAAAGTACACGGTAAGAAGTCTATAACGGTCTGTCCGGTTAATGCTGTATTGTCTGTATTTTTACAAAGTGAACGTTGCAAGACGGTAACTGATAGATTCTTTCCTCTATTCATATGATTTTTTTATCTTAGAGGTTTTGTCACTTTTAAATGTAATTTGATTTTGGTAAAATGCTAGTTCTTATATAAGTAAGTTATTCTTATAGAACTATTTCTCCAAGTTTAATCTAAAATCAAGTCATAAAGGCGACTCCTTGCAAGGCCAGTCCAGTTTAACAGCTTCCAAACAAGACCTCTCATTTGCGCATTTTTGCAATAGCTTTGTAAATTGTCATAGCAATGCTACAGCTTTCACATTCAAATTGTCGTGTTTTTATCAACAGCAAGGACTGCCATTTGATTGTATTTACTTCGAAAACATCAGGAGTCATATGAAATCCCAAGACAACTATCTGTACGACGCAGTTGTATGGCGATAGCATTGTCTTCTCATTGTTTTCTCTTATATTGCACTAACACTGAGTGAGACAGGTTTTATGGCCGTTCTTCCCCATCATGTAGGCTACTTGGCAGACAGGCATTTATAGTGCAAATTGTGGAGAGTGCTTTGTAAAAAATGTGCTTCTTTTCAAGATGCCTCCAGGAGAGCATCATTCCTTGATAAATGTCAGGCTGGGATGTCTAGTTGTGCAGAACTTTGTCTGGGTAGGCCATAGTATAAATGTTTCAAAGCCATTATTTGTACATTATGTGATGCATACTACTGATAGCAAATAACGAAGGTAACTGATTTCAAATAAAAAGCTGGTCAGTTCAATTTCAGTTAACCTTTTTTCAGTTTAATCTTGATAAAGTGTCTTTAAAGGATCATCCATAACAAATATCAAGGCTCAAGCTCTTGTAGATTTGTGACAAAATTTTCAAATCTTTATTTAAAGCTATATACGGAAAATGGCCACAGCCCTGGCCATGTCGACAGGTCAACATGCTTTGAACAATTTTGATAGAATGCCAGCCAAGGAATATACATACTAAACACAATGGGTTTATCTCTTGTAATTTCGGATAAGAAGCTTTTCCTACATAACCATATGCCTCTGGCAGCCATGTTTTATGACAGATTAAACTTATTTGAATAACTTTTCTTTGTTTCTGCCTGCTGAAGCTATTCAGGAAGTTTGGTTTACTTGGCTTAGCTGTTTCAGAGGAGGTGTCGTTTAAAGAATGTTGACGTACACGGGAGGCTTGACAACGGACGCAGGACAGTGGGCAATCACAATAGCTCACATTGAGGGAATTTAAATATTTTTTACATTTAAACAATTTATTCAAACGCATTAAAAGAAAATACAAATGTTTAAAACAGGTGTTAGAAAAAATTGTTAAAAGTATTAAATATTTACACTCAAATAAGTCATACATGTGTACTCCCACAATGAGTTGTATATGCCCTGACTGCTTATCCTCCCACCGCATGGGTTCGATTCCCTTTCGGACTTTATATGGGAAGGTCTTCCAGCTGCCCTGTGTTTCCTTCCACTAAAACAGTTAGACGTCGCTATAATGATCACAATTGGTCGCTGTGATGTAACAAAACGAAACAAACCCATATTTATTGCCATCATAACAGACCTTAAGCTCCTGTGTTTAGCCGTAAGACTAGTAATGCTGCACGTACTGTCGCAATAATCTAAATAAACGTCTGGATTACCTATAACAACCAGACAGCTAGATAACTACCGGTATGCCAATAGTACTCCAGTGCATCATAAAGATACTCTAAAGTACGTTTTCATCCGCGCGTATCTTAGGCAAGAGTCCCAAACAATGGTTAAGTAGTCACCTGGCATGTATCATTGCGATATGAGGTGGCTTATACATGTAACGGAAATATCGGTTTGTGAGTTGTGTAAAATGTATTATTGACTTGTCAGTTATAAAAACAAAACATATTCATATTAGTTAATCACGTGTTGGTGTGTTTGGGACCTTCAACTTTTACTACATAAATAGCAAAGTCGTCATTTTCGTTCTTTACATTTAAGTACTAATTTGAAAACCTCATTCCTTGTCGTTTTCTTAATAGCATATTAACATTATGTACAATAAGATTTTACCATAATACTTCTATGTTTAACAAATTAAACGAATAAGACTGTTTCCCAAGGAAGTGATTGGTGAAGTTTTACGGTGACATACAGAAAAACAAAATAATCTTTGCTCACATTAAAGGCGTAAGTGATAATAGCACAAGTCAGATTAAAACTCGTTTCCACAACGAAATCATCACGCGAAATTTATGTTATAAAGAAGGCAAGTAATTGTTATATTCAGATGATACGAATTTATCCATATTACAATCAGAGACATGACAACACAAATAATGAGATCGTGATAACGACTGTCACACAATTTTAGCAGATAAAAATCCAGCGTTTCAACAAAGAGCTGGTAATAATGGCGATGGTTACATATATTTGTAATGCAAAATGAGTGCACAAATGCTAGCAATAACAGAAAAAACAACCAAAAAGTAAAAGTGTTCTATAAAATATGCAAAAAGATAATCATATATTGATGATACGCATTGCGAATATAGTGCCATTAGGATAACTAAAGTTAATATTAAACGAGGAATGTGAGATGAAATATAACGCAACATTTAAAAGACCCTGACGAAGTCTATTAACGAAAACGCCATAACGGTCAACGCAATCACGTGATATATTTGAAAGCTTCTTTTATGTTTGAAATAGAGTTCATACATGTAGCAAGTTCATATAAATAACTGAATTAGATGCGTTTGATGCAGCGTACTAATAAGAGAAAGTTATTTCTCTCCCTCAAAATGGAGACATTGCTCATTATTGCCTATAAGTTCAGTTCTCACCACGACAAATGTGTCTGGCCCTGCCCCTCGGGAACATGGATAATGCGAAAAGCTTGATATCAGCAAAAATAATCGCGGCTTATTGGGTTATAAGATAAAATACCTACTGATATCATCGTCTAAGTGGCTATTTTTCTCTTAATGTGTCGATCATTGCAGTAAAATTATGAATTATTGCAATGTATAGAAGAAAATGACATACAGAAAATAACCTCATTGGTTGCTGCTGGACGGAACAGGGTGTAGAAGTTACATAACTTATAAATGCGATTTCCAATAAGGAGGGCAGAAAAATGTCAATCTTTTGAGCAAGTTATATTTGATAAAGTTACGGTTATGATGAACTATACAATATGGCAAGACTCTTTTAAGGCAATGCATTGTTTATGGAGAATTAGTAACTTTTTTTCTCTTTCAATAATTGATGATAACCCCGCATAGTACACCAAGAAAAGTCTTGACAAACCGTGAGTATATTAAAGGAATAAATAAAGAGTTAATATAGAGACTTTCTTGTTGGATCAATAGGTATTAAATTAAATTTCGTTTGGAAGGATCTGTTTGAAATGTGTTCAACTTCTAATACGAACATTACACAAGACAAAACCTGCTAAGTAGTTTAAAAGGGTATGTGAATTTTGTTAAACGTTCAGTGGTTAAGACTAGGATAAAGCAGATCATGCAGTGTAAGCATCATGTCTGTAGAGTTCAAAAGCTAGAAACTTATGTAGCAATAAGAGGATAATTGTACAATTAATAAAAAAAGGAGTACAGTTTAAGAACGCCTCTTTTAATTGTACTTGTTTGTTTTGTGATTGTGCATTCTTAGTTAGATTTGTAGCAAGTTAACAGCTTTCCGGTATTTGACCGTCCGAAAATTAGTCCGAAGTGGACTTTAAATACATTATACTCCGGGAATTTCTCTGTTTTGGAATGTAATTAATGATCAGATTTTAGGTTCTAATCACACGTTATGTCAAGGAAAACCAACAAGCTTTATATATTTAGTTGGTTGTGTTCACCTCTTAACTGCTCGGTTAAAAGACATTGCTTTGATAATTCTCCCTTAAAGGAGATGGTTACAGAATAGTTTCGTTTTAAGTATTTATTATATTTTGCAGAAGATAATAGTGCAATTCATTTGATGTTGCTGCAATGAAACCTACCCCTACATTAAAGCCAGAAATAATTTATGTTTATGTATGGAAGATTATTATAGCAACATCGTCAAATCATTTGCTTGAATATGTTTTATGTCTTTTCTTTCAAGACGGAGAAATTCATAATGGTGGTTATACAGAACACAATCATACCTTTTCTATATACGTTTTAACTGTGATGTTTTGTAAGGATCAATTCCTAGTCTAACATAATAATGCTACGATTTTATGCGACATTTTTGAAATAGAAATGTGTACACTGATTTTTCACCAATATACGAGAGAAAAATTAAATAATCTTATATCAAGGTAACTGTTTAGTAGTAAAATATCGTCTGTCAAATTTAAATATCTTGTTTTATGTATAGCAGTTTCTTCATGTAATCTCAAGTATGCGCATACATTAATTTTAACTTATAAGTTTCTTCATATAGTCTAAAGTATGCGATGAATTAATTTAAACAAATAAGTCTTAGAAATAAACCTTTATCGTTTGAGAATATTTTTGACGTTTTATGTTTTCTATATAAATTTGACAGCAGTACAATTCCCATCCCGTCGACAGACGAATTAAACTTAAAAGCATGCCAAAATGTACATGATAAGACTTAGAAATGCTTTATAGACCAAGACTTACCATACGAGCTGGCGTCTGATAAATGTTTTGTGATTATTGTTTGTTATATTATTTTAAGTACTTGACCTTAGTATAATGAGCAAGAGCAAACTTTCAAGTACACAAGGGATTACACTGTTTGGAACCATCAATGGCGTATTCGTACATACAGCGGCTAGCTCTTAGGTCACTTGCCACATCCATGGTGTCGACAGAATGCGTCTTGATCTGATGTGAAGTACACAAACAGCAAGCTGTATTTTGATGAAACATTAAAATAATATGTGTGTGTTTTCAATTTACACCTGTGTCTTTTAAGCTTGTAATTTATCGTTGGTTTTGGTGATTGCATTTGCAATATTTTGTTGGTGTTATTTGGTGAATTAGCTAAACACTTAGCTATAATCTTTCCATTTTATATTATTGTTTGGTTTCTTTCTGCATTGGCGCTAAGACAAGTGCTTTTGTCTCAGAAAGTGTAATATTGCATTAACATGTCACATTTTTATTCGCTCATAATTTTTTTTTAGATCTAACATGATATTCGGTTAGACAACGGTATCATAAATGTTATCTCCTGCGATACAGTTGTCAAATTATGCAATATAAGTGACGTATAGGATTTTGTTTCCAAATCGTATGCTTGCTGTGTTAATTGTCATATAAGATACTTAGAAAACGCGCTTGAACTTGCCCTATTGTGCATTTTACATCACAGGAACTACATCAAACCCATACAGTTTCAGTTACCCAATGAAAGGATAAAGGGATAAACAATATTTTACAGTGGTGAACATGATACATTGACTTGATCCGCTATTGACACTGATGGCTTTGCTATACAATGTTTCTGGCTTTTATGAGAATTTATATGAATTCAGACTTATTTAGGTTGTAAGAAATTGTATAATGGTTAATAAAAAATGATCAGAAATAAGTGCGGAAGAAAATGGTTACATCAGTAACAAAAATGGCGAACGCTTTATTCTACATCATAGGGTTTGTAGATTTTAAATGTTGCCTATGGATTTATTCACGAAATTTTGTCGAATTTCGTACAATCTCTGAATTATTTCACTGGCGTCGTAATAATTCCACCAATCGTCAAAAGCGAAAACGTCCAGCGTTACACGAAGTTATATGCAAACTTTATTTAATGTCCAATTAGCAATACGTTTAATAATATTAGACTTATATCTGATAGTGTGTTGTGTCTGCTTGTTGAGATTCGTGTTCGAAGTGCCTTGATGTATTAAAAATACTTCAAACGATTGAAATGCAAAAGCAGCATTATACACTTAACGTCTTAGTTCAACAACATAGCAATAGCTGTTATAATAATTTAAAAAATAGGTTTGATTTTTAGATGAATTGAGCAAAAGGATGTCAGTTTGTTTTTATGTTGATTTTGCGTATTTCTTGAAAAGACATGCAATTTCCAATTAAAACAAATATGAGATTCTGTTTATTTTTTAGGACTTTCTGCGGAATTACAAATACACGGTTCTACATAACATTATGGCGTCAATAAAGAATTGTCCGAAATGGAACAGAAGAAAACTTACTGGAAAGTCAATATTAAAGTGTTTACCAGACACAAGCCCTTAAGTCAATTTTAAGGTTAAACGAATTCCACGTGAGTGTATTTTATAAATGTTGTCATGCTTTCAAGTTTTATTTCGAACCTCACTACTACTTCCACTTCTATTACTACAACAACTACTTCTACTACAACTACAACAACAACAACAACTACTACTACTACAATTACTTTTAATAATTACATTACTTTAACTACTGTAACAACATTTTTTACAACAAACACTATTACTACTTTTACTTCTACTTATATTATTACTACTACTTTTCCTTCTACTACTCCTACCACTACTTTTCCTTCTACTACTACTACTACTACTACTACTACTACTACTACTACTACTACTACTACTACTACTACTACTACTACTACTACTACTTCTACCACTACTTCTACTACTGCTGCTGCTGCTGCTGCTGCTGCTAATAATAATAATAATAATAATAATAATAATAATAATAAAAATAATAATAATAATAATAATAATAATAACAATAATAATAATAATAATAATAATAATAATAATAATAATAATAATAATAATTTATCATTATTATTATTATTATTATTATTATTATTATCAGTAGTAGTAGTAGTAGTAGTAGTAGTAGTAGTAGTAGAAGTAGAAGTAGTAGTAGTAGTAGTAGTAGTAGTAGTAGTAGTAATATAACAACAATAACAGTATAAAATGGAAAATGTTTACTTCTCGTACCTTTTTAGAATTTGTACTAAAAAAGGTATAGTTAGTTTAAGCACACTTAAAGTTGGCACCTTTTAAACAAACTTCGATGATGAATAGTAGTACCATCTGACAATGAGATGTTAACTTTCCGACATTTATCTTGATATAAGTAATCTAGTATCTCTCTGGTTTATTGGTGCGAATAACGTGATCGTACACACAGGCCGTCGTTTGCTATTTCCAGACGAAAGTTAATATTATGACAAGATGGGATATTCTTTATATAATGCAATACTGAATAGAGTATTGATCTACTGCAAATACAACGGCCTAAAACTATAAAGGCAATTCATTCACTTTTTCGTCTTTAAATATTTTGAAAAACAACAACATTGGTGTAAATATGCTATAAAAATAGAAAGAATGAGCCCAACTTCATATCATAGTTAAGTCATTTACTGAACGGGGATATTTGCGGGTTAACTGTTGAAAACATTCGCAGTTTATTGTAACAAAGAAAGATGGAGATCATAAGTTGCACGCCTGTATTAAGTGAAGCTTCACGTGAAAACAAAAATAAAAACATCATTATATAACAGTACAAAATGTTACTTTAGTTTATTTGTCTATGAAACTTAACTTCATCGTCTGTTGAACATCTAATCTGTACCAGTAAAATAACATTCGTTAGCTATGGAAGAGGTCATATATCTGCCCTCAGACACACTGAATATCTAAACAGACATTAGTTTCCGCCTGTCACTGCACATTATAACAAAAAGTCATTAGTAATTTATTCATAATTCATAAGTTTACTGCAAGGAAGGGCACATTTAAGAGTGAATTTATCATTTACACGACAAGATCTGCATGTGTTTTATCTTACAATACAATACATCTCTACCTTGTTTAATATTAATTTCACTTAACCTTAACTGTCTGTTCTACTTACATTATTTTAGTGCAATTAACCACAAGTTACTTTTTGGGAAAGTCTACATTTGTTTTGTCTGAATGCTTGAACATAAGTGGATTAAGTTATGAATATTCCTAAACATGGTTTCTGCTAGTATGGCTGCACTTTTACTTTCAAATTTACAAATATGTGTGGCCTTAACTATTACCATTATAACCAGTTCTACGTTTGATAGTCTTATCCGCTACAGTTATGCGATCAACCAACATCATTATCTGTGTTAAATGTCTGTGGTTGCATGATTAATTCATGGCAAAAACATTCTAATCTCCTTCTGATGATTAGATGGATATTCGCACAATATAATGTTAGAGTTACTATCCTGAATGCTGAATAAAACGCTTATAAATAACGGATTAATATTAAAATAAATTTATTAAATCCAAATCATTTGAAAGTTCTAATGACAGAATAAAAAGATGTTAGTTATTCATCTTTCATTTTCAAAAATGGCATGACAGTGAAACGACCGGTAACTTTCTGATATAAACTCACAATGATCGCAAATAATCTTATTTAGTAATTTTCCGATTAAAGTTCCTGCATACAAAATATTACTAAATAGCAACCTTAGAAGATTTTAAGTTAGTTATGTTTTTATATTTTCATGTATGTCTTTTTAATACTTTACTGACAATGCTAACAGAATTATGTGATTTTGTAACATTTAAACATTTAAAATGCTTTAACATTTCGCTCAATTTCTCAACATGAACTTCGTAATGGCCATGTCGTATTTTCGACAGCAGTGCTAACTGTATTATAGTGTCACCAGTTGCGGATTTTGGGTGGGTGGCGTCCCGTCTAGCGCCACCTTATATTCCATGATACTTGAAAATAAAAATCGTCTCTGCACGAATATGCAGCAATCATATCATGAGCATGCTTCTTCTATGCATATGTGAAACCACCTTATTTGTTTCTATTCGAATTAAGTATTCTAGGAAAGTTTGCACCACACCTGTTCGTTTTTATGAGTTAAGAAGCCCTAGCTATACGCTTCATGATGGTGGCAAGTTTATTTATACCAATAATCAATCGTGACATTTAAACCGACGAAAAAAGAGCTGTCATTGTCTTCCAGTTTGTTTACAAACTCGGCGGATGAATACCAAATAGTCACGCGAAGCTGCTAGCCAATCAAATTGCAAGAAAAGCTGTATTACACTAGTGTAATACAAAAAAATATAACATGGGTATATTGAATGGAAAACAGGGTGAATCATGTGATAAATAAGAATAAGACATATCTTATAGTAGAATCATAACCATAAGATGCTTGTCCTGAAAAATGCGTGTGAAAGTTATACCATGCTTTTTATTAAATATTTGCATTCACGGTATTAGATTTGCGGCAGCTCCCTAAATAACTGAACATACAATACAGATCAATTTTTACTTAATATTGACCGTCGTTAACTTTTTGATTTACGGCGTGATTGATATCAGTGATGTCATAGCAATAAACAAGGTACAAAAAAAATCGATGGTTTTAGGTTTAATTCAAAAACTGCGCTCTGTCTATCAAATGAAAGCATAATTATGAAGGCCACTGATATATTGCCTACGCTCGCTCAATCAACGGCCGGCCTTATAGCGAAGCAGTCTGTGGACCCAACAAAAACAAAAACAAGCAATGAAAATGTAATCACATATAAGCGACCACTGGGATAAACAAATGCTGCGTTTAGTTACTACAAGTTATACATGTAATGTAATTTTAAACGTTATTCATCATATGTTTCTGGTAACTACAAACTACGGATCACCATCAAGGAATGTCTATGTAAAGTGCTTTCCATAATGCCAATATGTCCTAAATAGGTATTGATACCATCAAACTGCAATAGAAACAAAGAGTACTTCATGTGTGTCATCCAAGTTATCATACTTTAAAAATCAGTCACTTTAACCATTGTCTCAACAAACTGCAAAACCGCCTTTACCTGTGCTGTAGAAAATGAAGCCTGTATTGCAATAGCCTTGTTTTATGTAATGGAGATATGGACCCTTTCACGTTCAGTCCATGGAAACAATATCTTTCTTTTGATATGTATCCATATAGAAGTAACAGCTGATTGTATTAACACTCTGTGACCAGGAGCTTAAGCCGTTTGTCGTCCAAAGATTACTATCAGCTTGACGCACTACATGATTCAATTATCTGGACACACTATTCTCAAAAAGAGCAATAACTCTGAATGAGACGGGTTATGTATATTTTTTTTCTACATAATTGCCAGACAAATAGTTCGATGCTTAATAATGTGAAGAGTGTTTTGTCAGTAGTGATTTTGTCTCTAATACACATTCTTTCTACCAAACGGGGTAGACTTATATATGTATAATCGTATGTACAGTATTTAGAGGCATAATTTTGGAATAAAAATGAAGCATTCGATATATGTTCTAATCAATGGTCCTTCTATCGTTAAATACCTAAGTATTCTTCATGTTGATATTGTAGAACGACCGTATTAACGGACATGACGAATAAGAATATATGACAAAGTCACATTTAATTTCAGATCTTTTTGCTATCCTTTTAAAAGATTGATAACAAATAAAACAGTTCACTGTCCCCTCCTCCCCACCCCCTATAGCCGATCTTATTCGAAAATGTATATTAGGTGACCGTTTATCTTCCAGACTTTGCGCTAACGAGATACTGCATGTAGTTTTCCGAAGTCATTTTTCTGCTGACTACTCTGCTTTTTCAGTTCCACCGTCTGACATTGTTTATACCACGAAAACAGGAACATCACGACCAGTCACGAATGCTCATGAAACATTCCGGAAAGGGTCGGTCCCTAATTACGGGAATTAAAAATGTGTTTACTATTTACATAAATATTTTTTTGTATTAATTTACATCAAATTCAAATTATTCGGTGAATTTATTTAAAAGGAATGGTCAAATTGCCATCAAGTCTTATGTATACCTATGTAGGCGTCAAAACACTTCTGCACTTATTTTGAAAATGAAAACTGATCACGTACATTGTATATCATTTTAAACGAAATATGGTAATGGGGCGGGGCGGGGGAGATAGTTGGATATTTGAATGTTTTCTATCTGTTATTGCCCATACATAAAACAATCATCAGTTACTCTTAAAACATGCTTATTTTTCATTGTTTATAATTTTCTTCTGAAATATATTTTTAAGTACCAAAATGTCTTAGTTCCTATGTTCATAATAATTTCTTGTAATAAATTCTACATTTTACATCTTGTGTTGTCTTAAATGCATTAAGACTAATATTTACATTTCTCAATGTAGTTATTTAAGTAATGTCATTAAAAGGCAATGCGCGTCGCATTAAACTACTCAAACCGATAAAGTAAAATTGTACTCATACTTTCAGACGAAGGTATTTGTCTACTTATATATTAAATGTACTTCTTTTTGTCACACTAATCTTTTCCCTTTAATCACCTTTAATTAAACGATATAAATTTTGTTTTGCAAATTTCCTTTGAACTTATAAGGTCTGTTTGTATACCTGGTCTCAGAAAAGTGTCATGCTTGCTAAATTTGTTTGTAGCCATAACTGTTACTCCGTGTTATTGAAATTAAATTCAAGTGTTATATGTAAAAGGCATCCTTTTGACCAAGTTACAATGTAATTAAATTTAAAACAAAAACATCTAGAAGATTGGTTTGTTGTTTGTTGGCAAATTGTTTGTCTGGTTAGTTATATTTCCGTAGAAAAATGTATGCACATCCACTTTAAAAGACGAAAATGTTGTAAGCAAATGTTTAAAACTAGATATAGTTTGAAATATTGTTTGTACAGACAAAAATGTAAAGCAGCAAAGGACTTAGTAATTAGGTAGGTAAAACATTATTGCACTATAACATGTACACAAACATATTCATTGAAACTGCCAAGAAACCTGTTAAGATCTTTAGATGTGTTTAGAATGAAATCCGTCATATCATTTGTTAACTATTGGCATAAGATTATTAAGGTACGAAATACAAATAACATTAATAATTTACTTAAAATAAGTTCAAACATATGCACACTTTAATATACAGCTTTATCAATATACCAATATAAAAATATTAAATTACACAGGCAACATGATTGTTCTTTTTCACCGCTTTGTTTTTGCTGTTTCTGCACTGTTTTAATGTTAAAACGTTGACACCTATATGTGTATGTTGTCATATCAACCATTTACCATTTGGTCTAGTCTAATGTGCTTACGTTATAATTGAATACATTGAATTGATAATTTACAGTTTTCATCATAAATGTGTACGCATGTGTAAATTTCATAACTTGATTTACAAACTAGTAACTCTAATAATCGATACACAAAATAGTCACTCTAATGATCAATACACAAAATAGTCACTCTAATTTATAATACAAGAAATAGTAACTCTAATGATGAATACACAAAATAGTAACTCTAATTAATAATACAAGAAATAGTCACTCTAATGATCAATACACAAAATAGTCACTTTAATTAATAGTACACAAAATAGTCACTCTAATGATCAATACACAAAATAGTCCCTCTAATGATCAATACACAAAATAGTCACTCTAATTAATAATACACAGAATAGTCACTCTAATGATCAATGCAAAAAACAGTCACTCTAATGATCAATACATAAAATAGTCACTCTAATTAATAGTACATAAAATAGTCTCCCCAATGTTCAATACATAAAATAATCACTTAAATGATCAAAACACAAAATAGTCACTCTAATAATGATCAATACACAAAATTGTCACTCTTATGTTCAATACACAAAATAGTCCCTCTAATGATCAATACACAAAATAGTCACTCTAATGATCAATACACAAACTAATCACTCTAATAATCAGTACACAAAACAGTCACTCTCATGGTCAATTCACTTCTTACTTTTCATCTTGTTAAGAATCTAACAGAAATTTTGTAATTTAAACCCTTTCAATTCGGCGACTAAACGCATGCTTCATTGCTATACATAACATCTAACCACATTTATTGCCATCTTAACTGAGCGGAATCATCTGCAGATAGTTGTAAGACAAGTTATGCTGCAAGTACTGACCCAATAAAACAGCCAAAGGAACGTCTATCTTACCACTTTACAGCCAGAGAACTGCATAAAATTGAAATCGCTGCCATGTACCTGGCATCAACATCTTTCATGAGCACAATTTCGTTTCTTAGTTTTGGGACGTTTTGCTTAATTATTCCTCAGCGATATGTTGATACAATATGCTTTGATTAACTACTAAACATCGCACAGAGTGTCATGTTAGTCCAACCACTACACTACACTTTATATGAGCCAAACACTAACAGATGAGATGGGACAATTCCATACTTCAGTGCGACTAAACACTTCTTCTTTATAAATCCTATTTTATGGCAATTCTATAATTCATTATTGTCATTATATCATGAAAATAACGACGGTTTTGTAACATTTTCAGACATAAACACATGAAACGAGTCGACTGGCAGTTTGGTTTTGTTTTGTTTTGGTTTTTGTCACAAAAGAGCCGATTTATGCAATGCTTTTCTGTCTGTAATAGTGACTATGTTGTGTGTTTTCACGCAAATGATAGTAGAAAATTTAAATCTTTCAATGAGAGAATAAGTAGACCAAACAACGACTTGTAACATGAAAATGAACATTTGAACTGACAGAACAGTAATACACATATTACTGACTGTCACATCAACGATGATGGACATAAGTAATGCTAAGAACAACAGACGAGAAAACAACTCTAAATAAAACAAATAACAAAATGACTTCCATTTGGACCGTAACGCTTTTCGGGTGTCATTAGACTTTGCCATGCAATTATGGGATGGGATGGGATTAGCCGGCATTTTTGCCGATACTGCGCAGCGACATTTCTATCATTATAGCACAGGGGCACTTATGAGGAGCCCAGGGACTGAACCCGGCCGGTCCATTATACTGACACCGACGAGTCAGGCGTAATGCTGTCCCCGTAGCCCCGAGCGTTAGGAGGGAAGCCACTACTACCAACTTTAAAGTCTTTGGTATGACCCGGCCGGAGTTCGAACCCACGACCTCCCGATCCGCAAGCCGACGCTCTACCACCATGCAATTATGTCTTGGCTTTATAATTACTACCCTTTTTATTGCGACGTCAACATTCCATATATTGTCAAGTCTTCGATATCCTCAGAGGAACGAAAAGACATTTTTGTGTTAGACGCGAATGGATCATTTTTCCCTATCCAGACATAATGGCATAGCAGGAATGACGCTGGTCACGTGATTTGACTGGGAAATAACCAAAGTAACAACATAGTGCTGAAAATAATAGTGATGGTTAACAACACGCATACTTGCTACATGTACTTATATGTTTATCTGTCATTGTGTCTGAGTGTTGGTCTAGCTTGCTAGCTGTTTATTCCCACATATCTCCGGTATTATAACTTTAAATTAATATGCATGTTTATAAATGATTGCATACATGATCGAAGCTTTTAATGAATGTGTCGAAGGATAATGACACGTGTGTCAGTAGAATAACAAAGATACATATACGGCATAATAAACATTCTGATACGACGCCGAAGTATACAATAATAGCATAGGTGGATGATACCGTGCATGATTTTCGATATCTGCACGATGCAACCAATGACTTACTTTCGTATTAATAAATGAGTAAATCATAACAACTTTTCAAGTTTTGCATAGAACACATTTTCTTTCATATTTATTTTAATATGTGGCATTGCGATCTCAATTCTCAAAAACATATTATCAAATCCTATACAGTTGTTAATTTTATAAGGTTTTATAGAACTTTATAAAGATTATAAAACAATAAATAACATTATCCATGTATATCGTTGAAGTAAATTATTAATAGAAGAGAAGTACAAAAGAAGTACGCATAATTTTTGTACCTAAAAACATTCATGTAACAGCCTACGGCCATCAGGGAAAGATTAGTGGATGTAAACGCAATGGCATGTATACTTCTGCGATAGAAGAAGATGATGTTGAACATTTACAGACAACTGAAAACTAAAACTGGTTATATTTTTTCTAAAAACGCTCACACTCAAATTTTTGGCAAATTGCCTTAAACACAATAGCTCTCTTTCCATATTTGCAAACGTTCCTGGGCGCTGCCATGGGTGCAAGTGTTTGTGTTTGACTCTTGAAAAAGGCAAATTGCCGAAAATCTGGGACTGAGCGTGTGGTTTTTTTAAAAATTAATACATTTCTACCTTGAACAATTAACAACATTGTGTAAAACAGTTTTTTTATTTTTTTTTATATTTTTAACAATTTCTGTTTTATGGTTTCATGAAGATCATATGCAAGCCAGTTCTTATTGCTGACGAAATAAAAAAAGAATAATTTTATATTTTTTTGCTTCTAATTCAGAGACGTCGCCACAAACTTGTTTGCTATTGGACCCGCAGTTTATAGAGGTAACCGCAGCATATGTTCTGTATCTGTAAGACCTTCAGGTATGGTCGTCTGAGGACCAATCTTTCCCAATTGTCCTTTTGTGCAAATGTGACTTATTTTTCTTACAATGCAGGCGGGATATAACAGACAAGGAAAAGTGTCAGGATCAGCAGGGAGTTACATGTATGCCGGATGACGACATAACTGACATTTACATCTTGGCTAGTTGCGAAATGACAAAGCGTGCAAAACGAGTGAATCTTATTTGTAAATGTATTTAACGTATATTACTCTTATGTGGTTTTGAAGTCATTCCTCGTTTATGGAGGCTGAACTAACGCGTTGTTTTGCAGTAATGGATATTGACAGTAAACATTGTTAGATGCACATGAGATTAATATTGTTTACATATAATGTGAAGGTGGGTGTAAAATTGGCATATGTCGTAACAATAGCAACCTCATCCAACAAAAGTACATATTAGTGTTTCGACAGTGTTATCACACAGTATTGGCATCTTCCACTAAAACACCAATATCATTGAATTTATTAGTTGTACAGCGCTCATTTCTCGAAAAATAATCGAGTACAATATATGTGTATGATTGTAATGGGAACACATGAAAACAGCGTATTAGTTATATTGAAATAACTTTTTAAAATATAATTCTAAAAACTTAGGAGCTACATGTACTGATTTAACACATATGCACATGAGTCCTTAATAGTTTTACAAAAAATATAAATGAGCAAACACCATTTTTAAAAAACAACAACAAATGAGCAATTACTATTTTAATAATATAAAAGTGAGCAAATGCAATTTGAACAATTATACAACTGAAAAGGTTTCAGAATACCACTTAAAAAAACAATAACATTTTAATTGTTAAATAAATCAATTTAAAATTCATCCAAGTACACCTGCTCATTAGATAATGAATATTTTTTTATGAAAAAATAAATAAATATAAAAGAGATAACTACACCGGGAATAAATATTGACCTTTGCTATTCTCACGACGAGTTAAATTTTCATGCTCATTGTCAACAAACATGGCGTCACGTAGCAAGCAGGCGAAAATGTTTCAAACCATGTCTTCGGACGATTTGGAAGCATTGAAGGAAAATATTGAATTAAAACAGACCCCAAAAAGTGACATCAGTGCGTTTAGAGTGTATCCTCTGCATAAGTGCAGACTTCGAAAACATGGACGCTGCAGAGCTCGACAATCACATGGAATGATTTTTCGTTTAAATGAGAAACAAAGATGGTTCGTTGTATACGAAAACAACTCTTACAAAATTTTTGACCTACCATACAAAGATACCTTGCATCCGTTCCTGGTGATGTCAATATCATCCATTGTAATAGCTTTAAAAGTTCAAAAAACCTGGTCTTGGCCCAAACGAGGAAAATGATGGAGGAAAGAAAGGCAAAAAGTCAAACACCACCCGGCAATTGAACCTGCTGACATGGCAAAATTATACGAGTACGTGTGTGATGGCATTGATTCTGCAGAGCTCATTTCTTTGCAGAAAAAAAAAGCAAATCTACTGTATTTTTTGACTTTTGAAAAAAATAAACGAACAATTCTGGTAGTGAAACTAAATATTTGGTGAGCCATAAACATGAAAGGTGACGTGAAGTTAATAAAAAGGAGTAGTTTTAAGCTGGAAACTAGCCCATTTTGCCCAAACTTTAATTTATTCTTTGGTCTGGTAACCGGTTATGTGTAAAAGTAGAAGCATAATGCTCGACCGTTTCTGAATTACGAAAAATGATGATATTGACCAAACTTGTTTTTAAAAGAAATGCCAAATATGTACAATGGTATAGTCCTGTTTAATAACCCCTGTTATTTCTCCTGAATAATTGCCTCCCTTAAACGCTCTTTAGCGTGGAGGTTCGCATTCCATTTCCGGTGGAGAGCAAATCAAAAATGTCACCGATGGCAGAAGGGTGTTAAACTCGACTGAAAAAAGAGATATTGTTGTGTGTGTAGCAATTACTGGGGAGAGTTGACAGAAGGACGCCACCCTTCACAGATTTCCAACTGACGATAAACTGAAAAAACTGTAGATAAGTTGACTTAAAACAATGAGCCAAACTTCCACTTGCAATCTGAAGAATGATCGACTTTGTTCAGAGCATTTTCTAGAGGGAAAATACACCAAGGAGAATCCTATACCGTGCAGATTCGTCGTAGAAAACAGTTTCAAAAGTGGGTGGGGAATTGTGTGCGCATAATTCACGGCATAATCAAAACTCCAAAGCGTCTCAAAGATTTAATTGTTTACAGAAAATTTATAATCTATGGCAATGTCAAAAGAAAAAAGAATGATCGATGCATTATCCAAGTATAAACAATGGCTGCGATTAATAGGTTACGCGAGCAAATCGAAACAAAGACCATCAAGTGATGTTAACAGTCACACCTCTGGTGCATGACCGCAATAAAAACAATTGACGGTCACACATTGACTCCCAGGTTTTGTTGAGTGGCCGCTTATTACATGTCAATTAATGAAAGAATTGTCAGTTTAAGATGACCGCTGATTGGATTGGAAAAATAAAGGATAAAAATACACAATTTTGTTTTATTCAATTATTTTAAACAAAACATTAAAATTCCTTTACTTGATTGTTATTGTCTTATGGAGTTTTTACTCAATTTACTATAATTCTTATCTGGAGTTTGAAGAGTTGTATAAAAATATACTGTTGCAGCTGCAGCAGCTAATACAGTAGTTGATATTCATTTTACTTGGTTAAAGTAAAGTAAAAGAAAAGAAAATAATTATCATAGACTGTTGTGAAAATATACTTAATTACACTTTATTTTTGTTTCAAGATGCTGATAATAGTCCAAGATTGCCAAGATTGAAAAATTCTCTCCAAAGGGCGTTACGAACAACCCTCCTTTATCGTTTGATGCTGTCTTGTTCGTCGTCCAATTTAATTTTACTTAATGTTCATACAACAAGCTTTTCTATCCCTCTAGCGTGTATTATAAGTTCCGGACGATTCTCTGATACATGCGCTCCTCTTTATCTAAGAATGTCTTTAAGTTCACGCACTGATAGTTTTAAAAAATTTGCACAGATCACCGATTTCATTGTTCTAAGAGGCCATCTTGTTTTGTTGGTTTGCCTACCGGAAGTTGTAAGAAAAACGAACGATAACTCTAACAAGGGAGATAACAAGGGTTATTAAACAGGACTATATGCTGATGCTTCTAAAGCAACTTAATATTATTATGAGTAATGCCGAATTCATTACACGCCTTCTACCTTAAATATTATTTTAGAAATCAGTAAGAATTGTTGCATATTTTCTTTTCTTTTCTATTATATTTATGTTTTTCGGCCTCACATTCCACTTTGGGCGGCGTGGACGGAATATTTGCGATCTTTGAAGAGGTCCGACTTCGCTTTGACAAGAGATGGTGCCGGAGATAGTTATGTTTATCTTACAGATGAGAGGACAAAAAACCAGCAAGATGATGATTCCGGTGCAGAGGCCCATATGTATGAAGTAAAAGGTATGACCAATAGCATTGTCTTACTATACATTGTTTAAATACACATGTAATACTATCATAATTATAATAATCGATTATGAAAGAAATTCACATTGTCTAACAAAGTGATGGGTAGTCGGTTAAAATTCTCTATAAATTTATAGTTCTCTGACAAAATATTGCCAATCACCAGACTCATTATTTGAAGTCAGTAATGTTTTTTTTGTGTTGGCTGATTATTGATCCGATATTGACATGTAACATTAATAAATTAAATTATGTTACTTCCAGATGGTAGAATATGAGTATATTCAGTTTATAAAGTTTAAAGAAAACAGAAATCTAGCAAGACTGTAATAGGCTTAAAGTATATTTAGTAATTGTAACTTAGTTTTCTGTAAATCTTCTATATCTGTCCTGCAACAAGGTTAACGCTATTTTTCGACTATTTGATTTTATAACTAAAGAGGTTTGTGAATAATTAAGAAACACTCTTATTACAAAATGAAGACACGGTACGCATTAAACAATTACTAAGTTTTATTCAAAACAGACCCTTTCTTCGAAACTTTTAAATATCCACCTGGCAGTATGTTCAATAAGACCCATGTTCTATTTCAGATGGCGATAGATGGCCAGTGAAGAGTTTTGTCAACTACATGCGTCGTCTGAACCCACTATGCATTCAGTTCTTCCAAGAGCCCAGAATGGAGCCAATAGAAGGCATATACTACAACACTGTGTCTCTAGGTCATAACAAGATCGGATCTATGATGAATCAAGAAGTGGGGCTTAAGGTTTATCCAAGAAATAACCTAATCACTGACTTCGAGCGACCACTGTTCATGTATTAGACAGTGCTCAGATACCTATGAGGCACATAATGACTGTGACTGGACACAAGTCTAAATCCTCGCCAAAGACTTGCTGGGCAGACTGATATTTCTACAAAAAATTAATGTCCAAGACAAATGAAAAGCCGCCGAGTTATCTATGCACCAAAAACATGAAGTGGCAGAACACGTTCTCTAAACAACAGCTTCATGACCTGTGCAGCTAACAATGCTGCCCCTTTAACAAAATCGACATCACAAGAATTGGCGATTATCCAGGATATTCAGCAGGATGATCTGTTCGATGTTAGACTTGATGACATGTACATGAATGTTAACATGCCAAATAACGGAATGCCAATGCTTCAAACATTTTCAAGTAGTGTCCAGCATCAGGCAGTGCCTGTGTTCAATAACTGTTCTAACATTAGCATTAACTACTATGTTAACCAAAATAACTGAAGTCACTTGTTGTTAGCGAAGACTTCGCACCACTGAATGTAAAAAACAACAACATTTTCTTTGTTATTTTTCAAAGACATACTGACAATGCAAACATTTCAATAAAACATTGAAAATATGATCGTATTCCTACACAATACAGTGCAGTTGGAGTTGAAAATTAAACGTTCAAATGTGTTAATTTTTAGATCTGTGTTGTTATTTCATAGTATCACAATTCTTATTAATTTTGGTAACATACATATACTACATAAAAATTATTATATGGTTAGTGGAGGTTAATATCATCAAACCATTAGAAGGCTGCAAATTCAAAGGGTACATGTATATAATACACATGTATAACAAGTAAATACTAATGTTGAGGTCGATATGTAGTTTTGCGGACCTGGGTAGTGTCATATCGACCTCAACATTAGTATTTTATTTGTATAATATCATGCTGCATCATCATATTAAACATGGAATTATATAAACGTAAAGAGAAATTGCGTGAGCCATGTAAACCTTGAACACTTAAATATCTACTTCCTCGCTCATCCAATCATGAGGAAGAAATGTGTTTAAGAAATGATTGGATTTGGATTTGGAACTGCCGACATTTTGTGCAACGACTTTTCTATCATTATAGCACAGAGGCACTTAAAAGGTGCCCAGGGACTGAACCCTGCCGGTTCATTATTCTGACACCTACGAGTCAGTCGTAATACTGTCCCCTTAGCCCCGAGCGTTAGAAGGGAAGCCGCTACTACCAACTTTAGAGTCTTTAGTTTGACCCGGCCGAGGTTTGAACCCGCGATCTCCCGTTCCGCAAGCCGACTTTCTACCAGTTGAGCTACTGCGACAAGTGTGTTTAAGAAAACGTGTATGCTGTGTAATTTAAAGAGATCAACTAGAGCTTTGATTAGAGACACTGACACATGTAACCACATGCTACATATGTTAGGGAAGAGGCGTCAATGTACGACCGTAACCTAGATCTGAATAAAAGAAATGCTGCATCCTCCATAGCCGTATTGGTAGAACAATGGGTATTGGTGTCATGAACAACTGTTGTCTTGATCAAACAAAGAGCCACTCCTCTACGGAGCCTAGATTGCACATTCCGTTAAATAATGTAACATGTATAAAGTGTTGAAGCATGTTCTATGCATACTTCACATACACTTGAACCTTTTCTTAATAAAACAAGTTTTCTTTTATAATGGCCACTTTGTGAACACCGAACATTGCAAACGGAATGGCACCACAAGTGCTTTTACTCTCCCGTTAAATAATCTAAACTATTTATTAGTCTATGAGATGTCACATCATTATCTTGGTAGATTTATCTCGGCATAGGAAACATAAATGTAAACGTCGGTAGTAAAACTAATACTACATGGGTCAGTTGTGACTACACATATAGTGTTTGTTCTACCAACATTCACCATCTTTCCGATCATAAGGACCCCGAGAGAATAAACGACTTGTATTGATCTTACGTAAAACAACGTTGTTCACTTAAAACTTTCTAAGACTATTGGAACGATGCCAACTGATGCTGAATAGTTTGACATCTATGCGGTCTGTTGTGATAATATATTTACCAATCGGTTACATACACATTGTTTAAAGATGTACAACAGGTCTTGAAAAAAGGATGCACGCTTGGTTCTGAATAAGAATGCGATAGTACACACCTTTATATGAAAGTCCCTTAAAAACGGATTAAAGACATTGTTAATATGTCAATATTAACTTAATAAATTGTAAACTTATACATCAGCAACTTCGTAATGCCATTTGAAGTGACTAAAATGCCCATATTTCGACTGAGATAAGCTTTTGTATCTTAGCTATTAACAGATTAATCATATAAGTAAATTTATTTTATTTGTTTGATGCTAGTGTTGTTAAATGTATTGGATCGTTTTCTTACATGGTATTGCACCGAGTAAATCACTGCTAGTTGGTATAAAAGAGGAAGCTTTGTAGATACATTTTATATAATCAAGGCAATATTTTATAGAATATGTATTGCTATTTTCATGACAAACAGGCGACCTTTGAGTATACGCACTATTCCTGTGTGTGTGTGTGTGGGGGGGGGGGGGGGGGAGGGGTCAGTGGCATTCCCCCGCCCCCGGATTTGTTTTCCTTAGAACGCCGTAGATGCATTCTGGGAAGAAACTATGTCACAGTACAACGAGCAGGAAGGGACAGAAATACGTCAGGTAGGATTGCAGAAGTATTTGTAGAATTTGGAAAAGGGTTAAAGAACTCTAATTTAAAAAATGAAACAGCTAACAACAAGTGCCAAACACAGGTTATGTACGATTTTTATTTGCTTTTTGACATTTTTATTTTTTTAATTTTTGGAAGCAACTGTACGCACGTGCGTAAGCCCAGGCACGCCCCTGACAAAGCTGCAAAGCTGCAAAGCTTTCAGAACGTTTAGGGAACAAAGACATTTTAATTTGATATTTTATGTAACAGACACGTAAATAATTGTATACAGATGTATGATGACGCATTTTGAACATAATGTTGTTGTTGTTGTTGTTTGTTGTCTTTTTACTTTTCGCTGTTAAGTGCCAAGTCAAACGATACTGCCTTCAAAGATGCGACTAACAAACGGTCCAACCTTGTGGTATTCCCTTATCGTCTAGAAGGTATCAATTCCCACCTTTCTTCTCATCATTTTAGTTGAGAGTCAAACAATTAAGCTTTCCATGCCAAGTAACGACAAATACCAGGCGCGCATATTATACACAATCAGACATAAGTATCTTCAAGATAAGCTGTTAGGTGAACATAATATTATAACATGTTAATACATGATTGTGAAATATTTGATTTGATAAATATAAATAGAAGGTAAACAATTCAAACAATGCTGTGTAAGTTTTCCACAAAATCAATATGGTATGGTATCTACATGGAAGAATAAATGACACATATGATGCCTCTAGATGTGACACTTCCCCATAAAAGTTTTCGATTTTACCATTCCAAGTTTCTGTTTGTGAGAGAATTAAAATCGTTAATGGTTGACAAAGAAAGTTTCATAATTTGTAACAATGCCAGATGGCTGAGGGAAGTTTAAACTTACTACTGTCACTACCGTGGCAGTACGTTGTCTTTCAATTTTATTTCGAATTAATTTAAGTCCAAAGACAATGTTCTGCTCGACGTACTTGCATAACAAATATTATGCTGACTACTATGCCTTCATGAAAATAAATCCCTGGAAAAGACGACTTATATATCTATATTTGAGATAACTTGTAGGCTAGCAAACATTAAAGGATAACTTAAATAATTTTGGTCAATGTCGCGTTCTATCAAAAGAAAATTTTCTATCAAAAGAAATTTTCAGATGAGTAATATTTTATGTCATGTGTCAGTTTAGATTTAAGAAACAATGAAATGTATTTTGTGTTACTGTTCTTGTAGCGCGTGACTTAGCCTGCTCATGCGGAACCTAGTGCACGAACGCCAAAAAGCTGATACGGACTTTGTGAATGATTTGAAATGTTCTCAGTAAGAAAATATGTTCTACCTTAATAGATATTAACAAAATATGACACAGTCCAGAACAAACAAAAAGTCCATCTACAGTGTTGTTATAAGTTATAAAGAAATACCAAAGAATAACGATGCGGAAATAAAATGTAAAAAAATCACAACAAAAGCGAGGATGTGATTAGTCACACAGGGAATAGGCAAACATTTTAGACATAGTCAAAAGACGTATGCGTGTATAGAGGACCTGAAATGACCCTCTATAGATATAAAATGCAGCCATTAAAATTGTTTACGAAAAATTGATAGAAACAAGCGTTTGACGATGAGCGTTAGATCATTGAAAAGCCCAATTATATATATTAGTAATATTTGTCTTGAAAGATAATGTAATCCCATCTAGGCTTGATACGGAATGAAGTGTTGAAAATCAGGTCTTTCAGACTTTTCAGAGACTGACAGGGTTTTTATGTATCAATGGGAAAGCCGCAATGTTCAATAATTAGTAATATGGGTGCTTTTGTAAAATGCTTTGAGTTTGTATAGATAGGCGCCGCTGTTCCGCAGTCCCGCATGCTATCTGTGCTTTGTATGCTTGCTTACACTTGTGTAGCGTATATCTGTCAGATCCCATAGCAGAGAAGAAAGTGCTGCTGTTTTGAATGTACTTTGAAGGTATGTTTTGTATATAACTAAGCATACAGTGACCATACCTGGTAGCGCACTCATTAGAGCATCGGCTCTAGGTACGGGAGGTCCCAGTTCGATCCCTGGCCGCAACATACCAAAGTCGTTAAAATGGTAGTAGTACCCTTGCAAACGCTCAAGCAAATATAAGTTTAGTTCCACGACTGGTTGGCCCAGTGTCAGGATAATGTGACTGGGTGTGGTATCATGCCAGGAGTTCACGGCATGTTATACACAGTGAAGGTAGCAGTATATCTGCTTCAAGAGGACACCGTCTCCAGATTACTGAAATACTGTTGGCGGGACGATAAGCGCAATAAACCTGACGGACGTAAAGACTGGACAGCCGGGCACCGAGATCGAGTTAGAACAAGGCGGCCGAGTGGCATAGCCGTACAACTGGAGCTGACATTCGATTTTGTTTTTTAAATACACAAGGTTTATAAGGAAAGTCATATGACACAAAAGAAATGAAATAACTTTTTCAAAAACATGACATTTTTTGCAAAACCTGGGAAAAGACATTTATAACTATAATGTTAAGGGATTAATGTGTATTGTTATGTACAATAGTACACCAGCGTTTAAGGTTACGCTAGTCAGGTTAAGGGTTGTTTACCGTTGTGGTTTTGATGACGTAGCATTCGCGTAACAGCTAGAAGAAAAGGATCATGCTAGAAAGTTCAATTGTTTATTTTTAACTGCTTTTCGAGAATGTTTTGGGTACGTGAACGTTCTGGAAATTCTTTGGGTATATATAAGGGCGTGTTTGCCGAATTAAATTTAAGTTTGGAAGTTTGAATAAAAAGTTTGCTTTTGAAATACTTGCAGCTTCTATCTTAAATATTTCTGTGTTGGAACTTACATGGACTTACTATATTCTACAGTGACATAAATATTAAAGTGTTGAATTTGGAATATATAAATAACATTCGTGTATTGTTCTACCTTTGGATTATTGGATTATTTCAACTGTGCTTATCTACGAGAACATTCTACCGAAAACTCTTCAAGATTGTTCGACGCTGGATTATTTGTTGCATTGTTAAAGGGACGCCTCCTAAAGGGACAAACTGTAAGCTAATATTTATTTTGCCTTCTGAAATTTTGTTTCATTTATTTGTTATTGTTTTATTACGCCATATTTTTTTTAAATAAAACATTATTGTACTAGTTTGTTGCTGGCTAGTTCTTTCTGTTACACCTTTTCGTCGTTTAGTAAACGTGCCACTTTATAAATAAACATATATAGCGCGACGGGTCGTAACAGTATAAACGTGCACAGACATGAGAAACGAAACCACAGAGGAACAGTGGCGGACTCATTATTTATATCGCAGTTAGATATTTGTAAAACATGTCCATGTTACAAACATGTCCATGGTTGTCTCATTCGAATTAAGTAAAACGAACACATATTTGACCCAGACATTGATGTTTTATTATGTCCTTGTTGTAATACACCAAAAAATAGTAGTCATACAGCATACCTCGAACTAAATATTTTTGACTTAATTGGGGATGATGTTGCACTTTAACAGTCTAAGCATATGTCTTGTGATCATTTTGTTGTTGTTGGTTGTTTGAATGCCAGAGTAGACGATAGATATAAATTTGTAGACGACGATAATATACAGACACACACAATTGACGAGTTTTTGCCTTACGATTATAATTCAGATAAACCCTTACCAAGAAACACACAAGATAAATTTGCTAGCGAATACGGTAGAGAGCGATTATCCTTTTGTAAAACAACTGGTTTAAAAATTGTCAAAAAGGACGATTGGATAATGACCAATGGGTGGGCAAATTCTCTTGCGTAACACATGCAGGCAGTAGTGTGGTCGATTACGTTCTGTGAAGTCAAACAAAGTTTGGCATGTTTAAGACATTTCAAGTTAACAAGCCAAACATTTTGTCGGGCCATTGTAACATAAGTTTTTCGCTTTTTGCAAATACTTAAACAACCGACAACGGATTCCGTGACAACAAGCCTAGAACCGCTGATTTTAAATATTAGTGGGATTGTGAATAAGTCTCACAATATCACGAATCACTTAATAGGGCTGGCAATATACACCCTTTAAAAAATCTGGTTCGAAAACTAAATGAGGCCAATTTACAAAATGGAATCGAGAATAATTTAGATATTGCGCAAAATATTTGGTTCGATAAAGAGTGTAACGAACAAAGGGATTTTTTGTCAATGCCTAAGCAAGTACAGAAAAGAATTGCAGCTAATAACAGAACGATAATGATAAATGCCAGATTCATGTAAGAAAAAACAACAACAGAAAACGACCCAACACAGTGCAAAAGAAACGCGATTTACATAGGAAATAAACAGCAGTTAGAATCAATGAAACTGAAAAATGCAAAAGAATACTGGAGAATGTTACAAATGTATAGAGTATCACTACAGGTAACAATCTCACAAATGCTAGTTTTGTCGATGACTTTAATGCAATCAACAATCCGCGGGACGTATTTTATCAACCGGACGTACATGCATTATACTTTAACGAAATATATCCAAATGGATAATTACGGCTTATGTTCAACGAATTAAATTGTTTAACGAATTAAATAAAGACATTAGACTGGACGAAAATTAACGTGCACAGATTTAAACACAGGGCACTCAGGAGGACCAGATAGTGTTATTAATCAGTTCTTTAAGTATGGTATTAGAACTATGATCAATTATGCAAGGTTTTAATTCAATTAAATCTTCACATTAGGCATCTTTCCACAGAAAATAGTCAGAAGGATTTATTGTACTGTCATATAAAGATAATATAAATAACGTGGACAATTATCGTGGAATTTCGCTACTAAGTCAATTCGGCAAACTAGGAACGGTGAATATTATTTTTGTGCTCTTTGAGACTTTAAACAGTACATAAAACAAAAATAGAAAATTATATACGACGATGGTGGTTTCCGTAAGGCCTTCGATTTTATTGTAAGGTATACAATGTGGTACAAATTAACAAAACTTGGGGAAAACAAGGGAAAATACTTAACATAATTATGTCTTTGTATAAAGGGCTACGGTCTCGTGTAAAAGTTAATGGTACTATTGGCGCAACATCTCCTATTCACTGGAAGTAGCTCAAGCCGAATGTCTCTCATCTTTTTTATTTTTATGTATACCTCAATGATCTCGAAGAGCAGTTAATAGTTAAAGCGTTTGATGGGATAGAGTTAGAAATCCTGAAATTGTATCTTCTTTTATATGCTGATGATATTATATTGTATTCGCATAATCCGCAGAAAGTATTCCCAACAGGCCTGAACTATTTAAAAGAATATTGAATTAAGTGTAAACTTGCAGTTAATATGGAGAGAATTAAGATTATGATATTTCTAAAGTGAGGCCCTAACAGGCTGGGCTTAAATTTTAAATATTGAAATGCAATATTTAGACATATTTAGTACTTTTAAATATCTCGTATTGTTTTCTCTGGATCTTTTTCCAAAGCATATGAAACTATGTCGGACCAATCGATTAAAGCCAAATTTAAGTTGAAGCAACAATTAGTAAGTTTTCAGACATTACAACGACTTGCAAATAAGAGTTACTCGACATGTTAGTACTATCAATATTAAACCCAGGTGTTGGTTTTCGGAAATGAAGATACACTAGAACGCGTTCACACGTAATTTTGTAAAAATGTTCTTTTTGTAAAAACTACTTTAATATATACGGTGAAGTAGGGAGATTACCACTTAGAGAAACTAGATAAAGTAATGTCATAAAGTTCTAGTTGAAAGATTAAGGAAGCAAAGAAAGTAACCTAATTAACAAAATGATGCTATTGGAAATGGAAAGCGACGCCAGCCTCATTGGCGTCAAATGTTAAAATCATTCTAGATGCATATGATTTCTCACAAGAGTGGGTAAACCAGGGTGATGAAAAATGACTGTTTATTTTTTAAAATGTTTAAGCAACGAGAGACTGCCTTTTGCAACATGGACAACTAATATAAACGGTTCAGCTAGAGCGACATGCTGAAGTCTCTTTGCTGATTTGACACTGTAGCCATATATTGTCGATTTAAATTTCACAAAATTTAGAGTCGCGATAAGCAAGCTGAGAGTTTCTGACACAGACAGCATAAACCACACTACATTACAAGGAATGAACGATTGTGTAAGGTATAAAATAAACTAGAGGACGAATTCCATTTTTTTCTTTAATATCAATTGTATAATGGCATTAGCAATAAATACATACATAAATATTACTGGAGAAGACCGAACATAATAAAGTATGTAGAAATTATTTGGAAGTCATCTGTAGTTTTTATACAGTGGACTCTTGATAAAAGGCTGCATACTACATGAATTATGTGTGACACATTTGTAAACGCTTAGGGTAAACATCAAAATGTACAATATACATTATTAGATCTTTGCCTTAAGTACTATATGTAATCATTTATTTGTTGCTACTTACGTAATACTGCTACTTACGTAATACATGATAATGTACGTTGTCACAAATATATACTTTGCATTTAATTTTAAAACTTGATGTAACAGCTTTAATTGCCTGAATCGTTACACAATTAATTTAGCAAAAGGGAGTAAAACACAAGTATCAGGCTTATATGACGGTAACTAATGATATAGATCGTGTATCAATTGGGATCCATTTTTGGCGCTTTAACGACACAGAACATAATCTCCTTTTGATGTATTTAACTGTAGAATAACATTCGTTCAGTGAAACTTCATTATATGTATTTCTGTAGTTTTGTAAGTAAGAATAAATATTCGTACACATTTTTTCTTGTTACTTCGGCATAATGGTTTGCGAATACATCCATAATATATACAAACCGATTAAAGGAGAGCAGCAGACATTTATCATCATTTTACCAAACAGCCTGTATTTTACAATGCACTATGTATGGCTATTATTATATACTAGAAGAAATGAAGCTATATTTATTTTTTGGGCCAAAAGGAAAACCGTTCTTGTTTAAACAGTGTTTTGTTTTGTTATTGACATTTATTTCCATTTTACATTTAAATATTTTTCGCTGAAAGTAAACAGGTACCAGCCATCCAAATCTGTTTCCTCAGTCTGTCAACTACTATCTAAAATATGTATTACACATGTAGGTGATATACACGTCTATGTTATATTCCGACGACACCTGTTGTGGACCATAGGGCCGCAACCCACCGCGCCTTGAAATACGACCTGTACTGAATACACGTCAAAACCCTTGTTCCACTTACATCTCACTTCCTAAAATACAAAAAAAGATTGTCTATGTACTCATATCTGTACATATGTATTAAGCCCTTGATCTCAGTTGCAAGAAACAGTTGTTGTTGTTCATGATGATGATGGTGATGATGATGATGACGATATTATAGCGAATATTTAACATTCGTTTTTAAGGGTAACAACGTTTGAATGCTACATAAACGGGCAATACATTCCAGTGTTTCATGCTCTGGTACATGTAGGAGAAGGATTTTCGCATGGGGTCAGTGTTAAGTTAAATAGATCTTATGTTTCTGTTGCTGCTGGATTGCAGGCAATATCTATCAGTATGAATAAAATTTATCAGATCCAAAATGTATTCTGAAGCTAGTCCACGTACAGCTTTATAAGTCAAGTTAATAATATAGTATTCTACGCGCAGACAAAACGGCAAAGTATTTAATTTGGTCAAACCTATATGAAAAGATATTTTATGAGCTTTGTTCAGAATCGGTAATCGCGTTTTGTTTTGTTTTGAAATCGTAGTAATTCATTTGCATCATCTTTAAATAATTTTCCCAAAAAAAGATCACTATTCTATTATTG